>OZ018326.1:119916594-120483485 GCA_963969495.1 Ceratothoa steindachneri
TAACTATCATATTCTGAGTTTTAGAAGAGTTAAGCTTTACGGCTCAAAGCTTATACCACTCATAGGTACGTGCTAGGTCTCTATTCATGGAATCTGCTACTACATTCCTCAGGCGGGGAGAAGGAACAACAGCCAAATATGTAGGTGCATCATCAACATATGCAATCAGTTTGTTCTCCAAACATGACACATGTCACTTGTATAAATAATAAATAGCAAGGGACCAATAGCACTACCCTGAGGGACACCTGAGATTACATTTCTAAAACTACTATACTGGCCATCAACAGAGGCCCTCTGGGTTCTGGCAAGCAAGAATTCACATAAAATATTAAGAAACGAGCCACCCATCCCTGATAATCCTAATTTGTAGATAAGTGCTCTATGATTCACACAATCAAAGGCTGCACTGAAATCTAAACCTACCATGAGTGCCTCTGCACATTACAAGAGCACTTACAAAGCTGTAGAGATTGACGAGAGTGCATCACAAGTTCCAAGCCCCATACGAAACCCAAACTATAATGTCCGTAGTAGATTATCATCTTCAGCAAACTGACAAAGGGAAAAATATCTTCAAATGTGGGAAAAGGGGCTTGTATGACCCGCAAAGTGAGATTCAGGAGTAGCGTAGGTAACCATGATGCATCAAAGTTTTAAACGACTGCATACTCCCCATGCCCTAAGGCTAAGCCTGACTGTGGATATGCCGCTATATATCCCCTACACGTTTTCTCTTCTTCCACCTTCACAACTTTCTTTATAGATCTCTAGAAATAGAGTTTCTGGGGAAATGGCCTAGTTAGCTATCAATTTTTAGTTTTAAGTATGATAAAAAGATCAACTAAATTAAGGGTCTTTAGAAGATAAAAACTTATACTCCCTTAGTATCTTCTAATTTAAAAAAGTTTGTCATTAATCATTGTGTAACTATCTCAGTACCACAGGCTTGCTAAACTGGAATTACCCTCGAGCTTGATCCAAATCCTTAAGGAAACTCAACCGTTATAAACTGCCACACCCCGGAGTGACTGCTGCAAATCTATCTGCCCCCCAAGGGATTCAGGAATAAATAGTCTAAGGAAGAGTCAGATTTTAAAGGAGTGGGGGAGATGGTTAAGTTGGAAACGGGAAAAGTTTCAGTGAAAACTGTCTAATTTGGGGGGTTATTGATTTCTTATGTGCGTCAACGACTATTGATATAAACAGAGTTAAGGGAGTGACATCTACCATTTCGGAGAGAGAGGATGATAACGTAGGTGACCCTAGTTGTAAAAAGGTTGATTTATTCAAATCAAGGGATTTGTTTGACCGTGATTCTTACCGAATCCAATTTCGACCCGATTTTACGGCATGACAGATATCGGCCTGTTAAAAAATTAATTCCTTCTATTTCCATAAGTTTCTCTGTATTTTCCCAAGCACTTTCATCTAGAAAAGCCATAAATCACAAGTATTTTGACCTAGAATGTTTGAAGCATTGCCACATGTATTTTTAATTTTTCTGATTGAACTCGGTTAAATGCACCAGCCCCAGTGCTTTTAACTAAACAAGATATAACAACAAAATAAACACCAAATTGACGTGTTTTTAATCTTCATTCTAACCAATATAATTATGATAGTCTGGGACCATAAAAAGATATAAGTACATACAATTATTTAAGAAATATCAGAGAATTTGTTTTTCGCTTTCAAGGCAGACGAGGAGCCGTTTTTATTAAGTAAATTAAAGATTTATTATCATTTTATCGCAAGTGTAATCAAGCAAAAAACACAAAGTATTGCATAGTGATTAATTTAATAATGAAAATTATACAGTCAGGTGTTGAAAGGTTATTTTTTTGAAACTGTCAAATCGACGTCTGTTGAATTGCACAGAGTGAAAGAGATAGTCTTTTGGGGGCATCTGTTATTATGGCATTGGCAAAGTCATCCATCATCTTTACAACACTTTCAACAATGTCCTTCCTCGATTTCCTATTCTTAACAAAATCCAAAGATTTTTTTGTTTTCCTCGTTCTTTGCCCAAGACGTGGCAAGTTCCAGAAGCCAATCAGATCCACTGTTTGCTGTGTTCTGCTGAAATGTGATTCTGTGGCAATTAGATCAACTAAATTGGTCTTAGCTGTGACTCTCTGCAATATAAGCTTTCCTGTTCTGAAGCTGTCTGATTTCTCAGAGTGGTATTTAACTGGATAGTAATGTTCTGCTTTAATATGTCAATCAATCTACTGCTAAACAGTTTTCTTGTAATTAAACATGTACTGGATTATACTTAGATCATTTAAGGTAGCATCTGTACCAGCCATTGACATCATTCACACAGGAGTGCAGAACAGCAGAAAGAAGGTTTTGAATCTTTCTGACCTTAGTGCACTCTCCATCTTAGTACAGTTGATCTGCAAACTTTCGCATTTTGATGTAGTACAAGTTTCTGCCTATCCATCTATCACGATGAATGTCAACTGGTCGACTCCAGTGAATACATCAACGAGGTAATCCTCGAAGAACAATGAATTTCAGTACTGCCATTTCCCTGTAGTTAAAGCTTTCTTCTTTAGAATTTCTAGGAGTATTTCTTCACTATCTTTCTTATTTTCTTCCAGCCATTTGTTGTTTATAGTCAGAATCTTTGGGAGGGGTTGAAAGTCCTTCAAAACATCATTAATGTGCTCAAACGATGGACTATCTATCCCTTTCACTTTTTAAACTGCTCATACTAGTATTTCCATAGCTCTTTCTTGCCTAGTTTATATAGCGTTGGCCTTCTAACGTCACGGTAGCGAGTTCGATAAGGGCATGAGCGGACACAAACTACAACGAAAGAAGAGATCTTGCTACGAGGTATTGGACTCGCTGCGCTTATACCTGAACTGGAAAAGAGCAATGCAGGGAACACATAGCCAATTACAATATTGCTTTCTTTACTTTCACTTTCTTGCAGCAGAACATACACTCTCTTTTCTAAAGAATCTTCATTTAGGTATCTATATCCACATAACCCTCACGCGGAACAGGTCCCTCATCCCGGAGAGATGAAGATTCCTACCACTAAGCTGCTTCGTGTAAAAACATAATATACTTCTTGGCACATCTCACTACAAGGACTGCCCCTTGGTGCCCTCGGACTCACCAGCGATTGTTATATTCACGTTTATATCAATTTCATTATTTGGTCGAGACCCGCTATTGTCGAGGCAAGATGGCAAACCATTACTCATACTAATACTAGGATTTCCAGCATGTGATGTCAACAGACCAGGTGAAACCCCTGTTTTTCAGCATTTTCTCTATTTGTTTGGGAATTCCTCAGTAAACTCCCCCTTTACTAGCTGCAGTGTCAAAAACAACGGGAGTGACATTATTCGTAACTTCACATCTCTCTAGTAAATACATTGAAGACCCAGCCTCACGTGTGACAGAAGAATTATAGATGACAGCTCATTCCAGTAACTTTCTTTCAGGGTATGAAAGTCGACCAGACACTACCATAGCTAAAGTCTCTGATGTAGTTACAGGTTCACTGCCCAAGACATTTTTTATCAACTTTCCATCATCGTGTAAGAAAAAACTTGGACATGTGACTCGCTCATAGCTTACCTAGTCAGCAATCTGTCGCAACGTGTTGTTGAGGTTGATACGATGAAGTTATCCAGATCTGCCAATTTCGCCTCTCATGGTGGTATAAACTATGGCACTATCTTGATTGTCTGATAAACTAAGACCATCAGCTTAATTGCAGATGACATCAGATTTCAGGACCTTCCTTGTGAACATCAAACTTACAATAGTCACACTGTCTTGATGGTGAGAACATCTAGAAAAACCTAGATATATGTCCTTTTTTAGCATCTTTGCCAATTTAGTCATTCAAAATAATTATTTTTACCCTGTTCTTGTTTAAGTTATAGTCTTTAATCCCTCGCTACTTACTGCAGGTATTTTTGCTTAAAAAACTTCATGGCCCCACATATGACATTTTCTCTCTCATTTGGTCTTCGTAGAATCTGATATTCTCATCTTTTTTATATATAGATAGCAGTCTGATGTTCTGTAGCTTTTAGATTGCATCTGCGGCTCCTATATCGAGTATGCTATCTCATTCTAGCACAAATCTTCCTCTTTTCCCTCCAGGGTTACTTTGTCTTCCTTTGCTCTATACTAGAACACGATGTTTCTCATGTATTTTCATAAAGAGTTTCGTTGCGCTCGACTCGGCCGTTTTCTTGATACAAACCATTTGCCAGAAGGGGAGAATTGATTCATTCTTTCATATGGTAGATGGCCTAGTTGACACCTCCCTGTGGACTACGTGAAGATCTCGCGATATCAGCTCTGCACCCACGAAGCTTCTTCAAGTAGATTCTTGCTCAATGCCTTGTAAAGTTAATTTTTAGATCGTTTTATAGATTCTGATTATTTATTATTTCCTGAAAACTGATAGATAATTATTATTATCAATAATGATTAATTATTTATTATTAATTTATTAAACTTCCTAGCCGCAATGAGACTTTTTGCGCATTAAATGACATCATCGACCTCTTCTCCCTTACACATGTGTAATCCCCAACACACATACATGGTAATACCCATGACTTAGACATCTCAAACCTCCATATATCTAATCTAACAGTAACTGACCTTTCTAATACGATTTCCGACCACTTCTTGGTCAATTTTAGATTCTATATTCTCGACCACCTACCTACTCGCTCGTCCCGAAATCCTACTCCTTTCCGGCGACTATCGTCAATTGATACTACTTCTCTCTTTAACGATGTTGTTTCTGCCTTACCTCCTATTAATACTACTGCTTCACCTAACTAAACCTTAAACTCACTGCACCAATTATTACTTACCTGCCTTGACGTGTACGCCCCCCTTATCACTCCTTTTTCAAACCGCTATCACCGTGCCCCTTGGTTGACCATGGAACTCCTTCATTCAAGGAGGTCTTTCCGTGCCCATGAATGTGCTCTCCGTAAAGCACGCTACTTCGACATATTCTTACAAATTAAAATTAGCACGTGAGGCTCATTCACGCAAACTTTGGTCTAAAGAGCAGGAATAACCCTCGGACTATCTTTCATCTCAATTGTCATCTTTCCTCGCCTAGCCCAATTTCTCCCAGCTCTACTCCCATCAGCCCCTCTACTCTTTCTAAATTTTTTGGGGATAAAATTAATAACCTTCGCGCCATACTACCCCACTCATCTGAACAAGCCCATGCTGTTCTCCCCGACTATATTCAATTACCGCTGAACGTCCTTTCAGGAAGTAACTACCCTGATCTCATGCTCTAACAAATCTGGATCCCCTAAGGACGTCTTTTCACCAAAACTCCTTCACCAAATTCTCCCTGCTGTCATCCCACTGATTCTTCATCTCTTTAACACTTCTCCTAAAACAGGGGTGGTTCTCTTTTCCTTCAAACATGCCTCAATTCGTCTTAACTTTAAAAAAACACACCTTAACCTCTCAGAATCATCTAGTTATCGCCCTATCTCACAGCTTAAATTTATCTCTAAGATCCTCGAGGGAGTGGTTTTCTCTCGTCTTAATGACCATATTTTTAACTGCAATATCGATGGAACGTACCAATCGGGGTTCAAAGCGAAGCATTCTGCTGAAACCGCTCTTCTTAATGTTTCAGACGGTTTACGTAGAGCAGCCAATAGGGGTTGTACGTACATTCTAGGCCTCCTAGACCTCTCCTCTGCTTTCGACACCATCAAAGAAACTGTCCTCCTTGATCTTCTTCAAAATTTCCTTGGTCTCTCGGGCACTGCTCTTACTTGGTTCCGCTCATAACTCTCCTCCCGCACTCAGTCAGTCACGATCGATAACCTCTCCTCAGAGCCCGCGCCCATTCATGTTGGGATGCCTCAGGGCTCAGTCCTTGGTCCCCTCCTCTTTCACATCTACTTACTTCCTTTTGGCTTCTTTCTTCGTGATTTGGGTCTGTCTTTCCACCTCTATGCAGATGACAATCTCATATACCTTTTCTCATTCCCTGTGTCCTTCGCTCAATCAATTACCAAGCTCCTTTCAGCCTACACCTCCATAAACGAATGGCTATCTGCCAACTTTCTCAAACTTAACCACGATAAACCTGAACTTCTCCTTGTTGGTACCGCTTCGATGGTGGATAAATCTAAAGCTCTCTTGCCCTTCCTTAACCTTGGGAAACTAATGTCGCCTTCTTGTTACCGTCAGTATTCTTGGTATTATTTTCGACGAGTAACCCTCGTTTAAATCGCACATCCATCGTATCTTAAGTCTTTTCTCGGTTGCCTCCGCAATTCTTCACGTTTCCGATCCCATTTTGATTGACGTAGCCTTGAAACTGCTATTCATGCCTTCATCACCGCAAGCTTAGACTACTGCAATTCTCTTGTAGTGAATATCCCTTCTTCCTCACTTCGCCCCTACAACTAGTTCAAAACTATGATGTCCGGCTCCTCCTTCGCCGCCCCCGGTTGTCTCCTTCGATGCCTCTGTTACAGGAGCTACACTGGTACCTATTCGCTTCCGTACCCACTATAAAATTATTCTCATCACTTACAAGGCCCTAAACCTCGAGGCCCCACCTTATCTCTCGTCTGCCCTCTCCCGTCGTCAAACTCATCGGGCAGTCCGGTGTATCCTCTCTCCCATCTAAACACTCCTCGTTCAGTCCTCTGCTAGATGCTTGAATCTTCCTTCTCAGTTTGTGCTTCTAGACTCTGAAATGCTTTTCCTGCCGAAGTCCGATCCTCTCCTTTCGTTGCTACTTTTAAATGTCTCCTGAAGACTCATCTCTTCAGAATTGCTTTCCTTTCCCTGTAAACTTTATCTACACTCGCTACACAACCTGCGCTCTGTGAGGCTTAATAGCCCTGAAGGCCGCGTTAAAAAATACTTATTATTATATGATTGTTATTATTTTGTTTAGATCAAAAGTCATACTGCAAAATATGATTCAAGGGACTCCGGCATTGGTGATTTTAACGTATCTCAAGGCGAATAATTTAAACTCTGCGGCAATGCTCTCCATCATTATAGGTCAAGATAATTGTGATTTCAGGTTTTCAGGTCACATAAAAGGGGAAAACCTACAGAAATCTATAAAAATAGGAACAAGTTGATTTTTACACTGCTAAATCATGCCATTGGTATTAATTAGGTAAAGATTGAGATTAAATTATTACAATTATAAACATGGTAGAAATGAAATTAGACTGCCATAATTTTGAGTTTAATAATAATAATGTTATATGGCAATACTAGTTATATTAATAGTTTTGGGAATATTTAATCCTTTGGAAGCGCCATCTTCTTAAGTCCAATTGGGGTGTGGGAATCAAAAACTCTTGGACTTATTTGATATAATCTGTAGAACGTCAGGATACGCTTTATGATCTGTAGAACTTAATGTTCACGTAAATTAATCAAGAGCAAATGGCAATGTGAGGAAAAAGATTTTACGTACACGACCAGTTTTGAGACTTCTCGCATCTTTAAGGTGTGCACCTGAAATGTAAATATAAATTCTTGATACTAGTTATGTACGTGCAAGAATAAACAAAGTAAGCTGACCAAAGGGTTGGGTGCTCTAACTTATTTTGATTCATGACTTTATGACCTTCAAATCTTTCAATAATTCCCGGAATAATCTTGGGATGACTTTGGCAACTCTATCATTCGAATGAGAATGTAAAACAACATAAAGTTTTCAAAGTTCGTTAGAATCCGCCGAATAGTTATGATGTTATTGTCAAAACAAAATAATTCCAGGGCTAACTTAGGAGGACTTCGGTAAGTGTATTATTCGAATGTGAATTTAAAACAACATAAGGGATCCAAATTCTGTTAGAATCGGCCGAATAGTTAGGGGCTAAACAAAGTAATTCCTGCGCTAATCTTGGGAGGACTTTAGCAATTATATCATTCAAAAGAAAATTTAAAATAACATAAGCATTTCAAATTTTGTTAGAATCAGCCGAATAGTTACAATGTTATTACAAACATACAAAAAAGCAAAACCGACCGACCCTCCGACATAGTGAGTTGAGAGTAGCCCGCGACTACATTCACACGTAACTAAAAATTTACATTGTTGTTTCGCTAGATATTTGATTTAATATGGATTTTAGCTTTATAGTTTTCTAATAACAAGTTAAAATAATGTTTCCTTTTACTTTTGTCAACTCCGTTTAGCAGTTCAGATTATTGTATTAACGCCTGTTAAACTTGCTTATTTAATTGAATACAGATTTGAATTATACTTGTTTATATTTATAGGACTTATTTCTTTTGCGTGATATCAGCTCTTGAAGCGACTCACTACCCTCCTAAATGAACAAACGTAAATTTATAAAGAGGTCCTCATTTGGCCTTTGATTCATCCATATATTAGTTTCACACTCATCTTCAGTCAATCATATGCTACTGAATGACAAACGCCTCCCTAAGCAGTTTTCACCGAATACATTATTATATTTATTATTCTCTTCCCATCATTTGTGTTGTTTTTACTAGCAATGTGCCCTATACAGTCCCATTTCAGAACTTTGATGCCTTTTACTCTATGTAAAACCAGAGCTTCCGTTCATATCTAAGTACTTCCTTAAGGATCCTGCAAATTCTTCCGAAAATATGTCGTGCTATGTTTCTTTGACTTCCTTTCTCTATTTAGAGACTTGCCTTTTTGTTCATTGTCTAAGATTTACTTCTATATTTGCAAACGAAAGTACTAATTGTCAAAATAGTTTACGCCTTAACCACAGAGAGAGTCCCTTTTTAGGACGTGGGTAAGCATTCCTACGCAGTCCAGATTAATTATTTTTCGACTAATATTTTTACCAACCCTCATCAGTCATCATTCACATGGTGTCCATTTCATCTTTGACTTCTACTCAACAACAACACTTTCTCTACGACTGTTAGACTGGCCCTTGATAGTTAATCTTAGGTGTATTTACTCTCATCACAGGTGTCTCCGATTCTCCACTATGTGTAAATCTCTTTTTATGATTTATTTTGATTAATCGACCTTTTTTGTTAGCTTTTGGCTACCTATTTACCTGGTTTGATAAGCAATTCAATTTCAATTTTTAATTCTTTCCATAGGTATAATATGAATATTTTCCATATTTGTTATTTTATAATAGCTATTTGTTTGGTTAACTGTTCATGTTTTTTATTTAATTATTTTAGTGTTATTTTATGATGTCTAAGCAATTTTTTCCATTATTAATGTCTTGTTTTATTCAATTTCACTCTCATGGCTATCTGAGAAATCTGTGATTTGAGAAGGCGTACTTTTCCTCCGTACACATTAAAAACATGTATGAAGAGAAGGACAAAAGTCAACCTTCTCATTAAATAGTGTTATATAACAGCGTAATTTACAAATTTCATATGCCATAATATGTACTTTTTGCTTGATTATTTTGTGCAGAATTAAGAGAACAAGGAAAAAAGTAAAAAGCTAAACACACCCTATTTGTTTGATGAACCTCGTTTATTTTACCCCCAGACCACCTGGACGAAGAACTCCATCACTCTTTTTTTTAAATTAAATCTTAATGAGGCAGAGTTTTGCTTTGAAGAGCTTTCTTACAGTTTGCGCAGGTTTCCGAACAAATTCTACATCCAATTACTCTCCTTTCATACAGCTCCAACTCGTTGAAAACAGAGGGATGGATTCGTCAATTATTCCATAACCAGCTTGTTAGTTTGAGCTCATTAATAGGTCAACATCGAAGCCTATTATTCTCTGGACACAGCAAAGTTATCTTCTGAATGAAAAATATGGTTTTAATGATGTAAAACTTAGATTATTGAATCCGATTCAAAGAGAATTTTAATATAGTCACACAAAAGTTGCCTGACACAATTATTTTTCTTTAGGCTCATGTTAATTTGATGTTAATTATTTTTCTCAAAATGGATATGTAGATCTAAAAAACTCACATATTAAGTTTCTACAGAAACTCCACTTCATCTATAAAGATGGGTTTGCCAGCATTAGTTTTTTTTTATATATAATCTAACTCAAACTTTAATATCATTGATTATATAGCTTACAGTAAATATTTTACTATTTAAGTATGCCTGAGATAACTTCTAGTAATTCACAATAATATAGCAGTTAGAGATCCAACAAAGAAATGAAAGTTAACAGAATGAACATAGGATATCAAAGAATAACAAAATATCTCTTTTTTTCTCTTGCTAACTTAAGAGTTAGGAAAAATGCATCAAATGAATAAAGTATGTATCTCCCTTGGACTGGTCCATTCATTTCCAAATTTTACCAAGGGCCGAAAATTCATTGTCGATTAGTTTACAAGCGAAACGCCCATGTCTCCTTTTAAGGCATATCACGAACCATATTCAAATTTTATGCAAATGCCGTTGGCTCATTTTAATATCAACTTCTAAACTAGGATTTATTTATATTGAATAATAATTATTTGAGAACTTTATAGCAAGGCAACGAAGCCAAATCACCATTAGTGCCCTTCTGGTTCTCTAATGCTATCAAAACTTATAATTTAAGAATAACCAATAAGAAAGCCGCGACTTCAGCCAATCAGAAACTGACATCTAATATTACAGTGGCAAAAACACAAACACAACACACACACACACACACACACACACATATATATATATATATATATATATATATATATATATATTTTTTTTTTACAGCGCAGAAAGCGATATAAATCAATGCTAATCGGGAGCCTTGGGATCGGTGACTAGCACACTAACCTAGCTTGAATCTCCCAAAATCAGTTCATTCCTCCCCAATCTAAAAAGTTACAATCCTCTTTATTCACAAATACCTTGCTATTAGGAGATTCCTGTCACATATAAGTGATTCCTTCGAATTTGTACACCTTTTTGCGTGCTAAATGAAAATATATACCATCTTTTCTGTTCTATTTAATCCTGCAGAAGTGCGAATTGTAATCATACTTCTTTTGTGGTTGGAACCTTCGTATCATATTTCCTTCTGTGGGATTCGTTCTGCATATACTCTTCAAAGAATGTATGTAAATATATTTATATATATATAGGAGTAGTTCTTTAATCTAAATATAGTTTTGAGTTTGTTTGAGAGGATAATCTTAACTTAAAAATTTTATTTAGTTATAGTTTTCGAGGAAGGAAGAGCTACATTCAGTTCACCTAAATGCCTGAGTATGATTGATAAAGTATAACTTCTAGATTACCTAATGTTAAATTTAAGAGTTTTAATTTTGTTTCTCTTTAATCGACCAGGAGATTTCTGTTTTCGACTTGTGACGCGTTTATTGTTCTTCCCACGCAAGCTCTAAAGCTAATATATATGTTAGTGTATCCATGATCTTTTTTTCCTTAATCATCATTGACATTTTTCGCTGTTTATCTGTTTGTAAGATCAGTGGACTGTGGTGCCAATATAGACTGACGTCATTAACCCACTGCAAAAGCTTAAGCAAAGAGTGTCCTTCTAAGAGGGAACACTGGAGATAGATGTTTGATGCCTTTTATACGCATTTACGATCGTTCCAATTGTTTTTATAATTTTGCTAAGCCTAGAAATGTACTCAAACCGGCCCAGTGACGGAATCTCAACGGCTTTAATGAATACTTGGTTGGCTGTCTTGACGAGAAGATGATATTTCATGTGTTTCGTGAGACGTACATCTTTGAATGGTTATAAAATATGCTTTTAGTAAATGTTCTGAAGTAGAGCTAAATTGAAAGGAAAATGATATAATAACTAAAGTAGTCATGCTAGTAACTCCTTTAGTTTTTCTACCACAAGTGGCTAACATTTATCTATCTTAATCTTTATTCATGCATACTCCCACCCAAACACCCACACTCAGGCACCTACTAAAATTTAAAAAGAACCGTAACTTCAAATTTCATTTAAACAGCACCAGACCTGTAGATATTTCAAAGGTAACCCCAGCTACGTTCCCAGAACTAGTCACTATTACTTATTTTCGAGAAGATCCCAAAGAATATCTTTACTTGACAACCTGCGAGAAGTTTCTAGATCGCCCGATTTTTTTTTCTGTAGAAACGCTTTTAGATTTAGAATACGCTCTCTTGCCTCAACATAAGAGGTTGATATTTACTTGCAGTCCTTTTAATCTTTGGAATTTTCACTCTTTCTCTACTTTTGGTTCATATACTTTTACAGTGAATGTCTGTCCTTATACTCTATCTCTCTTCAAATTTCATATGCCTGCTTTGCTTATACGAGCAATGAAGGAGCCACGTAGTGACGTGAGCTCATTTCAAACTTCGAGACAGCGAAGTCGAAAGGAACTTATCATTTGCTGCGATGAGGTGTAAGAGGTATCATTGGTACCTATGCTGCAGCTGATTTATGTAGGATTACGTGCCATCCCGAACAGACCGCACACAAGTGGATGTGCTGTTATATATTACACACTTTTATTTCCCCAATCTTTTCCACTATACACATCTATCCTTAACAACTTTCTAGCAGAGATGCCCTCTTTACTTCAGTTTCTTAACTTAAAGTAAGTAATACCAATAATAAATAACATCGGGGCTACCTTACTGATCTAAAAGATGGAAGTGGCTTTTAATATTCTCGTTAATATTCCCACGCATAGTAATTACCACATTCTACCATTTGTGTCTCAGTATAATATTTACGGCAGCAAAGATACAAAATATCGTTCCCGCGCCACAAATCCTAAAAGGTGATGTAATTGTTAGAATGAGATTCAAATACTTGATTTCCGAATTCGCTTACTTATATTCCAATGAAAATTCTCGTTTATATATAAAGTAATCTTTCGGTTGAGAGCAGCCTTCATAAAATAGGTGGGTTAATGGCCTTTCGAAGGACCAATAGGAAAAATTTAGAATCAAAAGTAATTGTTGGTAGAAAGAGTTTTAAAGTATAAAATTCATTTGTTATAACGATTTCAAAAAGCAATTATCTTTTATCACTTCAATATAAGGTAGTAACAAAGAATTTTACCAGGGATAAAAGGGTCTCCTTCAAATTCTTGCGGTGAATTAATTTATTTAAGAAATAAAACGCTATTACATATTATATTCCTTTTTTCCTTAAATTTTCGATAAAATAACTATTCATTCAGCATTTTATCTGGCCAATTTAAAATATGGTTTATGGAAACCACAACAGTTTTAAAAATTATAGGAGTTGAAAAGTTAAGATTCATCATATAGAAAGAAAATATGGCTGTCAAGAAAGCCAAACGTTGCTTATATGTTAATAAAAGTTTTTCAACCCTAATTAAATAAGAGAAATGATTCATTGAAATTAATGATATCTTCCATTTTGCCATGACTGCAACATGTTTTAAAATATGTGCATATCATTTTCACTGCCTTCGTATTAAGTGCCTCCAAGTGAAGTAGAAAGTAAGATATTGTTGGAGTTTTCTCTTAAACCACTTAAACTAAGAACTGTGATATAATACAATATCTACCTGTTCAATTATCGGTAAAAACTGAATACATATAAAAAAGAAAAAGTAAATGAAGAAACTACCTATTAAAATTAATAATAAAAAATAATGAAATAACAAAGAGTAAACTTTAGCAACCCCAACCAACGAGGATGCTTTGACTAAAAGGGCGTATTTGGAGATCAGATTTTTGTGCCATTTGAAGATATAAATATAGCATAGGAATTTCTGAAGACAATATATTTTAACATGAATCCTCCAACGGTCAATCTTAATTTATTTTCATTTCGTTCATTTCGAAATAGCAGATGAGATTTTCAGTAGAGAAAAAATGAGTCATTCGATCCTAGCAAGGGTGCATGTTTGGCAAATGCCCTCATAGGGAAGAGGGGGATGTTTTCCACATGAAAAGAATTTCCGGATTTTCTCGCTCGTAAGATCAATTATCGGCGACAACTTCATTTTTTAACCGGATGAAAATTTCTTGCTGTCTCTTTCGGTTCAAATGACCATGAAATGATTCAAATATGACAGTTACTATGGCAACTTAATTTTCGGTTAGGCTATAACAATATTTTTCCTTCCCTACATGATTCATTGAATTGCTTTGGTACTGCATGCTTCAAATAAATAAGTCTTCAAAAAGACAATTATAAATAGGACAATTTTTAAATAAAATAACAGAAGGAAAGTTTTTACTCATATAGTGTTCCTATTCTTACCTTAAGAGATTTAAACATTTCGAGAAAATAAGATGAAGAGAAGGTTGACGTGATTAGACCAAATATTTGAAGCTTTCCAAACAATTTGATATCTATAATTTTCCCTCTTTCTTACTCAACATACATTTTTTATCCCTCCTTCCATGCATTCTATTTTCACTATTATTAACAGCTGTCATTTATCAGAATAGTTTTCTCTTTTTTATCAGAAAATTAATTGGTCGGTTTTTGGCTCCTTGATGTACGGCTCTTATTTTTTTTATTTCTATTCTCTTTGTGTTAGTTATTAATCTTAGGGCTTTAAATGTACTCTTCGCATTAACTTTGTTCTTGTCTTCGACATCATATGGAATGGTATTGGGAGGTACGTAAGTGTCGCTTTGCCTAATAAATATATTTTTCTCTTGTTTTTTTTAGAGATTCCTCGGAGTGAATAAAATATATATAAAGTTGAATTTGTTCCTCGGGTTATTTCTTGCTGATGACTTATATATCCCTGGGATGTTAGATTTAGACCAAAAACTTTAAATTCTAGTTTATACATAGTAGCACCTTTATCCTTCATGGGTGATATAGGCAACTTTTTTCTTTGTAATTGGAATTACGGTCAATTTCTGTATAATTGTATGTACTGTGCATTTTTATCGAATCTGTTAATGTTTATTATTTCCAGTACCGTTAATCTCGGTCTCATTCTACCATTTCTGATTGGTGATATTAAGAATTATCTGATGTCCGCTATATATAATTAGTATAACGTGTAACTCAAACATCCTCTCGAAAGCACCTCCGCTTCTATTTTAAAATATGGTCACTCGTAGACGTTATTCGCGATTTTGGTTTTTCTTTAAGTGAAAGAGTCAGAAAATCTTCAAAATTGTTGTCCATTTAACATCTTAGAATACTCTACTGTAAGCTTCTGATCTAAGCTTTATCAGAGACGTTCTCTACGTCTCTTAACCATAATTCTATATATTTTATGTTCGATTTCGCTTATGCTATTTATTCCTTTATTATTCCGAGGGTCATGGTGGTATCTCTGTTCTTCCTTAATCCAAACCGGAAATTATTATATAGATTATTTTCCTCTATATATTCAATTAATCTTGTTGTTATTATTTATTAAATACTTTAGCGGAAAATCTAAAAGCTATTTATATCTGTCACTATTTAGGAGGCTCGGAGGTTTATCTTGCTTGGGAAAGAGCAATATTCTCGTTCTTTTTACCATATTCGGCCTTAGAGCATCTGGTTGTGAGGTCACCCCTAAGAATGCCATTATGCGGGACTCGAATAAGGTGTAAAAGTTGTTGCTGGGAGGGGATGCTTGTCGAGGTGGTTGATATGCTACTGCTATCACGAAGTTACGTCCCGATGTGGGAAGTTCGAATGCTACAGAGGACTCGTACAGCTCCGGTAGGCGCCTGAACGAGATATTCTCTCTGATAGATGTTTCAACACCGTCAAACCATTTCTGAGAGTGGTTCTTCATGAGCAATTTATTGCTCGTTAATTTTATTTGATAAGATGGGAGTGAATTCCTCTCTATCGAGAGATTGGCCGCTAACTTTGGTGTTGAACATTCAGCCTTTTGTGCCCTGGAGGTGTACGCGAAGAGAACCATGAAAATTTGGGACTAGTCCCAGTTATCTCGTTGTTTTTTTTTAAATTTCATCACTTCCGCGACCTTGGCTCACTTCTTTCTTAGCCAGATTTCCCCTGTTATCTCAATTTTGTATGTTGACCTATCCAGTCATCGAGCCTTCTACATACCGTGCTCCTGAAAGCCGAGATCTGCGTGAGAATTGTGGGCTGTAGACTGATTCCAAGAAGGATCTTTCCTCTTCCTCCTTAGTGGTGGCGTCGATTTCTTTATCATTCTCACAGATAGAGGCATATCCTGATGCCACATCCAGAAGTCTTATCATAGCAATGTTTATTCTGCCATAAATCACTTCAAAGACATTGTCTCTGCTGGGTTTGTTCTGTCCGCTGATTGCAGGATCCTAGTTTTATCTTCTTGGAACATCTTTTTCTTGAAAGTGGACCCACTGGGCTGAGTTATCATTACACGATCCTGCTCTTGCATTATTGGCGGCGTATTACGATAGGTTATATTCTATAACACTTTTCGGTTTGGAGTAAAATTTCTGCGGCTTGAAGCAGTCTTGAAGTTAACACATCTTTGTTCAGTCAACGCTTCCGTGAGCGTAGACATCCAAATCATAGGTCAATGATGAGGAGTGAACACGTGGGGTTCTTTCAAGTTGTAAAAGGTAACGGACTTTTTGTTGGTTATGGCGGAATCAAGCATGGCTAAAAGGGGCTGCCGTTCCTCGAGGGTTTGATTATCAGAACTTCTCCCAGCTTACACGGAGACGGATGTTGTTTCATTTAATGGAACTGACTGGCCCCCCATGAAAAAAGGAGATCCTAAGCCAGCTCCCTGGAGGTTTAAAGTTCTGCCTCTTATCCGGGTGCCTCCTGTACCGGGTTTCTTAGTCGGCTAGTCCTCCGATCTGCCTTCACCGGTGCGTCCAATTATGTCTTTCACAAAGTATGGCATGGTTAGAAGGAGGTAAGATGTGTGGCAGTCCCATTTACTCCAGCATCATCACTCCGTTGAAGGGGTTAAGCTAACATAAAGTCGCCTATGCATAGCTCCAAAGTATTTCTTTTCCAAACACAGAACATAAAGAAATCCAAAGAAATAGATGTTAAGAACAATACATGTACCTGTAATATTATGTATTAGGTTAGACTAAAAATTATTGTTTTCTTTTCTAAGCATGCCAATAAATCATTATCAAATGTATTTAATAGATTTATGTAACTATTCACTTAGATTTTTTATTAACGACTCTTCGCCAACACTTTACTAATTCAGTGGATTACTGTCTTTAAAAATAGTCTCATCTGGTTTGGATGAAATATAATCATTAATCATACGAGTAATAATCGATAGGCAGATGGTAGAAGATATGAGGAAAAGGGAAAACGTCAACCGAGGTCACTTATCGTTTCCTTGCTTCCCCAACCCATTTTAGTCTTGCATTGTCATGGAATAAAATTAATATTCCTGAAATCACTGCTAAAAAATTATTTTAGCGACATGTGTTACGTTATATATTACCAAAGATCATTAGAAGTAGTTTCTATTAGTATTGGGACACTAGAATATTCTAGAAAGCTCTTTTAATATGTCATATTCAAAGTAAAACAGAAACATTCTGGAAATTTAAAGCTTGACGGAAATTTTTTTTAAGTAGGCTCTAAATGACAAAGTTCTGTCAAAGAGTATTAAAACCTTTTCTCAAGTTTAAAAGAGTTTGGTGGTAAATGGAGATCTATATTAGCGAATTTCTGTCTAATTGTTTATAAGGTTTGTTTTAAAAGTTCAGAATTTTTTAATTTTTAAATATAAATTCAGCTAACTAATTTCTGTCAGAGAGTTTTCAAAGTTGTTTTTTAAATTTGTACATATAAAAACAAACTAAATTATACTAAGGAATTTGTGTTAAAGATGGTTTTAAGGTTTGAGAACAAGATCCAACAGGCGAATATTGGGCAAAGTTTTAACGTGTTTTTAAAGTTCTCATATTTAATTATAAAGTAAAAAGAAGATGCTTCGTTTTGCCAAAGTTTTGCTATATTTGTTGGTCTTTTATCTAAGCAAGTGAAAATTAGAATATATATATATATATATACAGTCGCGGCAAAATAATCATAATATTCATGCGATGCGGTTAATAAAAAACAAATATTTCACTTACATATATTTTATTATGATTATATCCTTAAAATTAATACTTTGACACCAAATAAAGTCATTTGGGCATTGATTCGGGCAGCTTGGCGAAGTAGGAGGCGTCCATATTGATCCATTACTCCTCCAGTGCATTGTGCAGGTCTTTGATGTTGGTTGGTTTGGATGCTTGTACTTTATTTTTTATAACATTTTAGGCATTCTCGATGAGCTTCAGATCCGGCTAATTACCTTTCCAGTCTAACACATCAATTTGTTTGTCTACAATGAACTTTTTGACCGCTTTTTCCTTGTGTGCAAGGGCTCCATCATGCATGAAATAATTGCACTGATGAATACTCCAGAAAAATAGCAAATGTTACTTCAATACCTCATTGTAATTGCTCCACTTCATGGTAACGTTGTTTGTGAGGAAGTATAGCCGTGCATTGCAATTTCCATCAATGAAAGCACCCCAGACCATTACACTGTCCAGATGTTTTACTGTCTACACTGTGTACCGAGGATCGAACCATGACACACCTCTTGGCCGACGCACTATCTTGGACTCTCCCTTGACCATCCTGAAGGTAATTTCGTCGCTGAACATTACCTTTTCTTCATTCTTCTTCGGTCCAGTCCTTGTATTTCTTGAAAAATTCAAGGCGCTTTTTCTTCATAGCACTAGTGAGAAGGGGTTTCTTGGCTGCGACTCGTGCGGGTAATCCAAGATCTTTTTGCAGCCGGTGCAGAATCGTCCTAATAACGACGTTCTGGAGGATATCTGGGTGTTTTTTTTTTAATGCTACAGCTGCTATTGAAAGGTTTACCATCACCTCGTTTTAACAGCTCATCCGTCCTTGCAGTCGTCTTTCTTAGTGCTCTAGAGACTGTTTTCCTTGTGGAGTCGTACCTAGTGATAATGGCGCCACTGAGTCACGGCCACGATAAATGGATTGTCTAGACACCTTCAGGTGGGTGGCTACACGAATCACAGACATGTCATTATCTAAAAGGGCGATAGCACGAAACTTTTCTTCAGTGCTGAGCTTAGTACGTCCCATTGTGTGCAAATTGAATGGAATTATATGACTTCAAAGATAGGGTTACAGTCAGGATCGGCGTTACGAAAGCAGCCTAATACACCAACACTCTACACAAGCACTCTTCGTGCACTGAGAAATGATAGGGTAGCAGCGTGTATTTACAGACTCGTCAGTGCCTCTGCATCAACACAAGCCCCGCCCACTCTATATATGGTGGGACAGCAAATAAAATTTTAACACGTGAATTCCGTGTTACACTTTTTTGGGCCGTGGACTGTTTATATATATATATATATATATATATATATATATATATATATATATATATATATATATATATATATATATATATAGATTAATCGCCAGTATTTATCTATGCTATATATTAGATATCTTCTGGCGAGTTGCGTGCTTTACAAGGACGTAACAGCCTGACTAGTGTCTTCGTTAGAATATTCGGGCCATGCAATATAAAACCTTTTAAATTCTCCTAACTTCATGACTTTCTTTAAGAAATGACTCAACATATTTTCCTCCCAAGATGTGCCTTTTGGATTTTGCTTGCTATTTTTAAGATCATAATAACAATAACAATAATAATGATAATAATAATAATAAATAAACAAGAACACCTGTGGGAATAATAATAATAAAGGAATTTTGTATCAATTTCAGTTTAGTAATTTTTCAAAAATTTTCTTTTAATTAGCGAAAGATCTTTTTCATATTTTCCGCAGTCTTTTCAACACAGTTCTTGATAAAAACAAACATGATAGCTTATATATATATATCTATATATATATATATATATATATATATATATATATATATATATATATATATATATATGTATAACTGAATCACAAAAATAAGGAACGTGAGGAATTTATGAATAACGTTTCATTTTCCTCGTAGCTGTAACGTTATTCATATATATATATATATATATATACTCATAAAACAGCCCCAAAAGCAATATTTTATGCTATAAAATCAGTTAAAAACCTAAAGTGGTAGCCAAAACTCCCTTTAAAATTTTAGGGATTAAGGGGACACCCCCTTTAAGAAAAATATAATGAGTATATTTTGTTTAATTGTTAACTGAAATAAAAGAAGGAGTCCATAATATATTCATCTGTAATTTAGTTGTGAATACTTTAATATTAAAAAAGTTATGCTTGTTTTTGTTTGTATAGAGTTATGGAAAAAAATAATTCTTATTTTAGGCTAAAACGTCGTTTTTTTTATACAGACTAAAATATTAACTTTAATTTACTTTAATCCAGTGGAAAGTCTGGGTTTCGTATTTTTCCAATAATTAGCATAATTATTTTTATAATTTTCAATTATAATAATATAATTTATTACCTTAGATTTGTTTTAATTTGATTTAGATATTGTAGAGATTAAATAATCCTTAAAACCTGCCAAAATCCCTGTTTGAAAGGCCGTGTTATTGCGTCAAAAATGTAGAAAATAGAAAATGATTAATGGTGGACTTATTTATTTAATGAAGACCGCTCTACAATCAACTATTATCATTATTTAGTTTTTATTATTATACATCATCGTCATCCTCATGCTCATTATCATAATCGTCGTCATCATCATCATCATCGCCCTCATTGTCGTCATCATCATTGTTATCATCGTCTTGATCGTCATCATCCTTATGATCGTCCTCATTATTATCATCGTCGTTATAATAAATATCATCCTCATCAGCATCATCGTCATGATCGCCATCATCATTTTCCTCATCATCATTATCATCATCGCCATGATTGTCATCATCATGCTCATCACCGAGTCAACAACATTTTCATAATCGGTATGATCATCTTGATCATGATCATCGTCGCCAGCATTATCATCTTCGTCATCATAATCATCGTCAAGATCCTCAACATCATCATCGCTATCTGCATCCTCAATGTCATCACATGTTATCATCATCATCATTGACATGATGATCATCATATTCATTATCATTCTCGTCGTCATTTTCACCATTGTCGTAATCATAATCATCGTCTCTTAATCCTCCCCATCATCAACATAATAAAAATAATCATCATCTTCCTTATCATCGATATCATATTCATTGTCATCATTATCATCGTTATCATAGTTATTATCATTGTTTTCCTCGTTATCGTAATAATTATAATCATAATCATTTCCATCATTGACATGATCATCATCGTCATCCACGTCTTCGTCATTACCATAATCATCATCATCGCTATCATCATAGTCATAACTATCATTAACGTCACCGTTGCCTTCAGCATCCTCCTTCTCATGTCATCATCGGTATAATCGTCTTGATCGTCATCATATACAACACCATCTTTACAATCTTTGTCATCATCGTCACCATCATCATCATTGTTATCATTATCATCGTCATCATCAGAGTCAACTTAAGCATCTTAATCATCTTTATTATTACAGTATTCATCGGAATTCTAATCGTAATCATCATCATTTAAATATTATAGTGATCGTCGTTGTTGTTATTATTATTATTATTATTATTATTATTATTATTATACATCATTGTCATTGTTAGGATGATGATGATTGCCATTATCGTTATCGTCATCATTGTTAGGATTGTTCTGATCATTGTCGTGATCGTCATCATCATTATCATTGTCGTCATATTCATTATCACCCTTGTCAGCATCCTCAGCATCGTTATCACTATTGCCATCCCATCGTTATCATCATCGTCATGATTGTCATCGTCATTCTCATTATCCGAGTAATAATCTTTTTCATATTTGGTATTATCATCTTGTTCATCATCATCGTCGTCATTATTATCATCTCCGTCATCATATTATCATCAGGATCATCATCATCGTTATTTCCATCCTCAATGTCATCATCGTTATCATTATCATCAGAATCGACATGATCACCATATTTATCACCATTATCACCATCTTCATAATCATCGTCCCCTAATCAATATCATATTCATCAGTGTCATCATTATAATCGACCTCATCAGGGTTATCATCATAATCCTCGTTATCGTTCGAATTATATTCATCATTGTTATCATCGCCATCATCATAATCATCATCGTCAAGATCAACAATGTCATCACCATTACCATCATTATAGTTATCTTCAAAGTCATAACAATCATTATCGTCATAATTGTCATTATTATCATCGTCATCATAGTCATCATCATTGTCATCATGATCGTCATCATATTCAGATCGAATTTATATCATGTAATCATCGTCACGATCGTCATAATATTCAGCTGTGCATTTACCATCATTGTTATCATCGTCATCATCACTATCATCATCATTATTATATCATAGTCATGATCGTTATTATTATTATTTTCGTTATTATTATACATCATCGTCATTGTCATCATCATCATCGTCA
The DNA here is from genome assembly GCA_963969495.1 of Ceratothoa steindachneri. Taxonomy (NCBI): domain Eukaryota; kingdom Metazoa; phylum Arthropoda; class Malacostraca; order Isopoda; family Cymothoidae; genus Ceratothoa; species Ceratothoa steindachneri. The sequence goes on from OZ018326.1 coordinate 119,938,994, forward strand.
GGATTGCCATCTTTATTGCCCTTATTGTCATCATCGTTATCGTCATCATTATCATGATCTCATAATCATCTTCGTGATCGACATCATGATTATCATCCTTGTCATCATTATCATCATCGTCATTAACGTCATCATCATTGCTATCCCCATCGTTATCATCATCGTCATGATTGTCATCATCCGAGTCATCAACATTATGATAATGTTATTATCATCTTGGTCATGATCATCTTTGCCCTCATTATCATCTTCTTCATCATAATCATCGTAAGAATCGTCAACACCATCATCGTTATATAAATCCTCAATATCATCACATGTTATCATCATCATCATTCACATGATGATCATCATATTCATTATCATTGTCGTCATCATTTTCACCATCGTCATAATCATAAACATCATCATGATCAAAATAATCATCATCTTCCTTATTATCGTCATCATATTCATCAGTGTCATCATTAACATCGTTTTCATCATAGTTATTATCATTGTTATCCTCGTTATTGTAATAATTATAATCATTTTCATTATTGTCATGTGCTCATCGTCATCTACATCATCGCTATTTCAAGAATAATCATCATCGTTATCGTCATATTCATACTATCGTTAACGTCATCATTGACATCATCCTCATCATCCTCATTTTCATCCTTTTTATCATGGTTATTATCATCTTGGTCATCATCGTCATCATAATCATTGCCAAGATCGTCAACATCATCATTATTATTGCCATCCCCAATGTCATAATCTTTATCATCATCATCATAATCGCCTTGATCATCATATTCAGCATCTTTATCACCAGCACCATAATCTTCATCATAGTTATCTTCATAGTCATAGCAATCATTATTGTCATTATTGTCATAATTATCAACCTCATCTCATCTTCGTCATCATCATCATCATAATTGTCGTCATGATCGTTATCATATTCAGCATCGAATTTAATATAATTGTCATCATCTTCATGATCGTCATCATATTCAGCTTCGCATTCACTACCATTGTTATCATCGTCATCATCATTATGTATCATTAGAGTCTACGTTATAATCGTCATCATCTTTATTATTACAGTAAACATCATTATTATAATAAACATACTCATTATCATCATCATTATTATATTATAATCATGGTCGTTATTATTATTATTATTATTATTATTATTATTATTATTATTATTATTATTATTATTATTATTATAATACATCATTCTCATCGAAATCATCATTGCCCTCGTTGTCATCATCGTTATCGTCTTCATTGTCATGATCGTCATAATCATCGTGATCATCATCATCATTATAATCGTCGTCCTAATCATTATCAAACTTGTCAGGTCAGCACATCAACATCATCGTCATGAACGTCCTCATCATTGTCACCTCACTGCAATGGTTATCATCTTCGTCATTATTGCCATCATAATTCTTATCATCGGAGTCATCTTTTTTATTATAGTTATTATCATCTTGGTCATCATCATCGTCGTCGTCATAATCATCATCAAGATTGTCAACATCATCATCGTTATCATCATCATCATAATCGACATGATCATCATTATCACCATCGTCATAATCATCGTTCCTAATCATTATCATCGTCATCATAATGATCATCTTCCTCCTCATCGTCATCATATTCATCATTATCATCGTCCTCGTCATTGTCATAATCGCCTTTATCATAATCATCATCAGGAGAGGTGAATTATGGGCCTTTTACCGCCTAACGTTCAGCCATTCTTTTATCTTTTAGACTGATACCCATTTAAAGATTTCCTTATTTTCTCCGACTTTAGGAACAATCGATTCGCTCTTTTGGCGCTTCCCATCCCTTAGTCTGCAATTGGCTAGTCCAGAATGCTTCCCTTTATTTAATTCTTTGTTGCTTGGATTCCCGAGCATCTGTTGGTCTTGGGCAACGAGAAGGATGATCAGCTGGCCCCTTCAGCTTATTCTCGGGCCCTTAATAACTTCGCATAGCTTTTTAGATTTATTTCTCTCAATGAGAATATATTTTTCATTTGATGCAGGACGAATGGGGTGGGTCTTCGTCCTCTAAGTTATATAATATCAAAAAGTCTGTTCGTCTTGGCCCTCGAGCCTTCGGATAGTACGCTTCCTAAAGGTGGCCCTTTGTCGCATTCACATCGGCCACACGAGAATTACCTACGGCCATCTTGTTTAATTTGCTGTTCCACTCACCTCTTGCAACCGTTTTTGTGGTGGAGACCAATAGGTCACCCATTTTCTTTTGGTATGCCCCCATTTTGCCATTCTCCGTTCGTCTTGTTTCCCGACCCTTTCAAATATCCTCCACCTGTTTCGCTTTTGCTTCTTCCTGGAAGAGGGATCGTTTAAACCATCATTTTTTTTTACCTCACAGTCGTCTTTTTTCATCTTTTATAATTAATTTTCCCCAGTTGACCCTACTGCCATTTAGAACCCACTTGGGTTGGGCACCTGTTCAATTTGTTTCATCCTTACATCCTTAATCATTACATAATATCTGAATGACTTGGAAAAACAAAAGGGAAACTTCGTAGGCTTTTAATCTTTGGATTCCGGCAGTTTTTGGTTTTTTTTGGCAAGTGAAATTATAGACTACTTTTGCGCTAGAATGTTCGTGAATATTAACGAAGCTGAAGGAAAAGGAATTAATGCAGATAAAGGGCTAAATGCTTAATTAAATCGTCATAAATGCAGTTGTCCTTATCCTCTCTACTCGTTAATTTATGAGACCAAGTTGAGGGGGCACGGCTTCGCTTCTCGCATCTGACAACGGGGCGGAGCTTACCGAGTCAAGAAAATGTGTCTGTATGTCCTGCTAGGCTGGGCTTTTCTGATCACAAAGGCATGTGCATGAATCAAGAATGTAATGGAATTTTGAACCAGATTGGCTTATCAAACTACATTTGTACCCAAACTGCTTTCGTTTCTCGCAGGTATATGCCAACGCATTGGTGGGTCGGGTTTGTCTCCTTATCAAATTCCTCTTGCATGCACAGCTTTCCTCCACTGTCTTCCGTTTATTTTAACGATCAGACCGCCACCCGCCTCTTCCCAATGCATGTATATGTGCTTTGTGCGTTCGTGTGGCTCTGACTTACTTTTCATTTTACAAAATATTTTACATCTTTTTACACAGAACATTAAATTGTTAATTTTACATAATTTACACATTTGTATAGTTTACATGCTTCAATTATCATAAGGTAGTATGTTCCTTTAACATACGATTTGGTTGTCCAATTCTAAAATATAACTGCAAAAGTTTCGAAAGGCTGTAAAACCACCTACAAATTTTCAGTTTATGTGTTTAAGGGCACTTTGGTTTCTAATGTTTGCATTCGCTTAAGTACAAGTCTATTGTTATAAACTGTTTTCTGCTAAAACTTTGCTTCACTAGGAAGCTAAGAAAAATATTGGTAGGGGTAGGTAAGATAAGGTTAGGTTGGTTTCTGGATCTTTTAAATAAATATAAAAAAGTGTTTATCTTATGCAGTTTTATATGTACTTTTACAGATCTGAAACATGTTTTTTTCCTAATATGGACCTTAAGGATATTATTATGGGTAAAATATGCATTTCCGGGAAAAACAAGCGTCAGATCTGAAAAGGACATATGAAACTGCATAGGAAAAGCACATTTTAAATTACTGTGCATATTTGTGTTAAAACGAATCTTTACCACATTCACTAAGAATGAACAGAATTGCCAAAAGAAATGTGAAAAGGATTAAAAACTACAAAGATCTAATTTTACAAAACTGAAGACTAAGCTTTCCTTTTTATGAAAAAAAGTGTGATTTAAACGTATGATTTATGCAAAGGTGATAACGGAGCAAGACGAATCAAACTGGAGCCGGCAACCCACATCACCGAGAGGGCACTAAGCGCTTTCCCGCCGCGCCTTTGAGACAGAGTAGGACCCGCTTCCGGCGAAGTCGTATATATTTTCCAGCAGAGGAAGGAGCAAAGCAATATTCAACAAAAGTCAGGCAGTACTCACGCAATATCCAAGCAGTAATCGAGAGGATTAGTTGGAATCAGCCAAAGAGACGACGCGCCATTTCTCAACCAAATCCCCTGCACCCTAAGGGCTCTCAGGCAAGAAACCAGTTGTTCAAAGCTAAGGCAGTCAAGGAGGTAAGTACTAATTATGTAATAACGCGCTCCGCTCCGTGCGCTGCAAGGACACTTCCTCGAACAAATGCTCGAGCGCCCCCCCCCCCTCTTGGAAAATCGTAAGCCTATTACATTTTGCTCTATCACCATCGAAGAGGCGTTACGCTTTCCGACTACGAAGCTTCACCTTATCATCTCCCATTTTCTTTCGGGTAAATATTGTGCTACTCAGAGCTCGTGCCAAACCATTCATTGTAAATTAATTTCACGTAAGGTGCGCGGCGATTTTCCTTCCTCGCTGCCGTGCTGACGGGACTCAGAGCCCCGTCCAACCCCAGCTTAGCCTCTTCATCTTCTTTAAGATAGCCTGTGTTTATCCCCTACTTCCTCACTTCCCCTACAAATTCTCCCACAACTATCCCTGGTTAGCCTCTAATTTCACAGGGTAGAAGCTGACCTTCTTCGTAGCCAACTATCCAGGATTGGGGCTGAGGGTGGGAGGTGACAATGTTCTCTAACCCCTGAGCTCTAGTTTGGAATGGTGGGTTTCGAGCAACCTGCTTCCTCCCCACCCATACATTTATCACGTCCCATTTCCTTCTCACTTCACTATCTATCATTTACGCCGTTCCCAAAGTGGAGCCGCCATGCCCAAGAGCTGCCAGGTTACCAGGCTGGCCCTGCCAGCCCCGTATGTATCCCTCGCAGACTGGGCTACTGCGAGAGGTGATTAGCGTTTACTTCCCGCAGAAAGAATAGGGTCACAATGCTCAATGATGAAAATAAAAAAAATAAAACTCCTCACCTTTCCCTCTTACCCCCTACTTTGGCGTCGCCCTGTGCCTCCCTCTTACTAGTTGCAGTCTCCCCTTTACTTTCCCAGGGAACTTCCCAGGGAAAGCTAGCAGGCAGCCCATAACCGACCACTCCCCGTTGAAGCGGCTCGGTAGGACAAACCCTCTTAGGGGTTAAGGGAAGACAGGGCCCATCGGCCCCTTCCTTCGAAAGACCTGCTGGCTCAGATATTGAACTCAGCGGGGGTAAAGGCGCGTGTCCCCCCCCCCAAATAAAAACGACTAGCAACACTGTTGACAATGGACCCTGTGATGTCCTTGGGGGGGGGAATGGAGCCCATCTCCCAGATTGATATGCTTTTTGAGGCAACCCAGCCCCCGAGCGAATCCGGGCTCGGTGCCAAACACTGAACCCAAGTCCGCTCCTGTACAAGGTCCTTCTCAGACGGCTCGGGTCTTCAAAGCAGTGCAAGGAAGGCAGGGATCTCTTCCTATGGCTGGTGCCCCTGCGACCGCCAGGATCTTATCGATTTTGGGGAAGGACTTTGCTGAGGGCAGTCCATCTGGCCTGGGGGTTCCTGCTGACGGAGGGGAGAAGCTGGCTCATTACCCGCCCTCGTCCACCCAAAAGAAAAAAAAAGAAAAAGACACGGGGCTTCTCCCCTTCTGCGGGGGCTGCGGAGACAGATGGGTCTGCTGCCACTTCGGTAAGCGACCAAGTCAAGATAGGCACATCAAGCCCATCTGGCGCCTCCCCCGGTGCGGAGTCCCTGACTATGACCAAAAGTGCTAGTGCGCCGAGCGGAGCCTCGATTACATCGGGGCCCCTCATTCACAGACTACCCGGCGTTTTCGAGCCCGCTGGCTTCAAACACTTCCTGATGATTCACTCCTTTGATGGCAGCATGTTGGGTAAGGGCAACATGATCCATCAGAGGAGAGCTTTAGCCAGTGTGATTGGTGACCCTTTCTTGGACGTGAGCCTTCTGGTAAATGCGCCGGATCCCACCGAGGCGGCCATGATTATCGCTCTTCGGACACTTAATGGCACCCCCGTGAGTGTGACGCCGCACTCTACCATGAACTTTGTAAAAATAGTAGTATATGCGAAAGAACTCGTTGACTAGTCCATATATGACATCACCTTAGAGCTGGCTGACCATGAGTCGGTCAAGGTCAAACGTGCGATGATAAAACAAGGAGTGGCCTCGAGACATACCCCTACACTCTTCGTCACGGTCGATTGTGACAAGCTCCCTGAGTCGGTGCGTGGCGGTTGTTATCACTACCACGTTAAGTCATTCGTGCCATGCTGTCGAGGTACTATAACTATCACCGCTCCGGCCATACTAATCGCTCTTGTCGACGTGCAAAGTCGAGGTTACAAGAAATATGTGTTACTTGCTCCGCACGCACACGATAAATCTAAATTGTGTGTGGCCAAGTGTGTCAATTGCGGAGAGCCGCACCCCACTTCTTCGAAGCAATGTGGTGCGTATCTCCTTGAGCATAAAATCCTGGCCGTTCAGAGTCCGGTTTGTCTCTCATTTTGCGAGACTGAGCAGTTGGTGTTGGCACGCCCAGCGCTGCTCGCTACGTCCTATGCCACAATGTTGAGAAAGACACCCTCTGCTCCTGCCTCATCCAGGCCTACGAGCACGGTCGTTTCCACACCAATTAGGAACCCTTCTGCAGGTTCTACCAACCCCGGGGGCTAGCTGGTAAAGCTGGCGGCACAAAGAGTTCTCACACAGCCCGGGCTAAAACTATGGCTACCCCCCTCCCTCCCCCGCTCCCCAGCGTAAGGCAAAACGGCCGCGCTTCTCCACCAAGTCGTTAGACTCACAGGAGGCAACACCCCTGAAGAGGGTCGTTAGGCCCTCTCCTGGGGTTCATAAAGCTTTCCCCCGAAATGAGGACAGAACTAAAGGAGCTTCGGCTCCTTCGCCCACACCCACTGATATACTGGGTGGCTCGGAGATGATGGATCCTCGATAAGAGGCCCCCCGTCTCCAATGCTATCCCGCTTGCTTAAGGTTTCAAGGCGGAGGGAGGGAAAGACTCGCATGGCGAGCCCAACCTTCCCTAATAAGTCCTTGAAGGCGACAGCGCCTTCAGCTCATTGGCTGGTCAACAGCACCCGCAGTTCTGCCTCCGCCCCAAATTGGTTGAGAGGCGGGAGAGGCTCATAATAGGTAGTGGTGCCCCTCTAAAGGTCCCCTTGGGTCCACCTCGATGGGAGGGTATTTTGGGGTTGGGCGTGAATTTTGAATTTTCGTCTTCCGTCTGTCTTCCCCATATTTTACGGACCTAGGTTAGATTTGGTTTCTGATATCCGTAGGTGGCTCTCAACCACGTCCGACGGTCAAAGTCTCCCCGCTCTATCGTTCATAGATCGGGAGATATAGCCGCTCAGACATGGCCCCAGCACGATCCACGAATAAAACCGTGATTCAGGGACACCCTCGATTATATATATATATATATATATATATATATATATATATATATATATATATATATATATATATATATATATATATATATATATATATATATATATATATATATATATATATATATATATATATATATATATATATATATATATATATATATATATATGTGTGGATTGGGCGCGACGCCCTCCCGTCGAATGACGTCGGTAAACATCGAAATCGGTCGGGTAGATCCAGAGCTATTCGCCCTAAGTGAAAATGGAAATTTTTTTCTTTTAGCCATACTCGTATATATACATACATACAGCCCCGCTTAATTAAACTCGAATATCTCGGGAGGTACTCCAACGATTTTTATAAAACCTACAGATTTCGACGGGGGAAGGCTTTTCCCACCAGGATATATATATATATATATATATATATATATATATATATATATATATATATATATATATATATATTGATATATATGGGGCTACGCACCCCGTTTAGTGGTCCATCTCGGTTAAGGGTATATATTCGGTGGGGCGAAGCCCTCTCCGTCAAATGACATCAGTTTCTTGAAAATCGGTTGAGTAGATCAGGAGATATTCGAAGAAATGTACAAATGTCTGTCTATCATGGGGAGTGGGGGGGGGACAACTATCTACCGTGGGTATCCCGCGCTTAATCGAAGTCCAATATCTCGGGATCTACTCGATCGATTTTAATGAGACTGACACATTTCGATGGGAGAAGGCTAACCTTATCCAAATATATAGCTATCCAAGATAATGTCCCATAACCCTGCTGTTTATTTAGGGTTATACGCTCGACTGCATCTAAACACCATGGTTTAAGCGTTCTTTCCGGCCATATCCCCTAAACTATGGGTCGTAGAGCGATGGGATGTTCACCATTAAGAAGGGCGTACCTTTCCCCACCTATATACAAAAGAAGGTCTTACATAGGAGGGGTACATACAGTGATTTAACACCTTCGTCCTAATTAGAGATAGGAATATGAAATTTGGGCTTATATGAATATAGGTCTGGAAAAGAGGAAAATAAAATTACTTTTTAGATCCGACTAATATCTTTTGAGTAAATAAAAGAAATTAGATTACTCGAGAAATACTAGGTTCACGGTTATGAAACTAAAAAAAATCGAAAAAACAAACCGAGATAATATAGGCGAGGTTCCTAGTCTTTTTTCCCGGCGCTATTAAATTTTAATCAATTTTATTAAGGAAAATATTAATATCTTTTTCCGAAAATTCGACCGTGTAAATGGAACACTAGTATACGTAACATATCAAATTTTTATTGTCCTGGCATTATTTCTAACGAGGGAATTGACATCCACCCACCTAAACCGCCGGACCTATCGGTCCTAGCGTTTTGAGATGCACTCTATAGGAAAGAGCGGACCTGTACTTGTTTATCTTTGTCTTTACCCATGAAAACGGTGCCATAATAAAATCAAATATAAGTTTCTACACCAAGTTTTGATGCCCTTTCGAATGGTGAAAGTCGCGAAGCTCTGGGGCCCATAGAATTTGAATATTAATGGAAAATTTCCGACAAAGGCGAAAACCGTCAATTCTATCTCATGACCTCATTTGTTGTCGTTACAAATAATGCCAGGATAATGAAAGTTTGATATCATATGTATACTAAGGTGCCCCTTACTCGGTCCAAGTCTCGAAAAAAATATCAATATTTTCCATATTAAACTTGTTTAAAACCTAATATCGCCGAGGAAAAAGAGACTAGGAATCTCGCCTTTATTTTTCTCTAATTTTCCCGGTCCTTTCTTTCGATTTTTTTTGTCTCATAATCGTAGCATTATTTCTTTTTGAAGCTCTTTAATTAATTAAAATCTATTATTCCGATTAGAAAAATAATTGCATTTTTCGTCTTTTCCAGCATTTGCTTCCTATAATATGCAAATATTATATTCATATGTCTAATAGTGACGTTACAATGATGGCTAGAAAATAGAAAGCGTCACTTACCTTAGTAGTCTAGTGTAGTTTGAATGAACTCTATACCCTCCATCGGCTACGAGTTCAACGCTATCGATATAAGTAGTGCGAATCGAACCGGGTTTTCGGCCAACGAATGGGACAATATAGTTCTTTCCCAACCGGCATAACGAGTTTGGTGGTCCTAGGTACGATATGTCTCCCACTAGACCCCCCTAGTGGAAGAGGGGTGCTTAAAAGGTAAAAAATGTAAAAATGGAGTCTACCCGCCTCACTTTAAACAACCATCGAGAGTGTAATATTTAATGTAGATTTACCAAGTATAATAGCTTATCTACTAAGCACAGGATGCCCTATCTATTGATATGTGATAGCTCTAGATATGAAGTGTAGAGATGGGGCAGTTCGGTTAGAACCGACGCAACCGGCGAAGATTTAACGTCGTGCGGGGGCTCGGGCCGCCATAAAAGTTATTTATTATAACTTTTTATTCTTTTTCTTCTACATTTGGCGAAATCATTTCAGATCGCATTTAAAACACGCATAATATGTAAGTTTTGAACGAAAATTCATCTCGCCCAATGGACCCAAAGTTAGGCGGTGTTAAGCGATTTTGGTCGATCGTGATACACTTAATCGACGAGAGCGGCCGAGCTAATCGAAATTCGAATAGTTTTTAGAAATTATATTTTTAGAGCTTATAATTTTGCATCTTTTATTATAATGAAACCAGGCAATGGTTTCGCCACTGGAGCTTGCGCTTCGCTGCTATGATTAAAGTTTAAAATCTAAAAAACGCAGCCATGGTTAAATTTTTATAAATTTTCTGAACTTCGCCAATTATAATAATTTTAAAAAGGAACTTTTAACTAAATTCCCCCCCCTTCAAAATATTACATTGCTAAAATATAGTCATAGAAGATATATAAAATTAAATTTTCTGAACTTCACCATTTGTAATTCTTTGGGTTTTAAAAAATTCACAAAATTTCGATACTTATATTTATTTCTGAACTTCACCATTTTGTTTTTTGTCCTTATAAAAGAATTATTTAAAATAACTTTGATAAAAAACATGAGTCATAACCAAACTAAAATGAAATTATTATTCAAATACTTAAATTATAGAGTTAGTGAAAATCCTAAATTAATTTACCGAGGAACAGCGACGCCAAAACGTAGAAAACAGCAATGGTTTTTCATCGCCATTTTGGAGTTCGAATCTTGATGGCCGAGTTTCTACGGGATATACGCGTTTTCTACCCGGAATAAAATAGTAGCTAAATCTAATCTAATTTAAGAAGCTATATTTAATTTTAGCGTACGTTAAATAAATAAGGGACGTATAGGCGATTAAAGGACGATGAGTGACGTTAATTGGGGCGCGACTAACTTCTAGACTAACCATGGTAGGACAGCAAAACATATAGGGAACGAAAGAATATACATAATATACTATACTTTACAAATTTAGTTCGAATCCGTCCATTAGTTCCCGAGTTATTAATCCCCTTTCCTGCCGAGGGCATTTTTGTCCTCGCCGAAGACAGCAAACCGAAGGTATGCGACTTCACGTTCCGTGCGATATCTCGGGAACTAATAGACATAGCGCTACGGGACCTTTACAGGTGGCGAGAAAATTCGATTATCTATATGTCGGTATATGACACCCAATTTGCTAAGACCGATAGACAATGAATTAAAATTTGAAAAAGCCCAAAATAATAATGTTGCGTCTCCGCCACCGTCGGATATCGATTAAGGGGCAAAAATAACTTGGCGAAAATAAGTAGTACGTGATTCCTAGTCTCAAGATTTTTACTCATGGTTGGCAGGTTTACGAAATTTGACTGGCCGTATTTCCTAGCAACGGAGGGGCCCTTTCTCCATCGATATATGGAAGAAAATCTAACCTAAGTCCGTAAAGTAGGGAGAGGACAGACGGGAGATGAAAATATTCGTTAAAAGAACAAAATAACGGCCGATCGAGTCGAATCCTGGGGAGTAGTCTAATGGGGCGTTCAAGAACCCCATTTTTACCATTCCTCAAATCGATATCCGTTTTTGTCGTTTTATAGGCGGTCAAATATGTCACAAATTGAAATTTGGGCAACCACCTATCACCCTTAAAACTAATTTTTCGGATTTATTTTTACATTACCCCGGGCTACTATTAGGGGAGATGCTCCACCGCGAATATCAGTCCGATGGTTATATAACCATGAATAGTAACCATGGTTACGAGGCGATCTCAATGAAGAGTATATATATATATATATATATATATATATATATATATATATATGGATGGGGTTATCCTTCCACCGTGGAATGACGTCGGTTTCATCCAAATCGGTCCGGTAGAACCAGAGATAGTCCAACTAGACATATTTAGGTGGGTGGATCGGTGTCCACTAATGAGGGCACAAATGCTTATCCTAGATTTTTTTCGAATATCTCGGGATCTACTAGACCGATTTGGACGGAACCGAAGTCATTTGACGGCAGGGAATATTCCTTCAATGGATTTGCTTTGGACTCCGGGCCAACTGGTAGGAGTTGGGCAAGCTCGTCTCCTCCCATTCCCCGTTCGCCATCTTTTTGCAGGAGACCTTGCTAGACGCATGCCCCCTGCCCAACCTTCCTGTTTATAAGGGTTTTGCACCAAATACCACTGGATAAAGGGCCGGTTGGGAGGATGTGTGATTTACACCTGGTCTAATGTCTCTCTTCGCTTTAGTTAGTGCCTTTGAGGCAGTAGCTGTACAGCAACACCTGGATAGGAAGTATACTGTTATTTCCGTGTACATTCTACCGTCAGCCGACTTCTACGCGGGGAAACTTCCGCCGCATCGGGTTACGGGTGCCGAGGCTCTTTCTCTTGCCCAGAGATCTAAACGAACACCCCCTCTGGGGAGATTACTTGCTTCACCTCGCTGCAGCCGAAAGGTGTTCTCGCTACGCTCTACGTGGACGACTTTTCGATCTCTTTTGTAGCGGCCCAGATGTCATCTATAGAGCGTCGACTTCAACAGGCATTAAACCGCATCTTTCGCTATGCAGAAGCGCACTGGTTTCTGTTTTCCTTGGCCAAGACTGAGGTGGTGTAATTCTGACGCCATCCAAGGCTACAGCCTGACCCAGTCTTGTATCTCAATGGGGTACGCCTATAAGTTGTTGAATCGCACCGTTTCCTTGGTCTTGTATTCGACTGACGCCTCACCTGGGAGGCTCATATTCGCAGCCTTAGGGTCTCTTGTTCCCTAGGCATGGATATTCTTCGTAACATGACATTCAGCGCTTGGGGGGCTGATATGGCTACTGCCTTAATTTTTATCGATTCTTTGTTAGTTCGAAGCTCAACTAAGGAAGTGAGTTTTATGCATTCGCAGCTGAGCGTGTATTGCGGAAGGTGGACTCAATATACCACCCCAACCTTCGCCGGACGACCGGTGCCTTCCGCACTTCCCCATTGAGAGATTCTTTGTCGATGCTAAAAGGGGGTAGACGCCACTCTCTCTGCGCCGTGCAGAGTGTATTATTCGCTTATAGGCACGAGCCCGGCGCCTCCCTCAGTCGCCAAATGGCTCTCACTGCATCCCCAGGTGATTTCGACTGTGCCTATCCCGCCGATAGACGCCAGTCAAACCCTACGCCCTTTGGGTTTAGGGCTAGGAAACACCTTCGAAAACTACCTATAGCTCTCGGGCCAGTGGCGCACCTGGTTTTGCCAAGGACACCACTCTGGAAGGTACCTCCACCTTTGGCTATTTGTCGCCAAGTCTCTGCTCCTAAAGCTTATACAGCGGCGAGAGTATTGATATCGTCATTTTTCGAGCACACCTCGTGTCACGCTGAAAACGTGCCAGTGTATACAGATGGCTCCAAGTCCCAAGAGAAGGTCGACTTCCACGCTGTATCCTCTTTATTTGAAGTCAGCGAGGCTCTACCAGGCGCTGCGTCTGTCTTTGAGACCGCGCTGGTTGCAACACACCACTTGGTACAGGAGATTACGCGGCGTGCCCGGTTCGGAGACCGGATTGTGATTTATAGCGACTCACAAAGCGCCCTGAGTGCTCTCGATGCATTGGAATCTCCGCATCCCCTGGTTCGCAATATATGTGGTGCTATGGTTTGGGTGAGCCGGGCAGAAGTCGAGATTATCTTCTGCTGGGTTCCTGGACATGTAGGAATTGCGGAGAATGTGAGCGCCAAAGAGTCCACGAGGACTCGGCGACCGGACCAGAGTTTCGCTTTTCCTCCCACCGACTACGTGGCAGGAATACGAGCAGCTCCACGAGCTGCTTGGCAAAGAAGATGAGAGACGGTCGAGGGGATCTTAAAGTTGCGTGCCATTGCCCGCTACTGTTCCCTTGGACCTACACCATAATGCCGCGAGGCCTTCAGGTTGCTTTCTGTCGTCTCCAAATTGGACCCACTCGCCGGGCGATCCACTCGCTTACACCATATTGTGAAGCCTGTTCGGCACATTCTTATTGAATGTCACATTCTGGGCGATCTTTGCGCACGTTACCTGGCCGGGTACCGGGACGAGCGGGGTCGCCACCGCTTACCCATTGTACTCGAGGCGGGGGTGTGCATATTGACTTGTGGACTTAATGACATTTGGGAGAAGGACAGCCTTCTTCTCTTTATTAAGCTAGTTTTTGTTTTTTTGTAGTTTTGTTTCGTAGGTCGCACATTCCTGCACCGGGGGGAGGGGGACCTACTTCCGATGCCGAAACTTGCTCCCTTCTTGTTGCCCTTTTCCTTTGTTTATATTTATTTTATTTTTTTTGCTTTGCATATTTTTGTTTTAAAATAGCCTAGCACGATGCTGTCGTGATTATGGCGACTTATGCCAAAGTAGGTAGTCGCCAGATGGGCTCCTTAAAATTAAAATAAAATGTAAATTAATTTTCTTTTGCTGAACGTTTAGTTTTTCCCATAGTGTTTCATTTATTGTAAAAAATTATTTGTTTATATAATAGTAAAGATCATTTTGTTTCCGTTGTTCAAATACCAGAACCACACCAAAAGCCATTGAACTATTTGACTAAGTCGGCCAACGGTAGAAAACACACTCGCATTTCCCACGCACTTAAAAGGGTCATTCCTTTCGCCTAGGGATGACAAGCGAAGGTCAGTGAAGCCTACCTGACCTACGACACTCCCCATTCTATATTCCTCGAAAAAATAGTGACCTATTATCTCGTTTTAGCACTATTATCACAAAATACTGAACTACAGGCTTAAAGATGAGTGGGGTGTTATGGCTTTGGGATGATCTCAGAGGGTCTGGAAAGGCTTGTGAGAGCTTAAAAGGATATGTGAGCGTCGTGGATGGTCTGCAATGAGCCTTGGGAGGTTGGACCTTCAAGGTCTTGTAGTCTAACAGAGTGCCTTTGATCGGCTTGGATTCTCTGGGTGGGACTTAGGTGTTCGTGGAGGGGGAGGGAGTTTGGAATGTTTTGGAGGGTCTGGGATTCCGGTAGTGTCTTCGAACGTTTTAGGATCCTTGGGGGCTCCACGGGATCTAGGAGGCCTAGGAGATTCTGCGGGTTTTAGAGGGCCTGTGATGGGATAAATGGACCTTCAATGGTCTGCGATGACCTGGGAGGGTCTGTGATGGTCTGGGCGGATCTATGGGTCTACTAGTGTCTAGAATGCTTGAAAGTTTTATAAATAGCTGGAATTGTGTGAACAGGATGGAGAAGGCTTGTCCTGCGTTTGGGAATGCCCAAGAACGGGTTTGCAGAGCCTTAGTGGGATTGGAAGGGCTTGCGAGGGTCTAGAAGTATCTGGCAACCGTTGAGCATGCGAATTTAAGAGGGTTCCCCAGTCTAAGGTGTCTGGGAGTAGTTGGGATAGTCCTGAAAGCTGTGGGAGAACCTGGGAGGGTCTGGGAAAGATTGAGAGGAGAAAGAAAGGGCCTATGGCGGCATGGGAAGATACGTGACTGTCTGGAAGAGGTTTGCTGGCTCTAAGAGGGACTGAGAAGGCATGTGAGAGTAATTGTCTCGCCTGGGAGAGACTGGAGAGGTTGTGGTGTCTAGTTGGGCCTGAAGGATTTAAGATGGTCTCCGAGAGTTAGAGAATCTAGGAGAACATCAGAAAGAGAGAGACAGTGAAAGAGGGAGAATGAGAGATACAGAGAAAGAGAGAAAGTGAGAGAGAGAGTGAGAGAAATAGATAGAAAGAGATGAGAGAAACAGAGAAAGATAGATAGAGAGAAAATGACAGAAAAAAAACAATAAAAAAAGAGAGAGATAGAAAGAGAAAAAGAGATAAAGAGTGAGAGGAGAAAGAGAGCGAGAGAGAGGCAGAGAGAAAGAAAAAGAAAGAAAGACATAAAAAGAGAGAAAAAAGGAGAGAGAGAGAAAGAGAGAAAGAGGGAGAGAGAGAAGGAGAAACAGAGAGAGAACAGTGAAAGAAGGGGAGATAAACAAAGAGAGAGAGGGAAAGAACTACAAAATTACAGAATCATGGACCAGCAAAGACCCTAAGGTCCGCTCAAGCCCAGTCCGCTTATAGGAAATGTTAACTACCACTTTTTTAACGTTAGTATATTATGCTTTTTTGGTTGTTTCTTTAACTATTTCAACTCTACGGTACACACTTATCTACATGTGTACCATTTGACCTTTTTTATATGCTTTTTCTAACTATTTTAAGGAGGGGATATGATAGTACTTTCTTCTCCCTCAGGTTTCGCCCGCTAGTGATGAAAATAATATACTTATAGGACAGACAGAAAAATGAAGAGGGAATTGACATTCACCCCATACAGGATGGCGTCGCTGGCATCTTTGTATTGCAGGATTATATTTCGTATGGCGTTTTCTTCTATGCTCCTACTACCTTATATTTATAATAATGAAGTACTCATCAAGTCGGTTTTAGAACATATTAACTGCCTTGCTTTTTACTACACGGTTGGGCAGTCTATTCTACGTTTGTGTGATTTTAAACGTGAAGTAGTTTTAAGCTATAGTAGAGTTAAATCGCTTCTTCACTAATTTTAAACCATTTTGGCATGTGTTGGCCATTTCTTCCATCTCGAACAATAGTCTATAATCAATATTAATAAATCGTTTTAAGATTTTGAATACCTCGATTAACTGTCCACGTAATCGTCTACTTTCAAGAGATAGTAGGTTTAATGAGCGGAGTCTATCTTCGTACGGTTTGTTTCGGATCCTAGGAACTAGTTTAGTAGCCTGACGTTGCACTCTTTCTAACTGCGCTATATCGTTGTTTAGGGAGGGAGCAAAAAATTGAACTGCATATTCAAGTGTGGGCGCACGAGCGATTTGTATAGTGGCACGATTATATCTTTCGATTTGAAAGTTAAATTCCGAACAACATATCCTAGAATTCGGTCTGCATTTTTACAAGCTTCTACGCATCGTTTCGATACTTTAAGGTCCTCCGAGATTAAAATCCTCAGGTCTTTTTATAAGTTAACGGATTCGAGAATTTGGTCTTTCATATGGTATTGTACTTTTAAGTTATGATATCCTAAATGCATGACCTTGCATTTACCTATGTTGAAGCCCATTTGCTATTTATCCGCCCATTCGACAATTTTATTAAGGTCCCTTTGCATTTGCTTGACATTTGCTCTATATTTTAGCAAATTGTTCTGGGACGTACGTCATAACACCATCTCTACCTCTGATGCGCCTTATTGAACCCTATATGGGCTTTCTACTGTTAACATAACTATAAAACAGTTTCGGTTCGTGCTTTGAATTTATAACAAGGTCTTTTACATATTTCAGCTTAGCTTTTCTAATATCGCTTTACCAGGCTTCGAGAGTCTACGTATTTTTCCCGATTTGTTGTCGTTTCGTTTTCTCTAAAACTTTGATAGTCTTAATTACGCTCTCAAATTAAGTTAATAATTAAAAGGCTAACCCACGGTGCCCTCTTTGACTTTCAATTCTTTCGACTTACGTACTTAACTAACTAGCTCCGAGTACATTACCTGTACCGTCTTATTATCAAAATATCTCCCCCAGTTTATCCTTATAATCCGGTCACGGAAGGATTAAAAATTACAACTCTCCAATCGTATAAATTTCAATCCTAATTACACTATTGTCACTCGTCACCAAATGCTGACCCACGCAAACGTTTTCTACCAAAGTCTCCTCAGTTGAGATAATCAAATCAAGTATATTTTGATCCCACGTAGGTTCTTCTACTTTTTGCACAGAAAAATGTCTTGAGTGAACTTTACTAATCTCTCCCCAACTTTATCTAAAGTATAGTTTATAAAGTTAGCGTTAGGGTAATTGAAATCTCGACAAATTATTGTTTCTCGTTTATCGTAAAAGGCCCTCAAAGAGTATTACGTTCTCTAATTCTATTAGAGAAAGAGATGCGGAGAGATATAGATAGAGAGAAAGAAAGAAAATATAAAAATAGAAAGGAGGAGAGAGAAAGAGAGTAAAATAAAGTAAGAGATAATATTGAATTTTTGGCCGTAGTTTTTTCCATGCACCACCCAAAATCCCGTATTTTATGCTCTTAAAGCAAAAAAGCCGACGTTGAGATCATATGACGCAAACTACTCTACTATTAGTTTCCCAAAGCGAGTATCAATGCAAAGATATTTTATAGTCTTAGTATAAACAAATTACCTGTTTAATTATGATTGAATACTTCTTAATAAGAAAAATGATTCAAAAAATAAGAAAAGAATGGAAAAAAGAGAGAACAAGAGAAACGAAGAACAGGGATGGATAAAGAGAAACGAGGAAAGAGATAGAGAAAGGAAGAGATCAAGATATAGAGAAAGAGAGAGAACGAAACAGAGACAAATAGAGATAAAAAAAAATAAAAAGATAGAGAAAGAAAGAGAGAGAGAGAAAGACATACTGAGAGATAGGAGAAATATTGAAATAAAATATTTAAACAAAATATTTAATATTTTACATACACCACCCTAAATCCCGCATCTTATGCTCTTAAAGCCAAAAAGCCGACCCTGAATTCATACCACGCAAACGACTTTACTATTAGTTTTTTGAAGCGAGTATCAATGCAAAGATACTTTATAGTCTTAGTTGGTTGCTTCTTATTGAGATAAATGAATTGAAACAGGAAAGAGATAGAGAAAGAGAGAGAGTAAGAGATCAAGAGACAAAGAATGAAAAAGAGAGAGATAAAGAAAGAGAGAGAAAGAAAAAGAGACTAAGAGAGAGAAAGTCATAGTGAGTGATAGAAAGAGAAAATATTGAAATAAACTATTTAAACAAAGTATTGAATTTTTTGCCTTTGTTTTTTCCCTTCAGATTGAAAAGAAACGGTTATATGCTACTTTTTAATTGTGTTAGATCTGTATATTACTTTCTGTGAAAAGGTCGAAGGCAATTTCTTTTTACAGTCAAACAGAAACATTACACTTCATACATCTAACTCGTGTATACGCAGTTATGCATTGTTTGGATCTTATCCTTTTCGCAATGCACTCTGGTAGATGTAGTGTATTATCAGAGCGCAATGATTTTGCTGCTTGGAAAGCAACTTGCGCTTTTTAGGCAGACTTAAAGCACTACTGGACGGTCGTCCTTCTTTGGTGTCTCTGCATTTTCAATTAGTCCCCTTGCAATATCGTAGCGAATTCACTTAGTTGCATCACTTTTGAAATATTCGTCTTCTTACACACTCTTTTGTAGATAAGTCATGCATTCACGAAACTAAGATCCAAACAATAAAAAAATATTTTCATATACCACTTTCGTGATTTGAAATCAATTAGGTAAAGTTCTATAAACATATCGTTGAGATCGACACCACCCATAAAGGAATTATATTCCTTCACAGCAAAAGGCATAGGAACATCGATATACTCTTTCGATTTTCTATCATATCGCCTGCACTCATCTTTAGGTTCAATTCCAGCATAGCACGAAATAAGATGTACCGGTTTATTTTTTATACCATTTTACTATTATAGAATTCTGCTCCACCCTGTAGTCGTAGCTTCCTCTTCCTTTTTTTTCAGTTTGTTTTCATCTTCTAGTTCGCAGCCCTTGAGTCTGTTAATACGAACGGTTGAAAGGCTTAGAATTCCTTCCTCTTCTAGCTTTTTAGTTAACGCAAGTGATGAAAACCAATGATCAAATTAGATCTTGTAGTTTTTGTGCCTTGGCACACAGTCGAATCACAAATTGTGAAGAAATTTCAAGCTCTTTATTATCACTTATATCGGTTCCTTTTCCAGTATATAACTCGAAATCATATACAATTCCACTTTCTTCAGCCCCTTTTTGAAGCATTTGTGCATTATACTGTTTGAATGCAATGCGTGCTTTAGTTGGGATGATTTGTTCATCCACTGGTTTATGCTCTTCCTGTGTGATGTTCATACAATCTTTTCGCAGAGCTTCAAAAACTGGTCGAAATTTCAACAGCTTATCATGGTCTGGGTCGTCTTGTGGTTTCATATCTGTATTGTTATTGAACTGGAGAAATTGTTTGATTTGTTAAAAGAGATTCCTGTTCATTGAAAAGGCTACGACATTATATCTCATAGCTTTCTTCCAAAAGGTTCGGTAAGGTGGAGTTTTCATAGTCCCTGAGGTAATCAAAATTCCTATATACACTTTGATTTCGTCCTAACGAATGTATATTTCCTGTCGTGATTTTTCCAAAGCATATATTCGTTTTTGTTCACAAATATTCTTTATCATTTCTTGAACAAAAAATAAATGAAAGAAATATAATGGGGTTCTGCCTCCTAATGAAACCAATATCCACAAAATCATTCCATTCCGTATGCTGGAATAGGTGGAAATCAGTTTTCCAATAAATTCCATTAACTTTAATTTTCTTGATATTTTTTTTACTTTTCCAACAAACGAGGAGAGAGAAACGTTTTATTCATCTGATGCTTCATCTTCTTCGGAGACATCAAGTTTCTTCAGCATCTTGATTCACTGTAATAAGGGAAAAATAAAATGCTATATACCTATAACAAACGAAAAATAAATAAACAAAATAATGCTTACCATATGTCCAACGCTTTCCTCAAAATTCTAAAATAAATGCTATATAATTCTATGATATATATATATATATATATATATATATATATATATATATATATATATATATATATATATATATATATATATAAATTTATTAACCATCGTTGCTTTACTCAAGTAAGAAATATAGACCTAACTAGGGGCCTACTATAATACCAGGTTAGGCGAGTCTAATCCCATTGGTTACGCATGGAACCACAATATTTTCATAAGTCTTTATAACCAAATTTTATAAATTTACGAAATAAAATACACTGTCTAATCAATTATTTATTTAATTACCGCTATTTAAACCATCAAACGAATAATTAATCAAGAAATTATTATTTCTGACTAGTATTTAGAAATAACACATCACTCACCTTTCTTACTTGAGAACGAACATGGCGCGACTGCTTAATTTTTCACTAAATTTCATCGAGGGAATGACTCACAATCATGATCAGATTCGTTATGTGAGTAGAATTCTGGTATACTAAAATAGCCCTAAAATAATTATATCATAAAGGTTAGAGTGGCTTCAAATTTTCTGGTGCCCTCGGAACCACTGGGCATCAAAGGGTTAAAGCCAAAATGCCGACCCTGAAATCATACGACGCAAACTACTTTACTATTAGTTCTTAAAGTGAGTATCAATGCAAATATATTTTATAGTCTTAGTATAATACTTTACCTGTTTAAATATAATTGGTTGCTTCTTTTGAGAACAAAGTCTGCTTACCAAAAGTCGCGTGCTCTCACTTATTTTGAGTTATCACCTTACGACCTGCAAAACTTTCAATAATTTACGGACTAATCTTGGGATGACCCTGGCAATTATATCACTCGGAAGAGAATGTAAAACAACGCAAGGATTTAAAATTTCGGTAGTATCGGCCGAATCCTTAGGAAGGTATTGGCAAATAAGTCCCAAGATAAGCTTGGGAGGACTTGGATAATTATATCATTCGAAATGGAATATGAAATAACCTAAGGGTCTCAAATTCCGTTAGTATCTGCATAATAGATATGATGTTATTGAAAAAAAATAATAATCCCGGGATAATCATGGGTGGTGGTGGTGTAGGTGGTCATAATGTAGGTGGTGTTAAAGAAGTTTGTGGTAAAGTATGTGGTGGTGACGTAGGTGGTGTTAGGTTCACATACGTTGTAGTGCAGGTCTTTTAGGTGTAGGAGGTGTAAGTGGTGGTGGTTTCGGCGGTGATTATGGTGATGATATAGGTTTGTGGTTGTGTAGGTAGTGTAGGTTTGCTGGTATCGGCCGTGGTCGTAGTAGGTAGTGTAGTTGGTGGTGTTGTGGTTAATTATGTGGTAGCGTTTGGTGGTGTAGGTGGCAGTAGTGTTTATGGTGGTGTAGGTGGTAGTGGTGTTTATGGTGGCGTAGGTGGTAGTGGTGTTTGTTGTGCTGTACGTTGTGTTGTTGGTAGAAGTCGCATAGGTTGTAGTGTATGTGGTGGTGGTGTAGGAGGTGTAGGTGGTAGTGGATTTGGAAGTAGTGTTTGTGGTGGTGTAGGTAGTAGTGGTGTTTATAGTGGTTTACGTTGCGTTGATGGTGGTGGGGGTGGTGTAGATGTTGGATGGTGTAGGATGTGTAAGTAGTGGTGGTGTAAGAAGTGTAGGTGGTTGTGGTATAAGGGGTAAATATAGTGGTGTAAGTGGTGGTGGTCTAAGTGTTGCTAGTATAGGTGGTGATAGTGTAACGTTAGTGGGGTTGTGTAGCTGGTAGTGGAGGTAGTGGTATTGTGGTGTATTCGCTTTAGGTGCAAGTGGTAGTGATGATTGTGGTGGTGTAGGTTGTGTTGTTGGTGATGGTGGTAGGGGATGAGGAGGTGTTGCAGGTGGTTGAGGTGGTGTAGGTGATGTTGGTGAAGGTTGAAGTGGTGTGGTGTTTCAGGCGGAGGTGGTGCTGGTGTATTTGGTGTTGCTGTAGGTAATGCATATGATGATTCGAAAGGGATTGTAAAACAACATAAGGACTTTAAATTTCATTCGAATCAGCCGAATACTTTCAATATTATTACAAAAACAAAAAAACAAAACAGGACGGGGACCGACCCACTGACCTACAGAGTGAGATTTAGACTCGCCCGCGACTAAAAATGAATCGGAAAAAAGAAAGGGGTAGAGCCCCTACCACCCCTACCCCCACCTACATATACACCACTAAAACCTACACCACCCCCTGCGCCACCTACACCACCCCACTGCACCACCTTCACCAGCATCAGCAACACAAAGTAACCACCAATACACCACTACCACCTAAATCAATACAAACACCACTAACAGCTTTACCACCACAAACATCAGTACCACCTAGAAAACCACTACCAATTACACCACTACCAGCTACACAACCCCACTAACGTTACACTATCACCGCCTATACTAGCAACACTTAGACCACCACCACTTACACCACTATATTAACCCTTATACCACAACCACCTACACTTCTTACACCACCACTACTTACACATCCTACACCATCCAACATCTACACCACCCCCACCACCATCAACGCAACGTAAACCACTATAAACACCACTACTACCTACACCACCACAAACACTACTTCCAAATCCACTACCACCTACACCTCCTACACCACCACCACATACACTACAACCTATGCGACTTCTACCAACAACACAACGTACAGCACAACAAACACCACTACCACCTACGCCACCATAAACACCACTACCACCTACACCACCATAAACACCACTGCCACCTACACCACCAAACGCTACCACATAATTAACCACAACACCACCAGCTACACTACCTACTACGACCACCGCCGATACCAGCAAACCTACACTACCTACACAACCACAAACCTATATCACCACCATAATCACCGCCGCCACCACCACCACTTACACCTCCTACACCTAAAAGACCTGCACTACAACGTATGCCACCTAACACCACCTACGTCACCACCACATACATTACTTTAACACCACCTACATTATGACCACCTACACCACCACCACCCATGATTATCCCGGGATTATTATTTTTTTTCAATAACATCATATCTATTATGCAGATACTAACGGAATTTGAGACCCTTAGGTTATTTCATATTCCATTTCGAATGATATAATTATCCAAGTCCTCCCAAGCTTATCTTGGGACTTATTTGCCAATACCTTCCTAAGGATTCGGCCGATACTACCGAAATTTTAAATCCTTGCGTTGTTTTACATTCTCTTCCGAGTGATATAATTGCCAGGGTCATCCCAAGATTAGTCCGTAAATTATTGAAAGTTTTGCAGGTCGTAAGGTGATAACTCAAAATAAGTGAGAGCACGCGACTTTTGGTAAGCAGACTTTGTTCTCAAAAGAAGCAACCGATTATATTTAAACAGGTAAAGTATTATACTAAGACTATAAAATATATTTGCATTGATACTCACTTTAAGAACTAATAGTAAAGTAGTTTGCGTCGTATGATTTCAGGGTCGGCATTTTGGCTTTAACCCTTTGATGCCCAGTTGTTCCGAGGGCACCAGAAAATTTGAAGCCACTCTAACCTTTATGATATAATTATTTTAGGGCTATTTTAGTATACCAGAATTCTACTCACATAACGAATCTGATCATGATTGTGAGTCATTCCCTCGATGAAATTTAGTGAAAAATTAAGCAGTCGCGCCATGTTCGTTCTCAAGTAAGAAAGGTGAGTGATGTGTTATTTCTAAATACTAGTCAGAAATAATAATTTCTTGATTAATTATTCGTTTGATGGTTTAAAAAGCGGTAATTAAATAAATAATTGATTAGACAGTGTATTTTATTTCGTAAATTTATAAAATTTGGTTATACAGACTTATGAAAATGTTGTGGTTCCATGCGTAACCAATGGGATTAGACTCGCCTAACCTGGTATTATAGTAGGCCCCTAGTTAGGTCTATATTTCTTACTTGAGTAAAGCAACGATGGGAAATAAATTTATATATATATATATATATATATATATATATATATATATATATATATATATATCATAGAATTATATAGCATTTATTTTAGAATTTTGAGGAAAGCGTTGGACATATGGTAAGCATTATTTTGTTTATTTATTTTTCGTTTGTTATAGGTATATAGCATTTTATTTTTCCCTTATTACAGTGAATCAAGATGCCGAAGAAACTTGATGTCTCCGAAGAAGATGAAGCATCAGATGAATAAAACGTTTCTCTCTCCTCGTTTGTTGGAAAAGTAAAAAAAATATCAAGAAAATTAAAGTTAATGGAATTTATTGGAAAACTGATTTCCACCTATTCCAGCATACGGAATGGAATGATTTTGTGGATATTGGTTTCATTAGGAGGCAGAACCCCATTATATTTCTTTCATTTATTTTTTGTTCAAGAAATGATAAAGAATATTTGTGAACAAAAACGAATATATGCTTTGGAAAAATCACGACAGGAAATATACATTCGTTAGGACGAAATCAAAGTGTATATAGGAATTTTGATTACCTCAGGGACTATGAAAACTCCATCTTACCGAACCTTTTGGAAGAAAGCTATGAGATATAATGTCGTAGCCTTTTCAAAAAACAGGAATCTTTTTTAACAAATTATACAATTTCTCCAGTTCAATAACAATAAAAATATGAAACCACAAGGCGACCCAGACCATGATAAGCTGTTGAAATTTCGACCAGTTTTTGAAGCTCTGCCAAAAGATTGTATGAACATCACACAGGAAGAGCATAAACCAGTGGATGAACAAATCATCCCAACTAAAGCACGCATTGCATTCAAACAGTATAATGCACAAATGCTTCAAAAAGGGGCTGAAGAAAGTGGAATTGTATATGATTTCGAGTTATATACTGGAAAAGGAACCGATATAAGTGATAATAAAGAGCTTGAAATTTCTTCACAATTTGTGATTCGACTGTGTGCCAAGGCACAAAAACTACAAGATCTAATATGATCATTGGTTTTCATCACTTGCGTTAACTAAAAAGCTAGAAGAGGAAGGAATTCTGAGCCTTTTAACCGGTGGTATTAACAGACTCAAGGGCTGCGAACTAGAAGATGAGAACAAACTGAAAAAAAGGGAAGAGAAAGCTACGACTACAGGGTGGAGCAGAATTCTATAATAGTAAAATGTTATGAAAATAAACCGGTATATCTTAATTCGTGCTATGCTGGAATTGAACCTAAAGATGAATGCAGGCGATATGATAGAAAATCGAAAGAGTATATCGATGTTCCTATGCCTTTTGCTGTGAAGGAATATAATTCCTTTATGGGTGATGTCGATCTCGACGATATGTTTATAGAACTTTACCTAAGTGATTTCAAATCACGAAAGTGGTATATGAAAATATTTTTTTATTGTTTGGATCTGAGTATCGTGAATGCATGACTTATCTACAAAAGAGTGTGTAAGAAGACGAATATTTCAAAAGTGATGCAACTAAGTGAATTCTCTATGATATTGCAAGGGGACTAATTGGAAATGCAGAGACACCAAAGAAGGACGCCTGTCCAGTAGTGCTTCAAGTCTGCCTAAAAAGCGCAAGTTGTTTTCCAAGCCAGCAAAATCATTGCGCTCTGATAATACACTACATCTACCAGAGTGCATTGCGAAAAGGATAAGATCCAAACAATGCATAACTGCGTATACACGAGTTAGATGTATGAAGTGTAATGTTTCTGTTTGACTGTAAAAAGAAATTGCCTTCGACCTTTTCACAGAAAGTAATATACAGATCTAACACAATTAAAAAGTAGCATATAACCGTTTCTTTTCAATCTGAAGGGAAAAAACAAAGGCAAAAAATTCAATACTTTGTTTAAATAGTTTATTTCAATATTTTCTCTTTCTATCACTCACTATGACTTTCTCTCTCTTAGTCTCTTTTTCTTTCTCTCTCTTTCTTTATCTCTCTCTTTTTCATTCTTTCTCTCTTGATCTCTTACTCTTTCTCTTTCTATATCTCTTTCCTGTTTCAATTCATTTATCTCAATAAGAAGCAACTAACTAAGACTATAAAGTATCTTTGCATTGATACTCGCTTCAGAAAACTAATAGTAAAGTCGTTTGCGTGGTATGAATTCAGGGTCGGCTTTTTGGCTTTAAGAGCATAAGATGCAGGATTTAGGGTGGTGTATGTAAAATATTAAATATTTTGTTTAAATATTTTATTTCAATATTTCTCCTATCTCTCGGTATGTCTTTCTCTCTCTTTCTTTCTTTCTCTATCTTTTTATTTTTTTTCTTTCTCTATTTCTCTCTGTTTCGTTCTCTCTCTTTCTCTATATCTTGATATCTCCCTTTCTCTATCTCTTTCCTCGTTTCTCTTGCTCTCTCTCTTTTCCATTCTTTTCTTATGTTTGAATCATTTTTCTTATTAAGAAGTATTCAATCATAATTAAACAGGTAATTTGTTTATACTAAGACTATAAAATATCTTTGCATTGATACTCGCTTTGGGAAACTAATAGTAGAGTAGTTTGCGTCATATTTAGAGAAAACGAAACGACAACAAATCGGGAAAAGTACGTAGACTCTCGAAGCCTGGTAAAGCGATATTAGAAAAGCTAAGCTGAAATATGAAAAAGACCTTGCTATAAATTCGAAGCACGACCGAAACTTTTTTATAGTTATGTTAACAGTAGAAAGCCCATATAGGGTTCAATGAGGCCCATCAGAGGTAGAGATGGTGTTATGACGTACGTCCCAGAACAATTTGCTAAAATATAGAGCAAATTTGAGCAAATGAAAAGGGACCTTAATAAAATTGTTGAATGGGCGGATAAATAGCAAATGGGCTTCAACATAGGTAAATGCAAGGTCATGCATTTAGGATATCATAACTTAAAAGTACAATACCATATGAAAGACCAAATTCTCGAATCCGTTAACTTATAAAAAGACCTGAGGATTTTAATCTCGGAGGACCTTAAAGTATCGAAACGATGCGTAGAAGCTTGTAAAAATGCAGACCGAATTCTAGGATATGTTGTTCGGAATTTAACTTTCAAATCGAAAGATATAATCGTGCCACTATACAAATCGCTCGTGCGCCCACACTTGAATATGCGGTTCAATTTTTTGCTCCCTCCCTAAACAACGATATAGCGCAGTTAGAAAGAGTGCAACGTCAGGCTACTAAACTAGTTCCTAGGATCCGAAACAAACCGTACGAAGATAGACTCCGCTCATTAAACCTACTATCTCTTGAAAGTAGACGATTACGTGGACAGTTAATCGAGGTATTCAAAATCTTAAAATGATTTATTAATATTGATTATAGAATATTGTTCGAGATGGAAGAAATGGCCAACACATGCCAAAATGGTTTAAAATTAGTGAAGAAGCGATTTAACTCTACTATAGCTTAAAACTACTTCACGTTTAAAATCACACAAACGTAGAATAGACTGCCCAACCGTGTAGTAAAAAGCAGGGCAGTTAATATGTTCTAAAACCGACTTGATAAGTACTTCATTATTATAAATATAAGGTAGTAGGAGCATAGAAGAAAACGCCATACGAAATATAATCCTGCAATACAAAGATGCCAGCGACGCCATCCTGTATGGGGTGAATGTAAATTCCCTTTTCATTTTTCTGTCTGTCCTATAAGTATATTATTTTCACCTAAGGGACGCCGAAATGTCTCGGCCCCCTACTAGTCTGGGGAGTTCGGTAGATACCAGCCCCTTTATCTCCGCGTATGTAGCTGGCGAAAGACGATAATTTATAGAGTTAAGTGAGAGGAGTGAGTCCCTATCATACATAATAGGAGAGAAAGTAGGGCTAAAGGCGAGAATTATGGAGAACAAAACAGACGCGAAAACCTAACCCTAACTTGACTCATAGAAAGTGGAGGAGGGTTCGCCGAGGCGAGGGGTGGGAGTGCAGAAGGGTTTACCCAGGACGATGTGAGTCAGAGAATGGTAACTGAGTCGAATAAGGAAGGAAAACAAAGAGCAGCACGTGGCAACAAATGAATCGAAGGAATGAAAAGGAAAAAGCAAGTTAATATTTAAGCAATAGGAATAAATGGCTATATACAAATAAAAATAGATAGCGATATTCAAATGCCGTAAAAAGACGGGGGAAAAGCGAGTTTATATTAACGCAAGTAAAAATCAAAGCCGATAAACATGAGAGTGTGACAAAGTAAACAAGCAAAAAGCCATAAATAAAATAAGGAAAAACTTAATTGAAGCCGAAATGAGCTATGAGTTACAAATAAAATTCGGTACTTGCAAGTTAGACTGCCGGTGAATGCGGAGCACAGCATTAACTAATTGAAAAGCATTAAACACAATGCGGTATATATAGTACACACAGGGAAATTAATGAAAAAGCACTAAGATCACAACGTGACAACACAAATTAAAGAGCACTAAATAACAGAAGAACGATGAATCTGGAGATGGATGATATGAATGCCGATCAAGAGCTTTGAGATTGGAATTGATCGTCGGGGCAATCGAAAACGCTCACAATAGTTACTGGTACCATGACATTTTCCCAGATTAGTCGGCTAACAGCTTCTATGGAAAAAAGACGGTTTGATGTCATTTCTAAACAAGGAAGTTACGCAGACATATAAAGTACAGCACCAACACTTTAATTGTGTTTGTTTCATATCTTTTGCTGCTATTCTTTGGTAACCTGTTTCATTATTACAATCAAATGGTAATATCACGATAATACTTTGTTTCATTACCTTAAATTGGCATTTTCGTACACCTTCAATAAAGCGTGACGCAGTTAAAAGCACATCAAAATACATAACTATGTATGTATCTTATCAATACGATTGAAATGTTAACTTCGTACGTACCTACCTAGGATATTTCAGTGGACTAATTTTCACATTTGAAAAATGTTTAATATTCAAAATATCTACCCCAAATTTGACCTTTAATAAAGCGCGATGCACACTTTCGCTGTGACCAAAGAATAGAGGGAAACTTTCTTTTTTTCCAAAAATGGGTTCATATGATGCAAATTCAATAGATTGAGAAAATCTTCCTAAATAAGAGGACCTATTTCCTTTATATCTGAAATTGCGCCAGCTCTAAGCGCTGTCAAAACTCTTGCCCTTTACATAACTGCCTCCTCTTTATTCTTTTGAGTCGATGATGCCAACCCCCTAGCAGTATAGCAAATTATAAACTTCCGTTACTCCCATTGTATATAAATGTAGTGCCGCATCTACAAAGGTATACTCTGTCTATTTAGGCCATCCTTTGTTAATAAAGATCTATTTGTGAAGAAATTAAACGAAATTATCTAAATTTACATCTAGTGATGCAGGCGGGTATATACGTGGATGCTTTCCAATTAGTATCTTTTTATTATTGTAAGATGAATAGGTTTAGTAACATTACTCTTAGTTCATCCAGACCGTTGAACAACTTAGAGTCGTACCAATCAAGTGGAAAATCATTTTACCAGTCATCCTCGGTCTCCCGTCTTCTCTTTGCAAACGGTAACCTGTCTTTTATTTATTATTGTTTTTTCTTTAGTAATAGTACATAACAAAAAGTCATTGTCCTCAAGTTTCGCTCCCACTCATCCGTATTGTGCGCATTCGCTCCTGATTCCAATAATGAAGAAGGAATATAAGTAAATAGACAGTTTTGATCCATGTTTGACTCTTTGGACATCCTGGAAAATTCATTGGTATAGTTCCACATGAACTTCTGAATGACGCGCGGGTCTTTCTTTGAATAAATCAAATGTTAATAGTTTTGTGATTAATTTCTGTGAAAATCGTAGTCATAACTAGATTTTCGTTTACACTTTTACCTTACTATCATTGAATATTTGCATGAATGTAATGAACAAAGAACACATTTATTTATAATTAATTCCTGTTACAGAAAAATATGAGAATAAATGACATGGGACATAAATGAAGGAGAGATTCACAACAGCTATAAATAACTAATTGAATTACCACATCCTAAGTGTATGATAAATGTAAAAAAGTAATTAGCATGTTAATGGAGGTGCATTCTTATTTTTTTGTTATACTTTATCTTAACTTTCTTATACCGAGCAAATATAAAGTTTCATACATTACTTTTTGTATAAACCTCGAGGAAGAGAATTCGCAATCCTTACACGAGCCTTGAAAAATAGGAGATCAAATTTTATAAGTAAATGATTGGAGAAGAACCCAAAGCAGAGATTTTCGAATCAAATCAAGTGAAAGGAAGAAGAGGACAATAACTGGCAAATGTCATTTTGAATAAAAGCCGTCGTCTTGACTGAATTTGAATATTTTGCATATAGAGAACCATTTTAGTGAATACATTTTATTCATCAGCTGAACTGATGTCTGAAGTCTAGAGGGAGGATAAAAATACCGACGAAGAAATACAGTTTATCAATCGCGTTGTTTATTTTGTGATTCATGTGAACATTTTTTTCTCTATTTGGAAAGATAACCTAAATAGATGTAGATAACCTAAATAGATGTAGATATAAAGAGAGGGAGAGGGACAGAGTAGAAGCGAATACAAAGAGCCGAAGGACGAAGGAGAGAAAAAATTAAGAAAATTGAATGCATGGATGAGAGTGGTGTAGGATCCTTTATATTCCTCATAACACTATTATTAATAACTCCTATTAACAAGGAACATCTAAAAGATTTAACATCGCAGTATTTTAAAAATTATTCTGGGGCAAATTTTGAAAAGGTGTAGAGATTAATCTTTGGGCTGGCAATGATTTTGACTCGCAATGAGGGGCTTTAAGTATTTACATACTTTTTAAGTTCACTTAGTCCAAATGGTTTTTATATAAATAGTTTAATAAAGTCACTCCAGAGACTATATAAAGGGATACTAATTAAAGGAGACACTTCCCTACGTGTGTAATTTACATTGTACACTGTTATATGGTTCATTGTTTTTGCTTTTCTTTGTATTAGTTTCACATTAGGGGATACACTGGAACTTACACCGGAGCATTTAAGTAGCTTACACACATCGGCATTTAAATAACCAATCGCAACATCTCTATTGTTTCTTAGCTATAATTGGGGACCGGTAATAAGGGGCGCACGTGAACGAGCCATCGTAGATTCGGGAATTCAACTTTCGGAACCAGCCCTGTCAGCCAGAACAGGCTTCATTAACTTCCAGAACTCTTCCTGGTCCAGATATGGATCATACCGCGGATCTTCCTTTGTGGGTACTACAAGCCGAGCTGGACATGCAGCGAGGTCCTGAGTTAAAATTTGAGCGCGCACTTTACAATAAAAGGTTGTTTCCTCTGATTTAGATATGCAGGAATGGCAGGCTTATTTATATGTTGTTTTACGACAGTAACAGCAATGGCGCCACTACCTAACATGATTAAGAAAAAAAAAAAATTCCAGTAATACGGCGCAAATATCAAAATAGATCCAAATGACTTGGAGACATTCGTGATGGTGTTCCATCACATAAGCAGTTTGCAGTGAAAGATTGACAGTTAAATTCGACAGTCAAAGAGTAAGTGCCGCTCAAAATCAAAGGATTTATTACATTGCAATTTCTTCTCATTGTGACAGTTAAAGAATACGATACAGTCCACCCCAAATGCAAATGTAAACCAATAGAGAAAAAGAATAATTAACGCCTAAAATCGACAATACATGATCAAAAAGTTGTTCAAATAGTCAGATCTGAAGCTCAATTTAGTTATAGAAAGAAATGGAAGGTATGTGAAAAGAATCAATCCTTAAGAATTATTTTGATATTTCCAAATCTTATATTTGTATATTATTTTATTACTAATTATTTTTATATTTTTCATATATAAAATAACCTATATAATTTCCTTAAAAAAGTCCGAGGAGGAACGTTATTCGCGGTTAATACTTGACGTGCATATGTAAAGTTTTTCGACGAATAATATTCGTGCTTTTCGGAATTCTTACGTTCGAAGCAAGGACACGCGAGCTGAGCCAGCCGATTTTAAAAACAGCCCTACGGTTGTCTTAGGAAAGAGAAATACTACTTTTTTTTCATCGGTCACGCAAACCTGATATGAGCGCTTAAGCTCCCTACATCTTTCCCCACCGGCGGGCACCGTGCAATCGTGGACCTGGACTGCTCATAACCCTCGTCGTAACTATGCCATTCGACTGTGATGTGACATAATTGGGGGGTAGCCCACAACAGAAATCAATTTCAGAGGCCCCCGGGAAAAGGGACGGAGTGCGAACCCCGTTGATTTAGCTTATAGATCTATCGATGGGGGTTACCACCCAAGATCATAGAGGGACATTCAATCGTCTCTATGCTATGAAGGATGCAGTCGCGAATTTAAAATCCCCAAGGGGCGGCACCCCCCGGGTGAAGGAAGTTGATTCGATCTTCATCTACCATCAAGTCCGCCATACCCCTTGGGAGGATCCATTCCCGGGCCAATCTCTCCATCATCCATCAACCCATCAATTGCAGTACTGGTTCACGGATGCAAGGGACCGCACTACGGCGGGCAACATCCCTATTCTGAATTTATATCTGACTCACCTAAGTATATAACATTACTCACATCAAACTCATTCATATAACACGATTTAAGAGAGAAGACTAGGAAGAGTAAGAAGAGGACCAACCCGGAACAAGGACCCCACCCCCCTCTCAAGGGAAATGGAAACAACGAAGAGAGTCTCCCACAGGGGGCTCCCAGGCCAAGCAATTCCGTCAAAGCTTAGGTTTGCCTCGTTCTTTTTGAAGAACTTAAGGTTGCATTGATCCACTTGATCGACGTAACAAACGGCTACATACCCCTCTGCTCGAAAACATGGATGAAATACTGTCCTACCCAGAAACAGAAG
Organism: Ceratothoa steindachneri; assembly: GCA_963969495.1. Taxonomy (NCBI): domain Eukaryota; kingdom Metazoa; phylum Arthropoda; class Malacostraca; order Isopoda; family Cymothoidae; genus Ceratothoa; species Ceratothoa steindachneri. Next base: position 119,972,272 of record OZ018326.1, read on the forward strand.
CCCCAAAGAAGATCGGGATTGAGGCAAGAATCTACCTCCCAAGTGGCAACCAATAGGAGCGTCATCTGTTGAAAAATTGGAGGCTGGATTGGGGAAAGAACTACCGAAGAAATTAAGAAGGAAATTGAGGCACAAAACACATAGGCGAAGATTAAGGAATTAATCAAGTTTAATAACCACACCTATGTGTTTAAAATCACCTTTCAGACCACCGAAATAGCACAAAAAAACAAAATTAAGAAGCTTTAGCCCGTAGTACCCAGAGCTATGCGGCCGTAGCATCAAGAACCAGCCAAACAGTCATAAACCAACCTACGATGCAGCTCAACTTCGAATTGAGCTCAAAGATTCTCACATGCGTCATGCACGCCCATATCGCTAACATGTGAAGCCCAGGAACTCAATTCACTACTACAGGCAAACAACCTGTCTAAAATCAAAATACCCAAATCGCCGGACTCACTAAAAATACTCGATATGAGCACAGCCTCATCCATAGACCACAAAAATAGTGCACTATGGTAATATTTTCCAACAAATCGATGCTGACATAATACTCATTTTGGAGCACGGAGTTAACACGGATAAGAACATAATCAAGATATGGAACTATCACGTGTTGACAGCGACCCATTCTCAACAACGATACGACGGAGCAGCCATTGCGATTAAGAAGGGAATCAAATTCAAGCAACTCGGGAACTTGGAAGAATCCTACCTCACCATAGAGGTAGAGATAAGCCTGGGAAAGTTGGTCGTTGCCACGGGATACCAACCGCCAAGACGCGACTATTTGTCGAACCACACTATCGCGAGTATACTCGGGCGAAGAGTACCTACAATATTTATAGGGGACCTGAACGCACTATAGGCAGATGTTTGAATACTCTTCTGGACATGAACATTGTCCAGAGATTAGGCCCCAACTTTCCGACCTTCATCACGGAAAGGAGCACCACCAAGCCAGACGTCTGCTTGGCCAACTTCCTCTTACCCTTTAACTATCACATAAGCCCTGAAGTGATAATTTGCAGCGAACAAGCAACAATTACAGCAGGGAGAATTGGGATAATTACAAGTGAATGCTAAGAAATTACATCCCAGCGAACCTCAACGAAGCAACGCTCGAGGAAATAGATGAAGAAATGGAGCAACTAGAGACCCAGATGATCGAGGCTGACAGAGAATTGATTCCCAAAGCTACATACAAAACGATTTTAACATACAAATGGACCGATCGTATGAAATGTATACACCCTGAACTGAAAGGATTGTATCAGGTGAGCATCAACACGGGAACATCCCGTGATATAATGTACCGTATAAGAGAGATAAAGAAAGAACTAAAAATTCTATTTTACGAAAAAACAAGAGGAGAAATAGAATGAAGCTATCGAAGAACTAGATAGCAGAGCAACACCGAAAGAATTTTGGGCGAAAATCAGGAGAATGTGAGTAAAGCCCGCCCCCCCCCCCCCCAAAAAAAAGAGAAAATTGAAGACGACTGAGGTGAAATTAATTAAGAGCTGAATGAAATGGAAGAAATCCTCGGGCAATACTGGGAACAGATTTTCAGAATCGGTGAACAAGAAAATGAAGACCTAGACATAGATTTTTAAAATAAGATTATAAACGAGCTTAATGAGATCATTGAAAGGACGCATTCTAACCCCTAAGTGAACATTCGGGAAAGAGAAGAAGAAAGAATGAGGCTAGAAGAACTAGAAAGCACGCTCCACTCCTTTAAGCAAAAAGCTCCAGGACGGTCAGGCTTGATAAAGTTAAACCTCATCAAAGCACCCAGATGCGTGCAGGAAGGTTTACTCAACATCTTTATTGCCTGCCTAAATGTCAGCTACATTTCTGACGCATACAAAACGAGAAAAATGATCTTCATTGCCAAACCCGGATTGCCAACTACGAGGAAGGAGAGTTATCGCCCAATTTCCCTTCTGGAAATTAGGAAGAAACTCTTAGAAAGAATCCTGAACTGAAGACTCGTCGAGCACTTGGAGGAAAATTCGCTCTGCAACGAACAGCAATACAGCTTCAGAAAGAAGCGAAGCACCGAGATGGCAATAAATGCTATCACGGAAAAGATTGCTCAAGCGAAGAAAAACAGGAGCTATATCGACATAGTATGCAGGGACGTGTCAAAATTATTCGATAAAGTATGGCTAAGGAGATGCAATACAAGATCCACCAGCTAGGTTTGAGCTCAAATCTTGAAAAGATCCTCTTTGATTATGTCATGGGAAGACTGCCTACATCAGTTTAGGGCGCACGGACGGTTCCGCCTTTAATCTACAGGCAGGATTGCCTCAAAGCCGGTGCCTCAGTCCAACCTTATACTTGATATATACAGCCGACATCCCAGAGCCAACCGACCCCACTAACCTGAATATCCAGTTCGCCGATGACATAAGTCAAATCATAGTTAGTGGATATAGAAACGCACCTTGGTAAGCTCAAATGACGGCCAAGGAAATCAACGCTTATGAATCAAAATGGAAAATCTGAACTAATGGCGATAAATTCAAGATCCTCTCATTAGAAAGCAGAAAAACAGCAGATGCGAGCGTGGGGGATACGCGTTATCCCTACACAAAAGAGTGCAATGTACTCGGGATAAAGGTCACTTCTAACTGGTACAAGTATCACTTCACAGAACGGATCCAAAAAGCATCTTCGGCAGTCAGAACCCTCTACAGCTTGAGAAGCCTGAGCCAAAAGAACAAAAAGAAACTGTATCTGACGCTAGTAAGATACCCCCTCATCAAAACCTCAGGATCTCTGTTTGGAGTCTCTAAAACAGCACAAAAAGAATTGTGAAAGATAACAAATAATTGTATGTATCTCATTACTAATACACGAAGGAGAGAAAGGAGGAAGCAAGTGGATCTTCACAGCGCGGTGGACATCAAACCGCTCAATACGATCTTAAAGGAAAGAGCGTCAGACATGAGAGAGAAAATTACAATGTATAGCAACGAGGAAATTAGAGCACTCATCGCAGAAAATCAACAAGGTCCCTGTCGCGCAAGATTTCTAAGCAGCGTCAGCAAGCTTGGAGGTGAAATTGTCCCATTTTTTGCATAGGAATAAACTATCGACTAAAACCGATGATGAAAAGCAACAGATAATGGCGAACCAAACCAATTTTACCTCAAGACCAAAGAAGACTATATCAACCTAGTGAACACAATGATGAAGAAAAAATGAAGAAAATAGGTAAGTACGAATCACAGAGCGCACTAATACTAAACAACCAAAGATGAATACAGCAAAACATTTATAAAACTAAATAAGACACACGTAAAAATTAAAGTAGAAACAAAAAAAAACAACATAAAATGAATGTAAACAACCAAACTACACGTCAAGTTAACATTAAAAAAGCTACAAGAGTACAAGAATCCAAAGGTTTTAACGCCTTATAACAATAATATATATATATATATATATATATATATATATATATATATATATATATATATATATATATATATATATATATATATATATATATATATATATATATATATATATATATATATATATATATATGCATACATACCTGTCTACATATATGTATATACATATATAAAAAACAATAATAATAAAACAAACAATGAAAGAGATTAGCCTGATCTCCAGGCACCTTTGCAAATCTTTCAACCCTCAGACTTCCTTATTTCACCACTATTCCTAAATCCCAGTATTCTACTACACCACCATCTCTTACACTCACATACTCACCACTTCCCCAAAAGACAAAGACATTAAAAAGCCATGTTTCGTTCAAATTTTATTAAAACCCAACAATTGATGATCCTGGAGTGACAGTCCAACCTTTAACGGAATCAATACGGAGCCTTAAAAGTCTTTGATCTTACCATGCCCATACCCCTTAACGGACTAAATATGTCGTGTTACTAGCACGTTTGCCCTACAGTTTTGAATGACCAAAGAGAGCCGAGTGGACTAAATACATCGTGCTCCCAGCCTTTCGCCCTCTAACTTCAGGGGTCCTTTAGACAGCCTAACGTACTAAATACAGGAAGCCCCAATAAAGCTAGTTCTTTATCTGTAACCAACGCTTGGTGATCTTCAAGCCATTACATACACTATGACTGAGGCGAATGCACACATCACCTACGTCAGCATCAAGCTGCCTGCATCCTGCTGTTCTGGCGCTGTATTGTGGTTCATCCAGGCTGATTCGCAATTCAATAGAGCTAAAATTTCATCCAGCAAGACGAGGTTTGGCTTTATCGTCTGTTCGCTACCATCTGCGATTATCATAGAGGTCAAGGTCGTCATGATTCCTTGGGCCTTAAGTTTAGTAGTATTGAATGGAGGAGCCCGAGTCTACACGAACAAGCAAACCCATGACCTTTTTTAATGGATGCGGCCTCCATCCCCCTCCTCTCCTTTCTCCCAAATTTCGAGTGAAAATCATGCTTAATGAGGCAATGAGATAAACATCGCAATTCTAGCATTTTAGTGACTATACTGATTTTCTGCAAACACACATGCGCATACATACACGAGCATACACACCTGACCATTTCTCAGTTAATAGCTTCTATTCTAGAGGAATAGAAATAATTTGAACGATTTGTAACAACCATGATCCGTCTCTATATTTTTGTCTTTAAATTGATGCTTTAAATCACAAAAAAAGTGAAAATGTTCGCTGTATGTGTCCAATATTTTAATATCGAATTTAGTACATCGAATTTTATAATTGATTATTCAGAGAATTCTGATTAGATTGCAGATGGAATGTTTAAATGTTTGAGAAACACTATGGACAATTTGCAATTTGATTGGAAAAGAGTTTCTTGTTTTAGTGAAGATAACACAAATTGCAATGTTGTAATAAAGCATTCTTATATACTAATATCCTCACACTGAATGATGGTGTTGTTAAAGTTAATTGCAATGCGCGCATTTTAAATAATGCAGTAAAATTTGCTTTGCAAAACTTGAATGTAGAGATGGAAAATATTGTCTTAAAAATTAATGGCCATTTTTCTGTAGAGACATAATTTAGTGAAATATTTCGGCATGTACATATTAGTTGTTAATCCTGAGTCGATGCATTCAAAAAATTTTACTATCTTTAAAAGTCTAAAGTTTTTATTACTTGAGCAGTCTAACTAATTCCTCTGATAACCTATCTACTAAATTGTATGTATTATATGCAATTATGTAATCTGGTTAGTATAAATTAAAAAAATCATATATATATATATATATCTAATAAACCAGATTACTTTGCTTTGTGTTATATTTATAATTATTAATAAGTAGAAAATGTATGCACATTTTAATTGAAATGTAAATAATTATTATAATAACTTTGACTTTTTTAAAAAGACAACATACAATAAAAGAAAATTACTTAGCTATGTAAACGAAGCTATAAAATGAGAAACGGTGTTATGTTCAAGAATGTCACTCAATTTACCATTCATCTTCTGTTTATGGCTTTCCATATTCTTATATATACAAGTAGTTGCAAACTTTAAATTCGTTAGCTGGACAATGAGGAAAAAAAATATCTTCTTCCAGGCAAGTTACGAATTTCTATCATATATGGGGAAGGTTTCGAATGTTTTTTTATCTCTACAGATGAGGGGGGAACTAGCATCTTAAGGAGAGTAATTCAGCCTTTTCAAATCTCAGTTTAACCAGAAAATTAGTATGGTCACCAAAATGGTAGAATAGTAATTTTTATCTTCTTGCTTCATTAAGGGCCAGCTCCATTAGAAAACGGTCATGCGTGTTTATGCTCGTGTATGTGTGTGTGCTTGTAGAAAATCAGTATGGTCACTAAAATAGTAGAATATTGATGTTTCTCTCCTTGCCTCATTAAGCACATCTATTTATTTTCAAGTATTTTCACTCCCGAAAAAAACCTGTAAATGACATATCTTAAAAATGGTCTAGTCATTAAAATCTTTTATTAACACACCCAAACCATTGCTCGAAAAAAAGTAACTGACCTAGGAGTAGGAGGGGAAGGAAGAATTGGAACATTTTGACGACAAACCATTATTGGGAGAGGGTAGGTCAGCTCCATTAGAAAATGCATATGTCTATGTGTGCATTTGTTGGTGCGTGTGAGGGTTTATGTGTAGCCTCGGGTTTTTCCATTCAATATAGATTAATCAAAGATTATAATGACTTGGCCAAATTAAAGAGGTCTGACATCTACAGATTTTTTCCAGGGAAAAATAGTTGAAACACATACACACACATAAACACGAACCGAGCATACCCACATATGACCGTTTCTCCGTTTATAGCTTGTTAACAGAGTAAGTAATTTTCTAATATTCTTGTAACTTGTTTTTTTTAATGATACAATTTTGTTTGGAACTTCCAGTCCCGTAATTCGTATATATAGGAATCTTGAAGGCCATACATAGAATAAATATAGAAATCTGAGAGAAATCTTTCCAAATCAGATCTTACACCGATTTTTTTACGATAGAAATAGCCGATTTACCTCATCAAAAGATGTTGGAAGATTCAGAGATGTATATAAGCGTACCAATCAGCGGTTTATTTTTAACATATATAATTCTTTTAATTTCATTCCTATATATACATATAATAAAACATAAAACTAAAAAATACTTCTTTCCTAACTTAGAAGATTTTAAAATTTTAAAATTATACTTGCTCTTACTTTTTGTGCACTTGACCAATTGGGTGTGACATACTTTCTTTTTTCATCAAATTCTAGACAATCATCTTTCAAGTTGAAATATATGAAAAGTTCATTTTTATTTAGTTTGACGGAGCATCTATTTTTTTAATTTTAACATTACACTAAAAATTCTTTTCACAATATGCCGATGTTCGAGGAAATGAAAGCAAAAAATAAACTATTTTGAAAAATTCTCTCACTTATAATCACAGCTTTTTAAAATTGAATCCATTTGATACTTGTTATTTTGCACCTTGTAAAAAGTACTGAGCTTTGAATAGTGTCAAAGTTTTTTGAAAATTAATCTCACTTCGTCAAAGAGGCCAACCATATTCAAATTCAGCTTTTCTTTTAGCTACAACATTTCAAAAGCAGCAACAAATTTCTTCTATTTCGAGAATGAAATGTCTAAAAAACATAGATATGATAATATTCCAAATGTTCAATTTTCAGCAAAGTCGGTGTTTTTTTTTCCAAATATGTAATTGCGAAATAAGAAAATACTTAAAGTCTTCAATAATCTTCCGAGCTTCAGAAGTATCAAAATCTTTCCTAAGTGGTAAACATGATAGCCCAAAATTTCCTCAGCATATCGAGATTTTAACTTATCTATTAAATTAGCCAAAATATTCAAAACAACTGCTGCTGAAGTCTCATTTTTCTCAAGTCGTTCAACAGATAGTTTAAATATCTCCATTGCATGATGCAGGAATAGGAAATTTATTTCAATAACTTTAGGCTTTTCAAGAAAGTAAAATTCTTTCAATGCATGGCTGCAGGAAAACCAGCTAGTAAGGACATGCCGAAGAATTTCACTAAATTCTGTCTCTATAGAAAATTGGCCATAAATATTTAGGACAATATTTTCTATCTCCACATTCAAATTTCGCAAAGCAACTTTTACTGCATTATGTAAAATGCGCGGATTGCAATTGACTTTAACAACAACGTGATTCAGTATGAGGATATTAGTATATAAAGAATGCTTTATTACAAAATTGCAATTTATGTTATCTGCACAAACAACATCCGCTATTCTGCCAGCAACCTTTGGTGGGGTAAATCTGTTTTTCTCATTCTGTAGAAAAGATCGCCAAACGATCTGATAAGGAAAGCTTATGGGGGGGAAGGAGGAGCTCTTCCTTATAGCTTTTATTTATTTATCAATATCCATCTTGAGATTTCTATATTCGTATCTATGTATTATTTCTAGACTGAAGATGCCCCTTGAAACTTTATCTTCCATTTATCTGACTCTTCGCATGCTTGTAGGCTGAGATTCTTTCTTCTTTAAGTTGGCTGGGTTAATTCTTGATCTTCTTTTTCTTGATGTAACATCCTTTTTAACGACGATGTGAGAATTCCTTCACATTCTGATGACGTTGAAACGAGTTAGCCCTTGAAGTCGTTTTCTTTCCGTTTTCCTTGACAGCGGTTTTCTCTTGAGTCGTCCTGAAGGCGTTTTTCGTGGTCTCCGTTTTCTTCGAGAATTTTCTTTGTAAAAATTGTGGACTTTGGGGATCGATCGCGGGTCTTTTGAATCCCGATGCTAGCACTATACCATTACGCTACGGTGAAGTCCGTTTTGACTTGGTAATTTAATGGGCTATTTATATTCTCGCTTTTTGGAAGGAAGTTTTTCTCTTATACATCTTCGCACCCCTACAAGCTTTCTCTCAGGTGTGGATAGTTTTACTCTAGGCATGGCCTGAGGAATCCTTTATATAAGAACTATGAGACTGAAGATTCCCAACTCAATTGTATTGTTAAAAAAAGAAGTAAAAAAAATAGAAAAATACTTACTCTGGAAACGAAGCTATAAACTGAGAAACGGTCATATGTGTGTATATCTGTGTTGCAACTATTTTCAGTCTAAAAAAATTGTGGATGTGAGACCTCTTAAATTTGGTCTAGACATTAAAATCTTTGATCAATCTTCGATAGTTACCGATGTAGAATGTAGAATGAAACGAGCGCTTATTTCGAAAAGAGTAGGGGGGGGAGCGGGCGGGGACTTTTTGACGCCCAACCAATCAGGAGAGAGGGGATGGGGGAAGAGAGGCTGTTTCCATTTAAAATGTTATGTGTGTTTGCTCTTGTATGTTCGCGAGACATTTTGTTTATGTTGACTTGGTTTGCGACCTTCAATACTACTCCGCTGATATTATAGAAATACCAGAAAATACATGAATATTTAAAACACATACAGAGACTAGGGAGTGTTCTTTGAGGTGAGTGGAGGGTGGAGTAGCTAAGGTAGAGGATGGGAACATTTTGACGTCAAACCAATCATGGATGGGAAGGGGGGAGGGAGACTTGTCAACAAAAAGGTTACGCGTGTGTATGGTTGTATATGTGTGTGCAATTTTGTGTGTGTGAGTGTGTGTGAGTAGACTAGGGATCTTACCTTCAGTACTACTTGAATTTTGATTAGCTAAACAATGAATAAAAAGAAAGAGATCTTCTTTCCAGCAAGTTACGAATTTCTGTGATAAAAGGGGGAAGGTTTCGAATGGGTTTTTCTATCTCTTCAAATGAGTGGGGGGAACTGGCATCTTAAGGAGAGTAATTCAGCCTTTTAAAATCTCTGTTAAACCAGAAAATCAGTGTGATCACGAAAATGGTAAAATAATGTTAATCTCATTGCCTTATTAATCACTTCTAATTATTTTCAAGTATTTTCACTCGAAAAGAATCTGTAAATGCCAGATCTCATAATTATGGTCTAGACATCATAATCTTTGATTAATATTCCGATTTTTAATAATTTGGAAGTAATCGATCCCTTTGTCTCATGCGTCTATGACACCCTAACCATTCTCGAAAAGGTTCACTGACCCTAGGGATGGGAGGGAATGGACGCGACTGAGAACATTTTGACGACAAACGAATACGAAGGGGTGAGGTCGGGTTCAATAGAAAAGGTCATAGGCTTGTATGCTCTTGTATATTTTTATGTGTGTGTGTTTGTGTATGTAGACTCGGTTTGCTTCCTTCAAAACTACTACTCAGTTCGTCGCTTTATGACGACTTGAAAATTGCCCTCATTTCAAGAACGGCTGCATTGAAAACCGAGCGCCTGAGAAAATTCGTCTCGGGAGAATAGCTCGAGTATTGAAAGCCTTTACAGTTTCTCCGTCACATGTAGTAGCTTTATGGTGCGCAAGTGGTTGCCTTCGATAAGTCCCTCTTCCTCTTGCTCGTCCTACGGAATCTCCTTCACTCCACTCAAAGCATCCACGCCACGATGGACTCCACGACAAGTGTTGACAACTGGCGGACACGGTTGAACGAATCTTCGAAGCCTCCACCCTGAAAGTGGTTTCAGTCTCCATCAATTCGGATTCACGAATCACAGGTGTGCAAGCATAAATTGAGGAGCTAACATGCTTCACTCAGAGTAGGCTGAAAAAGAAAGGAATGTGATTTTGACCCTGGTTGAAATGACGTTCGAAGCAACGATCAAGCTCTTCCATGTGCTTACCATGCGAGGATCATGGAAAACGCTCGCAAATGCGTTTCTCCTGTCAAAAAAAATCGGAAATCTAGGCTTCCGGTCGCTCCTAACGCCAACCGTCCGGCCCTCGGGCTCCAAGCTTGCTCTGGATCACACATACTTAGATGAAACTCACTTTTCTCACCGATACTGATACTGAAGTCATCCTAATTCCTATGGGCATGCAGAACATTTCTCCTATCAGGTACCAGATGAGCTCTTAAAAAAAAAAAATCTCCTATCAGGTACCGTTTTTGCAGCGAATGGAAACACGATCGCGATTTACGCAACACTGCTGAAGACACTTTCTCTTGGTCTAGGTCGAAATTTTAAGCGGGTGATCTTCGTCGCAGCAGGCCACATATCCATCTTAGGCACTGATTTTCTACGAGACATCAAACTTTCTGTCGACCTTAGCATGAAGTCCCTCGTTTTCATTCTTGCACAAGCTCAGAGCAAACTACCGTCATCTCCTCCGTCGTGCAGGTGACTTCGCTCCAGAGCCTCTTGGTAATATTCTCAGCAGTCCTTACAACCGGGTCCAGCCAACTGAGGTAAACGCATAGCACATGTTATGTACGTCATACTCCGATGACTTCTGCCGGAACTGTTAAAATAAGCGAAAGAGGAATTCCACGATATGTCGGATCTCCAGATCATCCAACTTTCGAAGAACCTTTAGTTCTCAGCCCTCAACATGGTACCGATGAAGACTGGAGAGTGGTGCCCATAGGGTGACTTTCGCCCCCTCAATGCCTTTACTATTCCCGAAGGGTATCCCGTTCCTCACATACAGGATTTTACAGCCAATATACATGGGAGCATAATCTTCTCACCCAATGTTTCCAAAGCTGCCACAATCACTCCTTATGGGCTGTTCGAGTGGCTGTACGTTCCTTGCTAACTCCACAATGACGCCAAAATGTCCCAACGCTTCAATGACGAAATCAATCGTGGATTATCCTCTGTTTTGCGTATATGGATTACCTTGTGATTTCAAGCTCTTCAGCCGATGTTGAAGCTGTGCTTTCCCAATTTCAAGAATATGGCCTTCAAATTCGTCGAGACAAATACCTCTTTAGGGTCCATGAAATTGTCTTCCATAGACATCATATTACTGCAAACGTCGTTACTCCTAGTGCCGAGAAGACATAAGGCATTCCTACTTTTCCATGCCCTGACTCTCAACGCAGCTCCCTGGTATGGTTAACTTTTGCCACAGGTTTATCAAGGACTTTGCAGGTACTGTAAAGTCCATCTACGACCTCCTGCGACCTCCGTTAAGTGGACTTATTTTTCAAATAACGCAGTCAAGACACCAAAAATGACTTTAAAGAAGCCCGCTCGCCTTCATTATCCTGTTCCTGATGCTGAAACCTGTATAGTGACAAATGCATCAGATTTGGCTGCAGGCACACTCTTGTAGCAGAGAGTCGACAACAATTGGATCCCTATTGTTCTTTTCTCAAAGAAAATTAAACCAACCGAGACTCAAGATAGAGCCTTTGGCCGAGAAGTTCTCGCAATTTATCTTAGCATCCGCCACTTTTCTTTACTTCGTCGAAGAATGGAAATTTCACATCCTAACGGATCATACGCATTTGACATTTATATTCCGCTGGAAGTTCACCAAGCATTCTCCCCGTGCTGTTTGCCAAATTGACTTCATATCTCATGTCGTAGAATGACCCTTGCTTTGATCACTTTACGCTTTGACACCCTTTTAGTAACGGTATACTTTAAGGGGCGTGAGTTACTTCTATGATGAAGTAGGCTTTGTTCTAAGAGTGCTATTTTTGTGGTTTAGTCCTTAAGGAAGAGCTATTTTTAAACACATAAGGATAAGAGGAAACACCAGAATCTACCAAAAAATAAACATGTATTTTAAATTAAATATTACAAACCAACAGTAAAAGCATTTCTATATTTGGCCTCAAAGAATTTTGAATGACAAAACATAAACAAGTAGGCTTTCAATAAACAAACTAATTGCCAATTAGTATTTTTATCACGACCCTATTTGTTTAGCATAAAACATTAAATTAATGTACTGTCATCTACAAACACATATGACCTAGGTTCAAGAATAATGGTTTCTACGCTCCTTTAAAACGTGGGACGTACTAAACTTCTACTATCGCAATAGAGATATAAATGTTATTGTTAACTTACAGGTAGGTATTAGGGATTGCCGGATGTCGCTGGAGGACTTATCTCTCGCCTTGAAGTGTGGTGGCCGAAGGTTGAAATTTCGTCGAGGAGGGGGGTGATTCTTCAACGTGATTAAAGAACGGGAGCTCGTTGGGGCTGGGTTCTTCTCCTCTCACTCTTACGGTGCTTGCGATGTAAGAATCACTCGAGTGTGAGCGGCTTTGCTTTTCTTCAGTCGGACTTCTTTGCAGACGGAAAAGGCTTCTTCGGTATGGCACCGATATAAAACTTGACTATTTAGGTTAATACGGCCCTGAAAGGGGGGGATCGATTTTCTCAATCTGATCCTATCGTTTCTCACGGAAATAGTCTTGTAGGGCTGAAGGGTCGATCTTTACGAATTAATCTTTCTTCTGGCGAATCGACTTCTTATAATCTTCTTGTCTAGCCGATGGATCGATCTTCACGACCTAATCCTACTCTGGCGTATCGACTTCAGATAATCCCCTTCTCTTTCTTTGCGGGGCTTATTTATAGGCGGATTGCCGCCCCATCTAAAGGGGGAAGTGACCAGGCCACAGATGCAAAAGGGGGGGAGCGAATGGTAGGTTAGCATCTGGGAAGAGCGAGAATTCCTGAGGTGGCACTGGGATGCCCAAGTCAGCTCGCAAATTATAGGCTCGTAACCACACCGCTCCTTAGCGTGCCTTCTGACTCGCACCGTTTTTTTTTTCTAACCACGGGTTTATGGGTCTCGTAGGTCATACGATCGTTAGAGCGTCGTTTAAGGACCTTAGGTGGTCGCCTTCAAACATATGTTAGCTCCAACTGCCCACAGCGGCGAGGCGATCACACATGGAAAGCATTTTCGCCGGCTACCTTTCCCACGCTTCTCCTCATGAAGGGAGGGGGGGCTTGAATGTGTCTATACTCCTCCAGGAGGCTTAATGTAGCCATTTCTCCACATCTACCTCCATTCTTAAGAAAATAACGGGAGGGATGAGGGTTCCAATCCGACGCTTACAATAATATACATGGGTAACTTACGGAACATTATATTATACAATAAATTCTAGTTCACTCGGGAATGCCTCGCTAACATTTCACCTGACCTTACATTAATTCCTATATTACTGTGCCATCTTAGGATTTTCTTACCTACCACTCGGGTTACTCACCCCTACTTACTTACAATTCTACTGATTTACACTTAACTTTGCTATAATACAATAGTTGGGCTGCTCCTTACTCGTCGACAGGGTTCCGACTTAACGAGTCGGCCATACAATTGTTGGACCCTTTTATGTAGTGAATGGAGTACTGGTACTCCATCAAGAGTAAACTCCATCTCAGGAGTCTTCCATTCTTACACTTATTTTTACCTAAGTATGACAACGGTTTATGGTCGCATTCCAACTTGAACTCGCGCCCTATTAGATAATATTTGAATTTACCTATGGACCATATTATGGCCAAAGCTTCGATTTCGATAGTAGCGTAGGCTTTTTCTCTACTCAACAGTTTCCTACTGACATAAGCTATGGGATAGGCTGTTTTCGTCATCTTCGTATTGAAGCAATACTCCGCCTAGCCCGTCCCGACTAGCGTCCGTGCGAAGACCGAAGATCTTGTTGGGATTTGGTAAGCGAAGAATGGGCGCAGTTACGAGTTTTCCTTTTAGAATCTCCAACTGAGTTATTGCATGGGGGTTCCACGTGACAGGGTCTGACGCTGTCTTTTTTAACAAATCATTCAGTGGGGCCGCAATGGAAGCGAAGTGTGGTACAAAACGCCTATAGAACGAGGCCGCTCCCATAAACGATCGGAGTTGTTTCTTTGTTTTCGGCCGGGGCATCTTGACTATGGCGTCCACTTTTTCTTGCTGGGTAGTCAAGTGTTTTTGTCCTATTTTGAATCCCAGGTAGTCAATGGATTCGTAGGCAAAATAACACTTGGTCGGCCCGGCGGTTAGACCTTGCTCCTTCAATTTCTCCAGCAATGAGCGTAGGGCGTGTAAGTGTGACTCCCATGTACGGGTAGCTACGTACACGTTGTCGAAGTAAAACGACACGTCGCTTAGTCCAGCGATAATTCGCCTCATCATCCTATTATAATTGCTACCGGCTGTAAGTAGTCCGAAGGGTAGCCTGGTAAACTGTAACAGACCTCTCTCGGTCGCAAAAGCCGTCAGTTTTTTGGACTCCTTAGCGAGAGGTATTTGATAGTACGCTTTACATAAATCCAATTCGGTGATGAATTTAGCGTCTTCAAATAAATGGAGATTTTGATCTATTAGTGGGATGGGCTCGGCGTCGAAAACGGTCACTGAATTCAATTTTCGGAAGTCCACGCACATCCGAAATGACTGATCAGGTTTCTTAACCATTACTATGGGGGAGCAATAATCGGACTCCGATGGCTCTAAAATTCCCAATTTTAGTAAATTCCGGACTTCCTTATTGAAGGCTTCTCGTAGGTGGATTGGTAAGGGATATGGTTTGCTCCGAACCACTGAATTAGTTTTTAGTTTTATTTCATGGATAAAATCCTTGGCACATCCAGGGTTTTCAGAAATGACTTCTGGGAATTCCATGAGCAAGTTCAACATTTCCGCTTTTTGTTGAATTTCTAAGTGGGGATTTATCTTTAAATCCACCCGAGGGTCTTCCGGGGTAGGTGAGAGCGAGGGAAGTTCGTATTCCTCGTCTTGTTCCACACACACGGTGTGTATGACTTGCAGGGGCGTACCCGGGTAAACGGCATCCATCGGTTCTTCTTCGTCTAGAAGGGTAATATTCTTTATGCACGCGCGGCGGTGATATTTTTTTAGCATGTTTATGTGATAGGTTCTTCGCCCTGTTGGGGTATCTATTAAGTAATCGACTGGACCCCGTGCCTCGATTACTTCAAACGGTCCCTTCCACTGGGCCCATAACTTATTATTTTCGGTCGGGAGTAATAATAAGACTTCATCTCCTGCCTTTAATTTTCGAGCCTTTGCTTTCATATCGAAATAGTCCCGGTATTTGGTTAAGTTTTTCTCGGCGTTCTCTCGAGCTAAGCCAGAGCAGTATTCTAGGCGCTCGCGCATATCCATCACGTAGGCGTAAGACGATTTGATTTCTTGCTCGAGCTTCGCGTTGGAAAATAATTCCTTAAGAATACTCATAGGACCTCGCACATTTCTCCCGTATAATAGCTCAAAGGGCGAGAATCCCAACGTCCGATGAGGTATTTCTCGGCAGGCGAAAAGGGCAGCAGGCAGGAATCTGTGCCACTGTGTAGGGTTGTTTTGACACAACTTCTTCAATATATTTTTGAGAGTCCCGTTTAATTTCTCGCAGATTCCGTTAGCGGCTGGATGAAATGGACTCGTAAAAATTGGCTTGACTAACAGAAGTTTGTTAAAATATTCCATCAATTCTGAGGTGAATTGGCGCCCTCTATCAGATAGAATTTCTTTAGGCAGGCCTACTCGTGCAAAAATTGAAATTAATGCTTCCGCGCAGGAAATAGTGTCAATCTTCCGTAGGGCCACGGCATCTGGGAACCGGGTGGCACAATCCACTAGAGTGAGGATGTAGGAGTGTCCTCCACTTGAAGGGGGGTGAATTGGTCCCACCAAATCAATTGCCACTCGAAAGAATGGTTCGGTTATAACGGGCACCTTTTGTAAGGGAGCGGGAGGTACCCGTCCTCTGGAGGGATCCTTCTGACACACGTCGCATGATCGGCAATAGGCCACAATTTCCCTTGCGGCCTGGGGCCAATAAAAGTGTCGGAATATCTGCTGTGCCGTTTTGTTGTGCCCAAAGTGTCCGGCTAATATTCCATCATGCGCGGTATTCAAAATTCTTTGCGTGTATTCTTGAGGTACACACAGTGCTTTCTTGTTCTCCTTATCCTCCTCGCTGATAGTACGGTAGAGAAGTGAGTCTTCTACGATATACTGGATCGGCTTCTTTCCTTTCACTTGGAGAATTTCACCTTTAATAGCTTTCTCCCATAGAGGTTTAAGAGTGGGGCATTCCTTCTGAGCACTGGCGAAGGAAGTCAATTTGAACCCATTGTCTTCGAGGGTAATCCTCGGGGTCAACTTAGCAGGTTGCTCTTTCCTCTGGGCTTCTTGTGCCCGGGTGACTACTGGTTGGGCCACTTCTTGCTGGGGAATTAGGGGGTTTTGTCCGATTAGTACTGCGCAGAACTTAATCGGGGCTACTACCACGTCCGTCCAACCGGTGAAATATCTGCATTGTATATGACATCTCACGACGGGGAATCGATTGTCGCGTCCTAAAAAGTCGTGGACGATTGCGAATTTCTTATGGGCAGGGTTTACTGGGGGCAGCAACTTGTCGGATACCACTATGCACGTGCACCCGGTGTCTCTGACTAAAGTGGATACTCGGCACCCATTAACAGTGCCCTCTTCAAATTGTAGGCCGCCTGGCGAACTTTTGTTGAATAGAAAGTTTACCTGTTGCTGGGGCCCTTCGGATGTTGGCGCGGGGACGTAGGACGAATCAGCTTGTCCTGCTGGGATCGCGGCAGTCAGGTTTTGCACCTGTTGTCTCGAGGTCTCCCTCAGTCGGGAGTTCTGTGGGCACTGGAAACTCAGGTGACCTATTATCCCGCAGGTATAACAAGTGACGGGCTTCCTGGGATACGTGCCGGTATTAGGGTATGATCCTTGTGGAATCCTAACTTCTTTTTGATTTTTTTCTCCTCCAAAATTTGGTTTATAAGTTCCTTTTGCTGCTGCGAACTTAAAGGGCTTCTTCTGTAAATGCCTGGGTGGCGGCCCATTTTTCTTTGGGGAGGGAGCCTTCTCTTTCTTGTACTCCCTAGGATATAACCGATGATTTACCGCGTGGAGGTCAGCCTCGTCCAGACACTCGTTGAAGGTAGAAGCTTTTCGGTCCTTAACGAATGCACGGATTTCCTGGGGTAGGGTACTTAGTAACTGATCTCTAAGCATGAAGTCGACGACCGCAGCGACTTCATTCTCTACCCCTTCTGACTCCATCCAAAACTGTAGGCTTCGACGAAGCTCAAAGCCAAAATGTTTGTACGTTTGTCCAGGTCTTATACGAGACTGCCTGAACTTCATCCTATATTCTTCCGGGTTAAGGTTTGTAGCTGAGAGAAGTTCGGCTTTGAGAGTGGAATAGTCCACAGTCGCTTCTGAGGGTAAAGATACGAATATCTCTCTCATCCTACGATTGAGTAGCGGTAACAGTCTGGCGACCCCATCTTCTTCTAGGTCCCAATTATTGACTTCAAATATTTTCTCAAAATGGGAGAGATATGAGCATAAATCTTCTTCGTCCTTGTACTCCGGGAGTTTCATGCTGGCCGCTGGTGATACTCCTGTTTTAGATGACACTGACTGCACCTCTAACTGGTCTTTACTAAGAGCTCTTTCGTGGGCCCTTATCTTCTCTCTTTCATCAGCTTCCATTTTCGTCTTTTCTGCTTCCATTTTCATCTTTTCTCTTCTTTCTTCTCTTTCGTTTCTCTCTTTCTCCTGAATAAACTCTCTTTCGTTTCTCTCTTTCTCCTGAATAAACGAACTCAGCTCGGTTCCTTGTAGTCCGAGGCTTTGACCTTGCTTCCGATAAAGGTCAAACAATGCCATCGCGCTTATGTCAGTCATCTACCTTGTTTTTAATCAAGCCTGACCTACTCCACCACCGAAACTTACCACTTGGCCTAACAATTACCTTTAGATGGTATCCACCTCTAACTTTACCAATTTCCCATTCGTCAAATATTCTATTATTCCTGGTGTTCCTTTTATGTGTTAGCTCTTCCTTAAATAGCCACTGCTGGGTTCTTTCTAATATAAAACCTCTAGACCTGACACCACTTTTATAATATGTCGTAGAATGACCCTTGCTTTGATCACTTTACGCTTTGACACCCTTTTAGTAACGGTATACTTTAAGGGGCGTGAGTTACTTCTATGATGAAGTAGGCTTTGTTCTAAGAGTGCTATTTTTGTGGTTTAGTCCTTAAGGAAGAGCTATTTTTAAACACATAAGGATAAGAGGAAACACCAGAATCTACCAAAAAATAAACATGTATTTTAAATTAAATATTACAAACCAACAGTAAAAGCATTTCTATATTTGGCCTCAAAGAATTTTGAATGACAAAACATAAACAAGTAGGCTTTCAATAAACAAACTAATTGCCAATTAGTATTTTTATCACGACCCTATTTGTTTAGCATAAAACATTAAATTAATGTACTGTCATCTACAAACACATATGACCTAGGTTCAAGAATAATGGTTTCTACGCTCCTTTAAAACGTGGGACGTACTAAACTTCTACTATCGCAATAGAGATATAAATGTTATTGTTAACTTACAGGTAGGTATTAGGGATTGCCGGATGTCGCTGGAGGACTTATCTCTCGCCTTGAAGTGTGGTGGCCGAAGGTTGAAATTTCGTCGAGGAGGGGGGTGATTCTTCAACGTGATTAAAGAACGGGAGCTCGTTGGGGCTGGGTTCTTCTCCTCTCACTCTTACGGTGCTTGCGATGTAAGAATCACTCGAGTGTGAGCGGCTTTGCTTTTCTTCAGTCGGACTTCTTTGCAGACGGAAAAGGCTTCTTCGGTATGGCACCGATATAAAACTTGACTATTTAGGTTAATACGGCCCTGAAAGGGGGGGATCGATTTTCTCAATCTGATCCTATCGTTTCTCACGGAAATAGTCTTGTAGGGCTGAAGGGTCGATCTTTACGAATTAATCTTTCTTCTGGCGAATCGACTTCTTATAATCTTCTTGTCTAGCCGATGGATCGATCTTCACGACCTAATCCTACTCTGGCGTATCGACTTCAGATAATCCCCTTCTCTTTCTTTGCGGGGCTTATTTATAGGCGGATTGCCGCCCCATCTAAAGGGGGAAGTGACCAGGCCACAGATGCAAAAGGGGGGGAGCGAATGGTAGGTTAGCATCTGGGAAGAGCGAGAATTCCTGAGGTGGCACTGGGATGCCCAAGTCAGCTCGCAAATTATAGGCTCGTAACCACACCGCTCCTTAGCGTGCCTTCTGACTCGCACCGTTTTTTTTTTCTAACCACGGGTTTATGGGTCTCGTAGGTCATACGATCGTTAGAGCGTCGTTTAAGGACCTTAGGTGGTCGCCTTCAAACATATGTTAGCTCCAACTGCCCACAGCGGCGAGGCGATCACACATGGAAAGCATTTTCGCCGGCTACCTTTCCCACGCTTCTCCTCATGAAGGGAGGGGGGGCTTGAATGTGTCTATACTCCTCCAGGAGGCTTAATGTAGCCATTTCTCCACATCTCAGTTCACTTCCGACATTTCCTACTTACACGGCTCCGACAATGTAGCAGACGATTTCATTTTCAGAGCGGCGATTGCTTCATTTAACCGTCAACACCTTGATTTGAAGCTTCTTTAGAAAGAACAAGCCACTGACACAGAACTGAGTTCACTCATTAAGGACCCGTTTCAGCATTCAGCTTCCCTCAAATTGGGACTTATCCTGAGTTCAGCGTTTCATGTGGTGTGATGTTTCGACTCAAAATGTTCGAATTTATGTGCCTCCACCTCTCCGGCTGAATGGTTTGCTAATTTTCACGGCCTCTACCATCCAGGTATAAGCTGTACTCACCGAATGGTATCTAAGGGCTTATCTTTGGCTCGTGATGCTCGATTTGACCACGTCAACCTGGCCATCGTCGGTTCATTGTGCATTTCTGACAGCTAGAGTTACATCCTAACGAGTGTGGACCGCTTTACCAGGTTGCCCGATGCTTTTGCGATGACTGACATCTTGGCCAAGACTGTCACTGGCACTTTAGGCAATGGATCGATTTCCCGCTTCTGAATTCCGTCAACAATTATGAATGACAGAGGATGTCAGTTCGAAGCTAGTTTATTCTGCCAGTTGTTCAACAGCTTTAAATCCACTCGCATTCCCCAATGCGTAATTACCATTAGGAGAATTGCTTAGTGGAGCGCCTCCATCTACAGTTGAAGCCTGCTCCTCTGTGTCATGAAGATGCCCCTCACAGGACGGCAAACTTTCCTCTCGTCACGCTAGGTGTTTGCTCATCCTTCAAAGAAGAAAGGCAATCTACATTTACAGAAGCAGTATACAGTGCTCCTCTTCGCTTACCCAGTGACTTTCTTTATCCAAAGGCTGTTTCTTCACCTGATACTGTGCCAAACGTCTCCAAACTCTGGAACCTTATGTCTTCTCCTCGGCCAACTGCGAGTAGAAAGGAAGTCTCCCCAAAACAATTTTTTTTCCAAAAATTACAGAGCTCGGAAATCGTCTATAGGTATGACATTAGTATATGGTAGGTCACCAGTTGAAAGGGTTACTGCGGCTGATCTCATTTATTTAATAGAGAAGTTAAGGCGGCCTTATAGTCGATTTTGGCCTAACTCCAAAGTGTTCTGTTGAGTAATCTGCTTGTAAGCTGGGTTAGAATTGTAACCTGGTTCTTGCTTGGCAGAAGGAAGGACTCGGAAGGATAGAATCGTAGGTTGGCTTAGGGCTAAGTTTATTCAAACAAGTATAATGTTGAGTTTTCCGTGGTTCGTTTGTCTTATCATGTCTTTGGTTGTCTATCAGTCTCATTCTGCATTAGATTGTTCGGACTATAGACAGATGGATTGTGGAAGAGGTACTGACTAGCTCTAGGACAACGACAATGCTAATACTGACAATACAATCCTAAAATGCTAATATTAATAATTCTGTTGTATGTATCTTTCCGCTAATTTATAGTGGCTTCGCTTCTAAAATCTGAATGCAGGAGGAAGCTTATCAGATCAAAGGCTATTTGCGTGTGTTCTATATTAAGACTGCTGTACGGAGTTTACTTGGTCAAAGGGGATATGGCATCAAGATATTATTTGAATTTGGGAACCTAACCTTGCTTTATCAAACACCATTTGTAGATTGATTGATTTTGTCTTTTCTCGGGTTCATGTAAACTCTGGCGGGTCAGATCATTTTCCCTTCTATGTGTGCACGGTGGTTTCCATCGTCTCTGTTGAACGACTCGTTGGAACACCTTTCTTGTGTAAATTTATTTTCGCCAGACATGAAAGAAGTACTTTGATCTGAGTGCACGTACTTGGTAACCTGAAAAGAGAAAATAACATAGTAAGACACTGTATAAAAGTCGATGAAGAAATATCCTTACAAAGAAAAGCAAAGGGAAAATGCGAGTATTTGTCTACCAGAATTAATAAATACTTATTGGAAAAAGAAGACGGAAGAAGCTCTTTAAATTCCAGACTGATTTGATCAAAAGGGCGCATTTCGCGGATAAGCTCTTGCCACTTTTGGCGATAATATCAATGTTTTAACTTTTGCCACGTTTCGCGCCCTGATACCACTCGCTTAACATCATATATAGAATAAGACAAGTTTCATACTTGAATAAAATGGTGAAATCATGTAATCCCTGAATGAGAGAGAGCTTTTGTGAAGTTCGATAAGATAATTGTGGGTCACACTTGAGCAGAAAGTGCGTGATAGGGTGTCAGTAGCTCTGTTGAGTGAACCAGGACGAGGTATAACTTCGTGGCAAAACTGCGTCAATTCTTAACGCAATCTAGCAAACTTTTCGTTTTTTATTTTACTCTTATGATGTGAATCAACCTTTGACCGATAAGAAAATGACACCATCTTTTGATTGGTAATCGCCTCAGCAATAGCTTAGGCATCTTTTTCGACAGAGCATTAATTTCTCTTAGAGGAATTTAAGGATCTGGATAAAAAAGCAACAGGTCATCCATTTTGGTTCAGAGGGGCGCCATGGCGCTATTTGAGGCATCACTATCCCGTTTAAATGGTAAATTTTCGTATATTTTTGCCCTAACAGCGTTAATATCAGCTGATTTAAAATCTTCGATTTAATTTGTAGCTTCTAGCAATTAATTAGGGGATTACCTATCAATTAATTAGGGGAGAAATTCGTTAAAAAAATCTTGGAACCAACCACGAGTATTATGTAAGCAATCCGACTAGTCGACGTAATCACTCTTGGTTGGTTAGGACGGGCATATCCTTGAGAGCAACAAGGCGTGAAGGATCTGGGCGAGGTCCATTCTGGCGAACCAGATAACCTAGAATACATATAGTATTAGTTAAAATGGAGCATTTGTTTTTAATTAAGGTCGTTTTATGTTTCTCAGCAACATGGAGAAACTTAGAAGGTTATTATCATGTTCCGTTTGCATGCGGCCGCAAATATTGACATCGTCTAGGTAAGCATACGTGTCCTAAGGAATATTTTTACGAATGAAATCGTCCATAAGTCTCTGGAAGCAGGTAACACCGTTAGTTAGACCAAAGCTTTAAGCGTTTAAAGTGAAAAAGATTCCCATCCGCCTCAAAAGTAGAGTAATTTTTATCCTCAGGGTGAAGAGGAACACAATGATAAGCAATAATTAGGTCGATGGTGCTAAATATCTTTTAGGTCGATATCTTATTAAACACTTCTTTAACATTGAGTAATGAATACGCATCCAAGTAAGTAAATGTGTTAATCGTCTGAGAATATTCAATTATTAACCTTTTCTTTGATTGATTTAACACAACATGAACTTAAGCTGGCCAGGGAGAGGTGATTTTCCTTAAACAGATAAAAAAGCAAACATATTGTTCGATACTCACGGTTTCCGACTTTTATGCTAAACTCACAACATCCCTTGATAGTAGATGTTAAATTTGTAGATGGCATAGATATAGTGGCTTCGTAAGGATTAAGAGAGAAATTAAATGAGTTCGCAACATCTTTTGAAATGAAGTTCTCTGAACTGCCAGTATCTAAAAGAGCCGGCCCTTCCATTTACCTCCATTTCTAAAGATAACCTTTTCAAAATTGATGGCACACTATCGTGAATGGGATTGGAGGTCAATGCTGAGAATTCATTTTTAGATGACTTGTGAACATTAAAAACATGCCCTCTCTTCTTGCATTTAAAGCAAGCAACGTCACTTGTCGGACAGCCAGCACGGTTTTGGTGCGAAGAATTTTCGCAATAATACATTTTTTATGTTTTCGAAGCGAACGATCTGCAGAAGAATTCGAAACCTCGGGATAAAGATTAGAACAGTCGACTTCAGCGTCCAGCTCATGCGATTCTACTGAAGCTACAGGAACAGAGGTGAATGAAGTATAGGCCTCCAAATCTCTCGTGGCAATCTCTAACGCTATCGCTTGATGAAGAGCTGAAGAAAAAATATAAGAGTTATGTTTCCTAGAAGTCTTGATCGGATTTGATGATGAAAGCTCATTAATAAAGACATCTCGAATCTACTAGTTTTTATGTATATGTGTCGGCATTTACAGCCTTGAAATTGCAATTCAAACTGAGTTTCTGAAGGGCACATACAACTTTATAAATCGTTTTACCATCCGATTGTTTACAAGTCGCGAGCTTGTGTCGCTCCACTACCTCATTTGCAAGTTGAAGGAAGGCGTTTTTGAGAGCAGCACGAGCATCGTCGTAAGTAGTACATTGTCAAATTATTTCGAAATTTTCAGGAAAAACTGAATTTAGTAGGAGGTCGAAATACAAATCGTTTGTACCTTCAATTGACGCTTTGTATCTCGAGAAGACAAACAACCAGAGTTTAAATACACATGCAGCGTCTGGTACAGTTGGGAGAACCTTCAAACGATCGGGACGAACAGCACGTTTCATTCTTCTAGTGAAATAAATTGAAGTAGCCCAGAGGTTAAGGCAAGTTCAAATGTTCGGCTTTATTTCACTGAAAAACTCTATTCAAGCAAAGAATTGGAACAATTCTGCCAGATTGCGTGAATGCCAACCATGATGTTTGGCACCTTGTTTGAGATAGTCCCATAGATTTTCAATTATATTCAATTCCGGAGATTTTGCTGGTCAATCCACATGTGGGATTGTTTCTGATAGTTCATCATGCCATTCATACACAGTTTTAGTCTGTTAAACGTGGAATTTGCAATCGTAAAAGACCTGGAATGGAATGTTACGTTCCGCATTAAGATAAAAGGCAAACAGCACAAAATGGTTGTCTAGCAGATCTTTGTAAGTGCACTGGTCCAAATTGTATTTTTCCTCAACCAAGGGTTCCATTTCTGCAAAGTTAAAATACCACTAGTACATCACAGACCCTCTTCCGTCTTAAAGCCTACGCTTTAGTCCGTCTTTCTTAAAGGCCTTATTAGTTCTTCGATAAGGACAAAGCCGCTCATCATTCACATACAGGCAGAAACGTTATTCATTTGACCAGATATCGCGGTTCTAGTCATACATAGTTCACTGTATATGTTTTCTACTGCTTACCTTAGTCAGTATTTTCTTTCTAAAACAATTCTGGCGCAAATTTCGTGTACACCGGGATTTTTGCTAATGCAGGTACACCCGTATGAACTCATGTATAGATCTACCTGCAAGTTATGCTAATTCTTTCATTGTATAGACTTTGGCGCGCCAATATACAATCACTATTTTTTGCTACTAAGTAACATCTGATTTGCGCCCCAAATTAAAGAGCGTACGATAGAGGCACTGCACCGTAATATATTCACGAAATTTATAAATTCTTTCATACACTTCCTAATCAGTAACCCCCCGGTTCTCTTCGTCCAATGCTAACTACATTTCCCTGTATGATAAGCTATTTTAAACAGGCTACGTGACGATTTTATGTCCGGTAAACGTATGTATATATATATATTATATATATATATATATATATATATTATATATATATATATATTTATATATATATATATATATATATATATATATATATATATATATATATATATATATATATTTATATATATATTTATATATATATATGTATATATTTACAGTGGGACGCAAAATCCAAATTTGCATAATTCTGATTGAATTTCGACCAAAATTTTCTATTTTCTTTTTAAGTAACTAATGAGATTTACAAGGCAAGTGGAACTTTGGTAATGAATAGAAAGAATGTAAGGATCAGAAAAACAAAGTCCCTACAGGAAAAATTAATAAAGACAAGTGTAAAATTTGACAACAGAAAAGTTTACAACACATTCATAAGAATATGATTTAGTATTTGGTTAAATAGCCCTTGTTGTCACTTACACCTTGCAAGCGCTTTGAGTGGTCTCGTACAATCTTTCTACAAGTGCTTGCGCTGATTTTGTTCGATTTCTCAAAACATATTTTCTTCAAATCATATAAGTTACGTAAATCTCGTTTCTGGACCATGAATTTTAATTCCATTCACAGACTTTCAATAGGAGTCAGGTCAGAAGAATGACTTGGCCATTCCAAAACATTAATTACATATAACTGTGATAGGCAAATTCTCAGTTGGTTTTTATATATGCTTGGGCTCATTGAATTGTTGAAGTGTTCATCCCGGATTCATAGTCATAGAGCCAACGCTAAATAACAATTTTTTTCCTAAATTCCCCTGTACATTTTGCCTTTAATTCTCCTTTCGACTATCTCCATTCTTCCAAGACCTGCTGGGCAAAAACAACCCCGTACCATGATTAATCGAGCACTGAATTTTATAGTAGAAACTTTAATCTTTGCGGGTAAGCTTCAGATTTTTTCTTCAAATGCTTCTGTTTAAACTTCGACCAAAGTTTTCTGTTTTCATTTCATGTGGCCAAAAGATTTGTACTCCGAACGTTGTCGTGTTTATTTAAATGTTTATTTTAAAACGCTAGGGAGCTTTATAGTGAAGTTGCTCAAAGAGTGAGGTCTTTTGCGGAATACGAAAAAATATATCATAACGAAGCAGCGTTTACTGAATGTATCCTTTCTAATTTTAATTCCACTTGTTTCCAGAAATTCCTGCAGGCTCTCGGGAGAGTAATCAGTGGTATATCACATACTCTTATAGCAAGTTTTCAAACTATATATTTTATTAAAAACCGAGGGTGACCTGAACGATCTTAAGGAGGAATTAAATTAAGAGACTTACATTTGCGTATTATGGTACACGCGAATTTAGAGGTCCTTTAAGTGGTACATAGATCTTTCTGCACCCGAGAAGAACTTTTTAAATGTGTTCAAGAAGATCTTGACTGATTTCTTTGTATATCCTTCCTGATGAAGATGTTGATGGTACGAGTATATTGTAAGGAATGACGCAATATTTTACACGATGAAAGAAACTTCGCATTTACATAGTTTAAATATTCTAGATATTCGAAAAAATTAAGATTAGATAATAATGCAATATTTTGCAGATTTAACCTATTATATTTATTTATGTAAATGTGTTGTAAACCTTTGCGTTGTCAAATTTCATTATTGTTCCTATAATATTTTTCCTGTTAACCATTTTACTTTATCTGCTCGTTCCATTGTATTTAATACATAAAATTCCATGTACTTTAAAAATTTCATTAATTTGCGTTGAAAAATGTCTGTAAATTTGTAGTTGTAGCATTTTTTGTTAACTTTTGTGGTCCAATATATGTAAATTGGACCGCAATACAGAGAGATTAGTCAACGGATGTGAGTTCTTGTTCACAGCTATTTGTGCTTGTTAGGTACGAGTAGGTATGCTTATGTGATAACAAGGAAGATTATCTGTTCTGTAGATAACTTGAGATCACCACAACAGCTTCAGGTGTGATGGTAAGATTCTTTATTTTTTAAAGTTAACAGGATTTCCTGGTAAAACTGTTGTGAAGTCTATACAGATTGAGCTCCAGCGTTGCTGGGCTTAAAATCAGGATTCCAGAAGCGTGTAAAGAAAAGCTCCAAAGGCCAAGTAGGTTCACTGTATGATCCATCGTTTTGCAATGGCGTCGAATACCCTCATTGATAAACTTTGAAAAATACTGGACTTAGTGGTGTAATGTGTAAATTTTGTGAAAGTTGGAGATTTGAAGTCTCGCCGTTTTTCAGAACATTTTGTAGAGATATGGATTTGAATGAAGTTTAAATTGTTGCTCAAAATGAAAGGGAAGGATGATCTCTTGAGTTAATTCAATTAGGTTTTGTGAGAGTAACGTCTTGCATGGTTAGCAGATATACTTCGGCAGTTAAATAGGTTCAATATCAAGCTAAAAGACAAGGGAAGACTTGTGTTTCAACTGATTGATTGTCTTTGTGAATTTCTTGCCAAATTCTAGAATTGGCAAAGGCAAGCCGGTGCTGTCAATGTTCCCTTGTTTGAAAACCTTTCAACTGTCCTTAAGAAGAATGAAGAAGATCGTCTGCTTGACCCATTACATAAAACCGAAATTACTTAGCATCTGAGATCCTTGGAAGTAAACTTAAAATGTACTTTCCAGAATTCGAAGAGAAAGAAGGGAAGTTCGTAAGGAATCCATTCACTGGCATGCTTGGTATTACTATCATTTTCAATGATGTGAGGTCGAATTTCTTGATGAAAAAAATAATTCTACTATCAAAGATCTCTATGAAGAAAAATCTATGTATTATGGTGTTTATTGTATCAGTCCTATCCCCATATTAGTGAGAATGAACTTCAGCTATTCTTGCCTTTTTTAACTACATATTTGGAGGAAATTTCGGGAGGTGTATTACCTTTATTTTCATAGCAGTTGCATCCTTCGGAATGACGATGTAACACTGGTTATCACTGATTTCTCAACTCTCACTTGCGGCTCCAAATGCCACACTTCGGTACACCATCTCGACTGATGGGACAGGTGAAGAGAGGGGCCCCTACAGCTATGTGGGCTTTTAGCCACGAGGATGGGCTAAGAGGCATTTCTTCCTTCAGGAGATTATACCAATCCTATGCAGCCATACACTGATTCCAGTCATCTTTAGTTCCTCTTGCCACTGGACACATCTGTGGTGGGCCAAGATAGTGTGACTAGGGAATTTACATCCATTGTAATACCTTAAACAAATCGTCGTGCAGGTTTCTCCCATTAAACCTCTCGATACTTTCAGAAGACCCGCAGCGACGAGATACTGCTGACGGGAGCAGTTTTGACGAACTGGAGGGCTCCAGTCGGGACCTTGCACGCTGGGCGGCACAGGTAAGATGGTCGCTGCAAGTGGAAACTGAGGACTAAGGCTTGCTTCGGTCCTACCTGCGCGACTAGGAAGCCTTGTTTTAGTGACAGCATTGCATACCTCCGGAAGGAGAAGGAGCCAAGGAAAGTGGCTTAAAAACTGCTGGTTTCTTTATATCTGACTGGACAACCGCATCCATTAATTAACATATAAGGCACATGACATATGTTACTTGGAATGTGAGAAACATGACGGACTCCAATACTAAAGAAAGACCCGAACGCAGAACTGCTCTCATAGCAGCGGAATTGCAACGGTATAACATCAATATCGCTGCGTTACAAGGAACAAGCTTACAACTAGAAGGATCTTTGACAGGCAGAAGATTCACGAATTCATGGAGTGGGCTTTGCCATATAAACTAAAAAAGGGAAAGTCCTTACATAAACGCCTGTGATACACAATAAATGTCTTATGTCTCTTAGAATCTCAAGCTAAAGGGGCTTTTACCACAATTATAAGTGCTAATGGACCAACCTTGGCTTCCGAGGAAACAACCAAATAAGTATTTTATAATGACCTTCAAAATATCATTCGAAATATTCCAAACTCTGACGAAATCATTTTAATAGACGACTGAATTATGAGAAGGTACACTAGGAAAGCATGTAGTAGAAAAATAAACATTGACTGTCACCAACACAATCTTTCAAATGAAAAACAAATTCAAGACAGCATGAATGCACCTAAGGTCCAAGCATTGGCACCAGCTAGATTTTATCATAGCAAGACTCAGAGACATCAAGGAAGTTCAAGTTACAAGAGTAAAAAGAGCTGCTGAGTGATAGACAGACCACTGTCTCCTAATATCTAAAATAAACCTCAACCACATGCAAGGGCATTATTGTGCACAGCTTGCAAACGCAGAAAAACATGATGAACTACAGGAATAAATATCAAATTGGCTTGAAGATATGGTTATAAAACCCAGGCCTAAATCAAAGGAGGAAATCGATTACATGTGAGACAAACTTATTAGTCAAGTGTATCAGCGTTCCTTAGATTGCCTTGGAACCATTAATAAATGTAACCAGGACTGGTTTAATGAATCAGACGAAACCATAAAGGATCTTCTAAAGGAAAAGAATAAAGCTCATGATGGTTATTTAGCCAACTCTACATCTATCACTAATAAGAGGAAATTGCAAGAGAAACCTGCAGAGGCACAAAGAAAGCTAAGAGAACTAAAAGATGAATGGTGGATAGCAACAGCTAGATAAATACAAAGCTATGCAGACGGAAACAGAACACCCGATTTCTATGACGCAATTCAATGCTGTATGGACACATCAAGAAACCCTACGATCCCAGTCCGTTCTGCAAACAGGAACACACTCATAAAAGACAAACGTGGAATATAACAACGATGGATAAACCATTTCGATGTTCTACTCAACACCTTAAATGAATGTGATATGTCAATCCTCGAAGAAATTCCTAGACTCACACAGATACTTGAAATAACGCACCATCTTCGCTAGTCGAGATTAAAAAATCAGTTAAACAACTGAAGAACGCAAAGGCTGTACGATCTGATGATGTTCCCGCAGAAATATACAAAAATGGAGGGGAATCGTTAATTATCGTTCTTCATAATTTTTGCACAACTTGCTGGTCAAGTTCTAAAATTCCTTCTCAATGGCCAAAAGGAAAGAACGTTAATATATTCAAAAGAAAAAGGGATAAGGTGGTCTGCAGAAATAGCAGGGGTGTGACACTTTTGGATTTTGCTGGCAAAATCTTGGGAAAAATACTCCTTTCAAGACTATTGGCATTCATAGTTGATAGAGTTCTTCCTGATTTGCAATCTGGCTTTCGAGCAGACAGGAGTACGGTCGACATGATCTTCGTCTGTCGTCAATTTATTGAAAAATGCCTTGAGAACGACAATCATTCAGTGCAGCTTTCTTCCCCCTATCTAAAGCTTTCGACACAATAAACGGGGACCTATTATACAGAATAATCAGCAGACTTGGATGCCCACCATTTACAGAGATCATCCGCTAATTTCCTGTAAACACGCAAGTTCGAGAGCTATCAGACGCGAATGTTCGGAATACTTTGATGTGCACTTTGGAGTGAAACAGGGCAGTGTCTTTGCCCCTGTTCTGTTCAATATATACCTTGTTGCTATTACTTACCACTATTATAACCACTCCACACCAGAAAATAGCATCACAATTAAGTATAGGTTCGATAACGGCTGTTCAATATAGGTAGGTTTGCTGCAAGAACTAAGACAGAGCTAACATTAATTCATAAATAGCAGTATGCAAGTGATGGATCCATGGTCGCTCACCATCCGAGACAACTGCAAAACAACTCTCAAATCTCAGCAAGGCCTACAGACGAGCTGCATCAAAATAAACGATAGGGAAACTGAAGTCCCCACACATTTTAGGGAAGCAGAAGCCCCACTGCCTATAACCATCGGCAACGAGCCGCATCCAGCTAGCTTTTTCAGCTCTTGGACGGCTAAAAGAAAGGGTCTTCCTTAACTACAATCTTAAGTTACACACAAAAATTGCAGTTTACTTTGCAGTATGCATCTCTACATTGCTCTACGGAAGTGAAGCCTGGACACCTAATAAAGAGCACATAGGAGCACTGGAAGCTTCCCACATTCATAGCCACCAGAAAATATTAAGAATCATATGGAGGGATAAAATCCCCTAAAAAGAACAAAATGCGAATGCATACAGGCGCACATCGCAAAAAGATCACTCGGGTAAGTGGGGCATGTAATTAGAATGCCAGATAACCGTCTCCCAAAGAGAGTATTATTTTGTGAAATCGAGAAAGACATCAGACCAGCAGGTGGACAGAAAAGGCGGTACAAGGATCACCTAAATGTACCCTTAAATCTTAGTAATATCCACTATCGCTAACTAGAAGAACTAGCTGAAGATCGGGCAACTTGGCGACAAACTGTTAAACAGGGTGCCCAGGAACTAGAAAGTGCAAAACGTCACATAAGAGATCGAGTTCGTGCAGAGTGGCACCGACAGCGACAACACTCTGTCAACAATGAGGACACATCCCATAACTGCGACCTCTGCTAGTAGGCTTTCCGGACCAGGACAGAGTTGCTGATCCAACTTAGAGCACACGATAGAAGAAATGGGAGAGCTCGTCGTCGAGCCAACGGACAACTTTAAGCAACTAAGCATTTATGTGAACCTGGTTTCGTTTCTCCACCCTTCTACAGAGCAAAGTTAAAAGCTGCAACAAATTGGATATCGACCCCGACACGGGATATGTATTGTCAGTGACTACCATGGATTCGTCAACTGACTGAAAAGAAATAATGTAACAACAAGGAGTAACAACAAGGAAAGAAGGTACCCTAGGAGACCTTACGGTCCATTCAAAGAGGGTACCTTTGGACTAGCAATTGAGCGGGCACAAGGCTGCTCAATTGTTTTGCGTCCCTAAACGGCCACTTTTCAAGACTTTGTCTAGTCTTGACTTGAACTGGTCAACAGATTCACTGTTGACAACTTCCACTGGAAGTGCGTTCCACATACCGCAGATACTGTAAGTGAAAAAATTTCCACACAGATTGCGGTTGGAACGCTTCAGTTCAAGTTTGAAGCCGTGATTGCGCGTTCTGTTCTCACTCAGTGTGAAAATATCCCGATAGTCAACATTGTCGAACCCTCGAAGTATTTTGAAAACTTCGATGAGCTGACCACGCTGTCTACGGGTTTCCAGCGAGAACAGATCTAATTCCCTAAGTCTATCCTCATAACTTTTATGTCGGATAGAGGGAATCAGCTTGGTTGCCCTGGCTTGTACGCGTTCCAATCTCGCGATGTCCTTTCGCAATGAAGGACTCCAAAATTGTACGGCATACTCCAGGTGCGGTCGGACAAGTGAGTTGTACAGGCACAGTACAAACACTTTAGATTTTGATATGAATGTCGTGGTATAGCAATTATATTTATATATATATATATATATATATATATATATATATATATATATAAGGACAATTACTCGCTAATGACTTAGTCCAACCAGTTTATAAGGGAGCTAATGAGAATGGGGAAGAAATTCGTCCCTTAGTGTGTAGGTAATAATTATGAGAGTGCAGATTTGCTTAAAGTTTGAATGATGGCCGAGAGTCGTTCAATTATATTTAAAGAATGCTAAAAAGTGAAGTTTAATAACAAAATAAAAGAAATATATAAAACGGGAGGTTTGAGTGAGATACGTGATCAAATAAATAACGGACACACTCGGTGTCAGCAAAGGAACAATTCAAAGGGATTAAGGTGGTTAATTACCTGATTCGGATCGGAGTCTTTAAAAGTGGCTAAACTAAGCCGAAATACAAATAATAACAATTAATTTGAGAATACCAGATTATTATGAGGTCCGCAGCGTCGGCATCTTACACCGGGTAAGCATCAAAGGGAAGGTAACTCAGGGAGGTGAGGATGCAACAATGAAATATCTTTTCCCTTCGATTTCTCGATGGGGATGGTGGAGCTACTGGTTCTCTCTCAAGATGCTAATGAAGAAGGACTGGTTTAAACTTATGGTTCTTGAGGAGGAGGTACTGGCACGAATTCACGGAAGAACGACCATTTTAAGGAGGTGCCAATTGACTGGGGTGACGTCCACGGCGGAGAGATCGTAGCCGTCGGTACCTGAATAAGCTACAGAGGATTCGATTCGAGAACGTAATGTTTCCTCGTGTGCTAGCGAGCTGTACTGCTTATCCAGCGGAAAACCTCTGGCTTTTCAGGTGGTCAGCAGGCGGCGAAATTGCTTCGGGCCAAGGCCTGCTCTCCTGAGATTTGAATTCGCCGGCTTTCGGCTGTTGGGGAGGGGTATCCGAGACAAGGAACCATCGAATAGCCCTTCGGGTTATTTTTTGCGTCACGAGTATGGGAGAGGAGAATAAATCGCCCCCCCCCTGGAGGGGAGATATGCCTTCTAAGATAAACACAGATAATCTGATAAAGCGATGTTCACCCGATCCCTTCCTTGCTTCTCACGTTCTGTGTTCCAGGGCCACGTAGCTCTTCTAAGGGTTCAAGATGGACCTCCATATCCTATTAGACTCTATTGCTCCACAATGAAAATTACATTAATTGATTAGATATGTTAAAATAACAATTACTTATACAAATACTTTCCATTTTTATATAAAAAATACATTAATTTAATTTTAAGAAGTATATCACAAAAATATATCAAAATATAGCATAAACATGATCGTCAACTTTGTAATAAACAATAAAGCAACGGTATTCCTTTAATATGAATTTTTTTTACCATTTTTGGCAGGGTGGTTTTGGAAGAAAAATAAGGGGCGCCACATGGACGTTGAAAATTCATTAAGGGAAAAATGAGGTGGAAAGGGCTGAAAACCACTGTCATAGGAGGAAGAACATTAAAGATTGGCTCCACTTCTGAAGGAAATATAAAGAATGGAAGATTGAATGACGACTGGGGCAAAGTGATATTTTCTAATGAAGCTCACTTCCGCTGAAAGGAAAAGGGGAGCGTTTTTTCGCATTATCCTCTGTCCTGCCCACGGTGAAGTATCTAGGACAGTATGTATGTGTCTGCTTCTTACTTAAAGGAATTGGAGCAGGAACAATTTTGCCCATAGGGCACAGCCATGTACTCAAAATGGTACCGATACGTGTTTCATCATCACCTTTTCCCAACAATTCACGCCCAATTTGAGGATGATAGCTGTATTTTTCAGCCCTATTAGCACCTTATCACAAAGCAAAAGCAAAAAAAATGTTCTTGGCTGAAAATAACATCGAACTATTGGCACTTTGGACCCGGAATTTGCCAGATTTTAACCCAATCGAGAATTTATGGGCGATAATCAAACTGGCACTTGATAAGTAGACGCCATCCAATTGCAAGCATTTGTAGTTCCCTATATTTATTAATAAAATGGCATTGGGCTCTAATTTTTTTCCATAGATCCCCTCCAAATTATATGAAAATAGTAAAACAAAATATAACTTTTGGCTAGGTCTATTAATTTTCTTAAATAAAAAAGTAGTAGTCTCCAAACTTTAGCCATGACTAAGTAATTGGATAGATTCAGAATTAAGTGGGGCAATTATCATTTAATAGTAAGACTTGAATATATTTAATCTAGCCCTATTGTAAATACAAAGCTCTAGTATTGCGCGCTTCTTTTCTACTTAAAGTAGGCCCTGGATTATAATTTGCATTTAGTGCTGTGTATATTTGTATCGTAGAAAAATATAAGTTCTTACATTGGTGCCCAGACACGGGAATCCTAAATCCATAATTTGTTTATGGCCTACTTTATTAAATCTATGATATATACTATTTGTTTGGTGAGATGACTATTGATTCGAATACTTTACATTCCCAAATTGAGGAATTAAATTTTACTTTTGATAAGATTCAATCTTTAATAAAGCTAAATTTAAAGATAATAATTGACAGATAAGAACTGGAAACATAAATTATTTGCCTATCATATGGCCTAATTAAACAGAAACGCATTGATGGGCTTAACACTTCTGGCGATCATTCTAAACGTATGTACGATGATATAATGCGAAACATTCAAACTCTTATATATTCGAGTCTTGAATTAGAGAACCCAAAATGTAATTCTAAATACCCCTCTGATTTTTAGAGCCTTGTACGAGTGTGTTAGAGAAGCACAAAGTTATTGGTTTAGATGTCAATTGCTGCAGGGTTTTTCATCATAACGATTTTGTTGCGTTAAATATCTCCTTCAATACGAATTAAAATCAATAGGTTGCTTAAAGTTGAATCTGACTATCACAAATTGATCCTCCTCCAACAGGTCTTTAAAAAGAGATTCAATTGTTATTTCAAAGATATGGACAATTGAAAGGTGAAAAAATATTAAAGTCATGAGTAGAAAACAAATCTCTACATTTAAAGATAGGGAGCAAAATCTACTTGAGAAAGATAATAAGTGGAATAATGTTAATAGGTATAAAATACCCCAACTCACCTTCCTCAAAACAGTGTGCACTCTGTTGCATTTATCGTAAGGTTTATGCATGCCTTAAAAATCTTTCCCCTTCCGCTAAAATAATTGTAGTTAGAGGGTTGAAATTGTGTACAATTGTTTATAATAAAATCGTTATAAAACGAGTGTCAATCTAAGTTTGGCTGTATGAGATGTCAAAAAGACATCGAACAAGTATGTGTCTTTGCTCATGTGAAGGAGAAAACAAATCTAATGAAATTTTTCCCAAACAGGAAAAACAATTTAACATCAATACATTGCTTTCCTATTGTTTCGCTGCTACTGCCAAACCATTACCAGAAGTTAAGGTGGCAGAATCTAAGAATGAACTTCTGCCAGGAATTTATTCGATCAGGACTCTCCCTAAAAGATTGATTAGCAGAAATTGGTTCAATCAAAAATGTTTACTGAGAGTATGCAATAAGATACTGTGTGACGTAATAAACAATGATTGAATTTTAAATATTAATACTCTGGTAATCTACAATGTTCCTAATGTTCTTTATAAGCCTGGCTTAAGCACAGCAAAATAAATAATAGGGAGCTAGAGGTAAAACAAGCTTACCCATATGTGTCTACGGTGGTAAAACACCTAATGTAATAATAATAATAAGCTTGCCCATATTCTAGTGCTTTTGTTTCAAACGCATCTCTCTCGATTGGCGATGACTTTTACCATGAATTTATAAATAAATTCATCTTAAGAACGACGAAACAAAACCACTTATATTATAAACTAGGAGCTATACCAGTCGGTCATTTATTTCCTCTTAAGGGTACCTCTAATTTCGTTACAGTGCGAGTGGCCGTACCAACGACCAGCGATAAATATGTTGAGGAGTTCATGAACACGACCTAAAAGCATTATCAGCCAAGGATGATATCTAGGTCATCTGAGATATGAATTTCTTAGGAGTTTTCTTATAAACTTGTTTATTGCAAAGAAAAGAATTGATTAAGATGTCAAATCATCTGCAAAGATTATAGATGGAAGATTCGTTGTAGGGTTACGTTGGAAAATTATTCAGCCCAATTTCTACAATAATTATTCCATATCCAAATACCGTCTTCTAAATATGGTAGCAAAATTGAGGAGAGATAACTCTTCTCATTCGCAACTTTCTAATAATGTTTTTCAAGAGAAACCTGAGAAGGGATACATTCAAGAAAAAATTCAACTTCAGGCTTTTGTGGTAGTAGCCAGAAGCCTTATGGGGCTGTTATATATTCTATATCTGGAAAAAAGGTTTTTCATGCCATGCCTAAGGCCAAAATAGTCAGGAAATCTATAACTATCTCCAAGTTAGAACTAATCTCTGCTTTATTTGAAGCAAAATTAATTAAAGAATTAGTACCCTCCATTAATAAAGTATTAAAATAATTGTTAATATGTGGACTGATAACAAAATCGTTCTCCAATGCCTAGTGTCCGATCATACATATGAACCATATTTTCAGACAAGGTAGGAGAAATTAGAAATTTATCGCATTGGCACGCATGGAGACATGTTGAAATTAAATTAACCCATGATACGCATTAAAACGAGACCAATCAAATAACAATTTACTAAATAATTATGGGTTAAAGGTATTGAATGGACGCTCAATAATAAAAATCTTTCCTGAATCTATCATATTATCAACTGCTAGCTATGTTTTTCCAATCGTAGTGAGCAAGGACTCAGCCCTTAAAATATATAGGTATAGTTTACTATCTACGCTGCTAAAAATACCTATTTTGACTCTCAAGATTTTACTTATAAGTAAAGCTAATGTAACCTCTAAATCTGCCCTAACAAGAACATGTGAGTTATAATGTCATTCTAAATGGGCAAAGAGCTACTATCAATTTCTGGATTAAAACGGCACAGGTTGGAGAAAAAAAAAGAAGAATAGAAACAGTTGGAAAATGGTGATCATAAATTGAGTTCCACCGAATTAAACAGCTTTGAATCTTTAAGCAAGAGGTAGAGCTTCACGCTTTAGAAACACTAACTCCTTATGATTTATTTCTAGATTATCGCAAACACTCTCTACAGGAGGAAATCAAAGACGAAGATCCTGAATTCGGCTGCTCGCTTGCCCTGAATAAGAACCAAAGGTTGATGGAACTGCTACATCATCAGAGCTGGACACATTGGCAGAACAAGCATTTGATGAGGGTAAGGAAGAAACTCATGAAACGATCATGCCAGGACTTGAACCATCCCGTCGGAGATGTGATACTGGTTAAGGATGACTTTCCTAATCTGCTGTGTAAAATAAGGCTCATAGTGCCTCTCCATTAGAGAGGTGTGGAGTCGTGACTTTTAAAACTAAAGAGGAAGACTTGACGCATTACAAGCCCAATTAGCATTTGGAGATTTCTCATCCACCTGCGGATACTCCTGCCACGGATTTGTCGGAATATTGAATGGAGGATACTATACCAGAAGAATCTACAAGGCCTCCAAATACAATAATATCGGAATCTGCCTAGAATCAAGCCACACATTATTCGTCTAACCCTATTGTGGGCTCTCAACGTCCTCTGACTTGTCATTTGGCTTTGTAGGAGTAGAAGCTAATTATAACCACTATTCGGGGAATGATAGAGACCGGCAATTCTAATTTATTCATGTTCAAATAAAATTTATTGGAATTAATTTATATTTAATTTACATTTAATCATTTAATTTATGTTTATATATGTCTATAGGTATATACATGATTGTAACTCTTATTTTGTCCCCTCTCTTTTCCTTATGCTAAAATATAAGTAGCAATCCCGGGTTCATCAGGATGAAACAACAGTTACGTGTCCCTCTTACGAATGAACGAGAAAGGAAGAAACTGCAAGGTCTTCCATTCTATTGTTTCTCATTGTCTCAATCGCTTATTTATGAGTGGGCAATTTTCTCCCTAGTTATTCACATTTGATTAACCTTATTTTGTTCTTGTGATCTTAATTAGTTCAACTTTCCCAATCGAAAAGCTTTAGATTGGTTGAATAACTTCCATTTCCATAGAATCATAGATTATTTGAGTAAAATTAAATCCTTACATAATGTAAATATATATATTTAGATTTAAGAGGTGCAAAAATCATTTAATACTAAGACCTGTATATATTTAATCCATACATACTTTAAATACAGAGTTTAAGGATTCAGCACCTCCTTTCTCTTTAAAACAGCGCAGGACTTATGATTTGCTTTTAGCATTGTGTAAAGTTGTGTAGAGGGAAACAAATATTACCAACAGAAACTCTCCTGAAATAATGCTATATACTTAATTCAGGAACATAGCTTAATACAAACATTTCCTAAGTAATTCTGGTAGTGATCGCTCTATTTCCAAGTTAAAATTAATTTAAACATGAACAAAGAAACATTATGCGACATAAAAGACTAGGTAATCTTTCCATCATGAATATATAGCATGGGCTACAAAAAACCATTAAATTTTCAGGTATCACTGATGAGTTCAAAGGACACAAACCCCGCAAGAAGTTACTGAAACGAGTTCGCAAAAAAACTGTTTATAAGCCTCTAAATGTCCCTTTAATATAAAAAGTAGTGACAATAAACTCATCTTTCTTCTGTAAATTCTGTGCAAAACTTAAAGATGAACTCTGATAAATTACTAATTTTATTTAATCCTTTGTAGTGACAAAAAATGGTATGTATAGATGTACTATATATAAAAATGACTAGCAATATTGAGATTATTCTAAAGCAACGAATTTTAATGTCAGTTTATTTTTCCATATGCTACTATATTATAATATTGTGTCCATGAATGTGTGGAAGTTATACATATTCTGAAGCCTCTCAGTTTACTCATAATTTTCTTACTGGTCAGGACCCAAGAACATTATTTCACCAATCATTATTTCACCCAAGATCATTATTTCACCAATAACTAAATGACGCCTTTAAAAGAACATGTATGTAAAAGGGCATTTAAATGGTGCTCTTCCTAATTACCAGATTCTGCAGATATTTTAGTACTGAATCAGTATTGAATTGGTTATTAGCTCGTTGCCATAACTGTTAAACAGCGTGCAGAGGGTTATATGGTATATTTTTTATTTCTTAACCTGCCTCTTTTTGGAGCTGAA
Source organism: Ceratothoa steindachneri (assembly GCA_963969495.1). NCBI lineage: Eukaryota > Metazoa > Arthropoda > Malacostraca > Isopoda > Cymothoidae > Ceratothoa > Ceratothoa steindachneri. Next base: position 120,011,825 of record OZ018326.1, read on the forward strand.
AGCAATTAAGAAGTTCCGATTAATACAAATTGCTTACTTTATTGAGTAAATGGCTTCTGTTATTTTTCATTACGTAATGTAAGTTCTCTCGTATAATTGACCTAGGCATTTTCACTCAGTGATGAAAGAAGGACGGAGAAATGGGGGGGGGGAGGAAAGGTGGCTAAATATAAAACGTACAGCAATAATGTAAATGTTAAATACATTTAGAATTTGTAAGAAGAACATACAAAAACTACCTGCAACACTAGAGGAAGGTTTTCAAATAAAAAAAAAAGAAGTTTAACAACTTGGAGACGAAAGACTTTCGGTCGTGTAAAATTAAATTATCTTGAAAGTTATACAACTTTCACCCTAGGATTTAAAGATGAAATGTATGGTAGCAAGAGAAAATGCGTATATATAAGACTTCAAGTAAATTTTATTCATATCGCAGCAAAAGCGAAAATATTGCATTTGCATTGTCAGTGGAAGGCTATTTAATTTCTTACTTCTTCTATAATTTAATTTTCTGGTTAATTCAGCTGTTAAAATATAGGCATTGGTATTCTTCCTATTTACTGCTCAGCTCGGGTCAGGATCATGCCGCATGACGGAGTTTCAAAGATGAGGCCAATGTTCCGGCGAAGAGACGCATGGTGTTACGGGGCCTCAGTTATAATTTAATTTGTGCTTTCCGACAAAGTGTTAGTTTTCTTACTTTTATGTTACTGTTTTTTTAATTTATTTTGCGGTGTTTTGAAAATTTTAATTATTGATTTTGACGCAATAGATAACAAACGACAAAATCAACACCGTACCCAGCTATATGAAAGGGGTAGACCCGCAGAAAGGTTATGAATGGGCGCAGAAACGACCTTGCTCGTAGACATGGAGCGCTCAGGAGTAGAGAGTGCCTCTTTAGCTTTAGGACATAGGATGCCCCAATTCGCATAAGTGAGACACGACTAAGTCATGATCCTTGCAAAAAGAGATTTGGTATGCAACCTGTGGAGAATGACAGGCTGAAAGACCCGTGGAGGGCATTATCAGAAAGAAAAGAGGGACCCACCGCTAGAGTAGAGTCGCCTAAAAAACAACTCTACTAAAGGAATTAATGGCAGACCCTGAAATCTGTAAAACACAGGGATGGCCCCCTCTTCAATATAGATAGGCTGCTCATGGGTTGATCTAAGAGTAGTTTAACTGAAACCACTCTGTGACTAAAGAATGATTGAGAGGCTATGTTTCATGAAATCTTTAGCGTGTGGGGCTTAAGGACATATGTAACATCACTGTCGTCGCAAATATTGCTTCATTTCGTAAGGCTGAAAACTCTACTGTCAATAATGTTGGAATTATAAAACAAAGTGATGGTAAAGAAGCAAAGGTCGTCAACTTAGAACAACGAAATGAAAACAGCAAGCCTGGTAGATGGTTAACATTCGGTAAGTGGACGGTAACCCAGTGTTTACCATTTGGTGATATAAGTCTCCATATTTTAAGAGAAGGGCCGATATATTGCATACCCATTTATGACACTGTTTCTTAATTAAAGGTGATTTTTCTGTAGCCCATTTAACAGCCAATTCCTAAAGATTGTAGAGCTGCTAAAAGAAAAGCGCAGTTTGATTGAGGTCACAATGGCTGAGTCTAGAGAGCAAAATTATTTACAGCTTTCCTTTTTCGTCCAAAATCCTTCATCATATACGTTCTCCTCTCCAACTGTTACGAAGAGATTACATTCGTAATGAATAGTACAATTTACAAAACACTTGCTTCTCATTAATAGAGTTCCATAAGTAGGCATCAAGAGGAGAGGCTGATGTTACTAGGAGTCGCTCTGAACTTTGATATTCTCGTACATATGTAAACGGTTTACTCTTCGAGCGAACGCCCTTATGAAATGGTAAACAAAGTAGTACTTAAACTAGCAAAGTGCAGAGGCAAAAGAATGAAATGGGTTGATAAATCTCCCCTCACTTCCACATTTTCCCCATCGTTGGATTTAGATATGATTGAAAGGGAGTTGTGGATTTTACGTTCATTGAAAATGAGATTTGTTAAAAAGGTATAAAAATAAGATATACAGAAAAATAAAACAAGGAATTTTCTTAAATTTGATCCAAAAAAGGCAAAAAAGTTAGATCTTATCCAAAAAGGAAACGAGCTTTTCAGATAAGAAACCGAATAAATATTTCTAAGAATTAAATAAATTGTGAATATTTAAATACGGTATGTTTGGAAATAAAGATAAATATAGAGTAAGTTATAGAAATATATATTATATGTGCTGCGATTGCTTGCACAGCAAGAGTAAATAGATTTTTATTTAAGAGCTCTTTAGAAGATTGGAAACACACAGTTGAGAGTAGCAATTGAATTTTACTAAGTACAAATGAAATCCTGATAAGATATGGGTATTAATTTATAGTGAATGTGTGATGATGGGTTGGTAGTTTTGGTTAATGTTGGGTTTATGCCCACCCTCGAATTTCTAATTATGATGTTATGGCGAAAAATAGATTGTGACACTGTGAATTTTGAATCACATTTTTTTTCTGAATTAAAATATGATATGGAAATTTCATATTAATTAAAATATGATTGTTTTAAATAGCATTCAGGGATGGGGCTTATTTTGCTGAAATCAAGGAACGCAGTAGATAAACTAAAGACCTAACGACATTTAGCAATCGCCTTTTGAATTCGAATCAAATTCTAGGCTTTCGAATAATGAATATTACGTTGTTTTTTTTAATTGTGTGTGGAGGTGGGGCAATCCCTCTCAAAACTAAGTTGAGGGTATGGGGTGAAGCCTTCACTTTGAAATTACGTTAAAATGATATATAATACAATACGATACAATTGCAATAGCCTACCAAAAATCTCAAAGGCATTTATTTTCAATTTGCATAAGAAAAAAACATTGTCTACATTAAAATACAATTGTTTAATATATATATATATATATATATATATATATATATATATATATATTGTAGGGGAATGGTCACTTCCCCCCGTCCCGTTTACTCTTGGTGCAGTCACAAGGTGGTTACCGCAAAGACATCCTTTGAAGGCATCGGCGGGTTCAGTGCTTAACCGCAGTGTGGCACAACTCGGTGCCATGAAAGACCCTAAAGGTCAAAATGTAAGATCTCCCCCAGGAGAGAGTGGGATCCAGTTTCACGTCGAATAAGAAATTGGAGACGGGTTTCTCCCAATCTCGAAGGCTAACGAGGAGCCGATGTTTGACTTCATGGGAAAAACCATTGGCCAAAAGAACTCTCCTGGGGCCATCCTCAAGCCCCTTCCCCCTCTTACCACTCCGCCAGTGGGGTGACGAGGTATAAATAAGAAACTCTGAGGAAAATCGTGCTAGTATACGTCAGTCTCTAGGTGACGAAGTCTTCGGATCAAACCAAACTACCGAGACTGGAGAGGTAGAGTACTTGGCTCGCCAGACCAAGAAGTACCCTGCAAGAGAGGCAGGGCTACCTACCTTAAAGGGCTAAGTCGAGCTAAGTCCCTGGTTATCAAACCAAACGATAATTTAACTTTGGTAAGTTCAATTTACTCTCGCCAGAGAGACTCCTCATATCCTGGTGCACCTTAAACACCATGGGTATTCCTTGTCCTCGAGGAATTAAGAAAAGAAGAAGGAAAAGGGTCCCCCTCGAGTCCGTTATTCGGTGGCCACACCGAACTCTTAAGTTAACTTGGTAAGGAACCAAGTTCAAATTATTCTCGCCAGAGAAATCCCCCTCCGTTATACTCGCCCTTGAAGAAGACTGGAACTAAGAGAAAGCTCATCCTCGAGCTAGTTCCCGGTTATCAAACCGAACTTTAAGTAACTTATTCTCGCCAGAGAAACCCCTCTCCGTCATCCTCATACTTGAAGAAGACCCTCCCCGAGTTCAGTCCTCGTCCATAAGAAAATAAGTAACGAAGGAGAAAAGCTCCTCCTCGACCTCGTTACTCGGTGGTCACACCGCACTCCAAGTTAACTTGATTTAAGAACCAAGTTCGACTCACTCTCGCCAGAGAGACTACGACTGCCTAGGTGTTGAATAAAGCACCGTATTGGTTCTCGTCCTTGAAGCCCCCCCCCCCCGGAAGAACGTGTGGACCCCCCAGCTGCCATCCTCGCCAAAACAACCGTGTGATCTCGCTCATCTACATCTGGTCGGCGGCACGCGTTGAGAGTAAATAACATTTCTGAGGCCATTAAACTCTACATGAGTCCGTAAGCCTAATTCTTATATTATTGTTGTGTGTAGAGAAAACGTTAACCAATTTTTGTGGGTAAACTAATTTAATTAATTCTTGTTTAGGATAATATTCAGTGTATTGCTGTAGTTAATGTATAAATGTTATGTATTCAATTGATAAAGGCAAAATAGAAGTTTATTTTAGGATTATTTTGCGTTTCTCTTATATATCCTTACGTGTTTCAGAACGGCTCTGTTCTTTAAGATATTCAGATATCAATATATATTAGACACTCTTAGCACTCTTAGAGATAGAACAAAAAGGGGGGAATTCTACGACATATATATATATATCTATATATATATATATATATATATATATATATATATAGATAGATATAGATATATGAGTTATCCAAAAATTCGGTGGTTGGCATAAAGCCAACATTAACTAATTATAGTATAAATATTGAACATTCGAATATATTGATTACAGGAGCATTGTGCTTAACTAGCCTTGTTTAGATGTGGAGGAAACACGAGGCGCTTTGGGTGTGGGAGAGAATACCATGAGAATAGGCGCTCGACTCTGATTGGCTAATATAAACTGCATCAAGCAGGGGTTTTGATTGGTTAGGAACAACCGTACAGATGTAACTTAGTGGGTAAAGACAGTATTCCAAAGGCGTACGTAAATTGGAGTGACGTACATGAATATAGTGCGAGATGGGTAAACTCTTAAACGGGAAAAATGCTCAGGAAATTTTTGAAATTTTTGTAGGTTCTAGCCAAAAGTGACAGATGATACACTACTAAAGAAATTCGTAAGCTAAGCTATTCGAAAGCTGGACACATGAAGAGAATCCTTATGTTCGCTCAACGATTTTTCCTACCCCTTTCGACATGCTGGTCATATTTCATCTCCATATACTGCCGGCCATAAATTAATTCCAACTATGCTTGATTGGGCAAATCGGTTCTCTGAATCAGTTTTATTACAAATCTTTGATTAAAGCTACAAAGAGAGAGCTCATGGAATTAAATCGTATGTATTTTGGCCTCTCTCTTAGGTGTAATTTTCATGTTCACCTTATGACGATTTTCTTCATGTCCGTCCCAACGAGTCATGTTACTTTCAAAACATTTATGTCTATTCACAGATATGGCCAGAACACGTTTACAACCTGAAGGCTATATTGAGAAACCTTAATCATCCAAACTTTACGATCTGTCAGACAAATGTTATGTAGCTATTCCTCTTTAACCTATCTTGGCTTCCGCATGTGTTCAGATAAATTAGGACCTTTGTCACAAACGGTCAGAGCCACATACGAGCTCATGTAACCAAGATAGAAATAAAATAAGCTCCATCGTATGGATGATCTCTTTTTTTGTGCAATTTTAGCTCTGGTTTTGCTATTCTTCCCACATGTCTCTCCAACAACCTCAGGAAGAGAGTAACTGAACCCCACCTCCCATCTTTGAAACAGCTATAAGATTTGAATACATTGAAGATGGGGATCTGACTGTAGAAATGATAGGATGTTATGGATATTGGTCCTTATGGGTCTTAGGGATACCATACATATCAGGAAGAATAATCTTAATAGCTTACCCTGATATGAAAAATAGATTTATATTAATCACCCGTGCTCTTCCTTCTATGTATGATATGCCAGAAACCATGAGGACCAATGTGTCTTCCAACCTTTCAATTCTCTAGTAAACTTCCTCTCATCTTCTCATTTAAATTTGCTCAATGGCTTGCCTTGAACTTCTCCCTAAATTTAGGCAGCATTTACGGGTGCACATTAAAAATGCCGATGATTTAATTGCAAATATAAGTTCTTATTTTGGGATGTAGACTCCCTTTTGACCAGAGTACCCCTCAAAGAAACACTCTGCTGTCCCTCATGGAGTATTTATTTAATTAATAAATGCGTGTTTCGAATAATGTTTTTTTTTATGTGAAATAGCTTATAATGGCAAAAATTTGGCTGCTCCATGGGGAGCCCCTTATCCCCTGCTCTTTGTTGACTCTTAATGGAATATTTTCAATCCAAATTATGGCATATGCCCGGAAAGTACCAATTTTGATTATTTACTTACCTAACTTAATCATCTTCACCCTTCCATTAATTTCAAATTTCAATGGGAATCAAAATTCACTCTCCCCTTCTTCGATGTGCTCATCCACCGTGATGTTGATTCTACCTCTCCCCAATTTTCTGTTTACCGTAAACTTACTCATTCCAATATCCATGTATATTTATTTTTACTTTGGCCAAAGCGATCGAATTAGAATTCAATTACTTCCGCCATGTTCGTCTCTGCATACATAGTATCTGATCATAAATACATTGATAGTGAAATAAATAACATACAGGAAATCGTTGATTTTCTATCATATCCAGCATTTTACATTAAAAAGGCAAATCTACACGTCCCAAAAATATTTTATCGCAATTTATAAATAAGAAGACTAATTCGTCCACCCAGAGGAGAGATAAAGCTAACCTCAAGTGCATTGTTATCGCTTACCAACCCTCTCTCAAGCAGATTAATACCAGTTAAAAAATTATAATCTTATGAGAGAATTTTAGCTTTACAACCTCCGTCGTAAATAAACTAATAAAAAATTACACCCACCAACTTCCCCTATTAAAATAGGCGTATGTGAAATTGTCTGTCAAATTTCGAAGAAATGGACACCGTACAAACTGGACGTAGCATATCTTATTGAACACAAACATTCATATTATGTGCGCACTGCCAACATGTTTAATGCAATCTTTCAACGTATGTTTGCAACTAGCCACAGTATCAATCTGGCCAAAACTGAATTTATATATATATATATATATATATATATATATATATATATATATATATATATATATATATATATATATATTATATATATATATATATATATATATATATATATATATATATATATATATATATATATATATATATATATATATATATATATATATGAAAATTGACCCACAGGAAAATGAAAAGATGAATCCAAGCACTTTCGAACTATATTTGCAAGTTCATTTTCAAGGAATAGGATGAAAATGGAGAAGACAACCTTATATAGGGTACAAAGATACGAAGGAAGCGCCCATCACATAGTACAAACCAATGGAAAAAACACAAAAACAAGACAGAAAAATAACAAGAAAAGAACAATAGGCAACTAATAACAGATATGTGCACCCACTATATTTCATTCATATACATGGCGTTGTTGTGGGCATATCATTTTAGGTATGCACATGTCTGTTATTAGTTTGCTATTGTTCTTTTTCTTGTTATTTTTCTGTCTTGTTTCTGTTTCTGTCTGGAAAATGTTGAGAAAAAGTGAAAGTTTTGTGCAAAATGATGTCAAGTGTTTCTTGTAATGGAATGTTTGTGAATAGATTTGTAATATCAAAGCTTGCCATGGTATACTTATGAGGAGTAGGAAGGCTGGAGATTTGCTCAAGTAAGTCATAGGAATTACGGAGTGTATTTATTTGTTGTAAGGGGAGAAAGAAGAGAAACCAAATATTTTGCTAGGGCATAGGATGGTGTGTTTATAGCAGAAAAAATGGGTCGCAATGGATTAGATGGTTTGTGTATTTTTGGTAGAGACTTCCGTTAGGTCCAACTTTTGCTAATATTTTCCTCTGTTTTCATGAAACCTCTTGGCTCTAAGCTTGCCCCAAAGAATTCGCCCCAGTATTTTTTAGGCGTTTCATTGACGACTGCATAATCTTGTTTCGTAAAGAACAACATGCATCTAAATTTCTTAAATTCCTTAACAAGCAGCAGCCTAAAATACAATTCATAATGGACATAGAAAACAATGGCTGCCTGTCTTATTTAGACATCAAGTTAACCCGAACCCCCAGCGGATTATCTACAAGTCTTTTTCGCAAAGCCACTTGGACTGGCCTATCAACAAGCTTCTTTAGCTTTATTCCACCTTCTTTTAAAACTAAACTAATACTATTGAGACCCTGCTGCATAGAGCATTTAAAATATGCTCTAATTACAAACTATTACATGAAGAGTTTTCTTTTCTTAAGAATTTTTTTCGAGACAACGGATTCCCCAACTCTTTTATGGAAAACCACATAAGGAAATGTCTTGATCATTTCCTTAATCCGACTGAAGATAAAGCCACCGTTAATAAACTTTTACACTTCTAGTCCCTTCTTTGGCCCACAAACATCAAAGATTACTGTTGAAATACGCTCGATTTTTCAAAAAAATCTGCTTTTTGGACCTCAAAATAATCACCCCAAACCAATATACAATAGGCTCGCTCTTTCGTTATAAAGATCGCCTTCCTGATGCATGTCGTGCATCTCTCATATATAATTACTTGTGTCCATCGTGCAATGCGACCTATATTGGCTCTACCAGCCGAACTCTCCATTCAAGAGTTGAACAGCACGCCGGGAGGTCCTGCCGTACGGGGTTGCCCCTAGCCAAACCTGACTATTCTATCATCCAACTCCACGCCAATTCTTGCAATTTACCGGTAAAGATCGAAGACGTTTCTATAGTCTCTACAGCTAATACCCTCTCTGATTTGCGAATCCTTGAATCCATATATATTTTAGATAGTAAACCCACACTTAACGACCAAGCTTCGTCTTTCCCATTACATATTACACGTTAGATGGTTCCCTTACTTTACCACCTTCTTAGTTTAAATTAATGTTTCCCTTACTTTGCCACTTCCATGTTAATTTGTGTAATGTTGCTATTACCAATGCAATTCCATCAATTATCGTTGTGGTATCATGACTTATAGAAAAAGTGACTTGTAAGACCATTTCCCTTATGTTACCTATCCAATGTCAATTACAATTACTTTGTGTTACTTTTTATTAGAATTACTTTGTATTTATAATAAATATAATTCCAGTACCCGGAAGATGAGGCTGGACCTCGAAACGTTGGTTAAAATTAAATGAAGAAAAAAAAATGCATTTCTTTTCTGCTGCCCTGGTTCTCTTATATATATTGAAACTCAGGACTATAAAGAACGGATCACTTGAATCTCTCTCTCTCTCTCTCTCTCTCTCTCTCTCTCTCTCTCTCTCTCTCTATATATATATATATATATATATATATATATATATATATATATATATATATATATATATATATATATATATATATATACGTTTTCAACCCATGGTGGTGTTAATATGTTGTTTTCATTCTATAACTTTGTAACGCTCATACCTCTATTACAAAGAACTCTACCTTATAGGATTTTGTTGTCCTCTGTACCCTTCTTAATTTATTTTAGTGCAAATTTACATAAATGAGGAAACTACCCTCATTTCAGTACTGATTCATATTGAACTTTCTGCATAGGTTATCTACATTTTTGAGTGCCATAAATATGTATATATTATAATTAAGCAATACGAAGATTTTTCTACGATGGTTGAAAGTTTGATTGACGCAAATGAAAAACAAAAGCTTTGAGAGAGAAAGAGTTTGTTATTTCACTAGTATAGTAACAACAATAAAAGAAAGAAGGTACCCTGGGAGACCTTACGGTCCATTCAAAGAGGGTACCATTGGACTTGCAATCGAGCGGGCACAAGGCTACTCAATTGTTTTGCGTCCCTAAACGGCCACTTTTCAAGACCTTGTCTAGTCTTGACTTGAACTGGTCAACAGATTCACTGTTGACAACTTCCAATGGAAGTGCGTTCCACTTACCGCAGATACTGTAAGTGAAAAAATTTCCACACAGATTGCGGTTGTAACGCTTCAGTTCAAGTTTGAAGCCGTGATTGCGCGTTCTGTTCTCACTCAGTGTGAAAATATCCCGGTAGTCAACATTGTCGAACCCTCGAAGTATTTTGAAAACTTCGATGAGCTGACCACGCAGTCTACGGGTTTCCAGCGAGAACAGATCTAATTCCCTTAGTCTATCCTCATAACTTTTATGTCGGATAGAGGGAATCAGCTTGGTTGCCCTGGCTTGTACGCGTTCCAATCTAGCGATGTCTTTTCGCAATGAAGGACTCCAAAATTGTATGGCATACTCCAGGTGCGGTCGGACAAGTGAGTTGTACAGGCACAGTACAATCTCCTGGTTCCGATAACCAAACTGGCGCTTAATATAGCCTAGCATCCTTTGGGCCTTTTTCTCCGCCTCAATGCACTGTTTCGAGAACTTGAGGTCACTAGTGATAGTAACACCCAAGTCCTTCTCAGTGTCACTCGATTCAAGAGCAGTGCCCTTAAGGATATACTGAGATTGGGGGATTCTGTGGCCGATATGCATCACTTTGCATTTGCCCACGTTAAAAGGCATTTGCCACGTGTCCGACCACTCCCCAATCTTCCCAAGATCTTCCTGCAGGCGGGCAGTATTTCCATCTTTTGCAACGTTCATACCAAGCTTGGTATTGTCGGCAAATTTGGAAATCTTGGCAACCATGTCACCGTCCATGTCGTTGACGTAGATGATGAATAGTAGTGGTCCTAGGACAGAACCTTGAGGCACCCCGCTAGTAACGGGCACCCACTCAGAAGACTGTCTATTTACCACCACCCGTTGCCGTCTGCCACTTAGCCAGTTCTCGATCCAGCCGGCTACCTTTCCGTCTATGCCAAGCGCTCGCACTTTTCGGAGAAGGCGGTGGTGTGGTACCTTATCAAAGGCTTTCTGAATGTCTAGGTAGACCACATCCACCGCCTTGTCCCGATCGTGCTCACTGAAAACGAAGTGGAAGAATTCTACAAGGTTCGTCAGGCATGACCGTTGCCTTCGGAAGCCGTGCTGGGAACTCCTCAGTAGCAGGTTTGACTCTAAATACGACGTCAATTTGCCTACCATGATGCTTTCCATGAGTTTACCGACTATCAAAGTCAGACTGATAGGTCGGTAGTTCGACGGTTGGTTGCGGTCTCCTTTCTTGAAGATAGGAGTCACCTCCGCCTCACGCCAGTCTCTAGGAACGCATCCAGTCCGGATTGACATGTTAAAGATAGCGCACAGATGTCGTGATACTTCATCGCACACTTCCTTCAACACTTTAGGTAGAAACCCGTCCGTCCAGGGGACTTATTCGTCTTTAGGGTAGCGATCTTTTTCTTTATTTCTCCTTCGGTGAAGTCCATTGCCTCCAGCTTTTCCCCCGAGTAGTAATCCGTGGGCTGGGGAATGGGACCACACTCTTCAGTAAACACTGAAGAGAAGTAGTCGTTGAGGAGGTTAGCATTTTCTGCATCTGAATGCTTTAATGTCCCCTCCTCATTCCTCAAAGGGCCAATCGTTCGACGGATTGGTTTACGGCTGTTCACATATCCAAAAAACTCCTTGGGATTCTCTTTACAGAGTCTCGCCACTCGGAGTTCCTCAGACCGCTTAGCCGCCCTTATGCTGGACTTCACTCTCCTGGCTAGCCTCCGGTATTCGTCAAAGTCACCCGAGATCTTCGATTGCCGGTACACATTTCTCTTCTCCCTAAGCAGTTGCCCGATTTCTTGATTAAACCACTTTGGTTGAACAGAAGACCGACGGGGGCATTTCAGAGGGATAAAACGCGATTGAAGACTCATGAATGTGGTTTTGAAACTGTTCCAAGAGTCTTCAACAGCATCGCACTCTTCTAGCCTCGCGTCAGTCAGTCCCGCGCCTAGACCTGCAAAGTCTGCTCTTCTTAAATCCAGTTTCCTTGATTTACTAATTGCACGCTCTGCCTTGGGCACTTTGACTACAAATCTAATTAGTCGGTGGTCACTGCCACCGAGCTCTTCGCCAACAGAGAGGTCCTCAACGATGTCATCCTCAGAGGTGAAAACCAAGTCGAGGATATTGTCTCCTCTCGTTGGCTCTCTCACCCATTGAGTGATGAACTCGTTGTTCGTGAACTCCAGGAGTAGTGCGTTCTCGCCACAGGGTTCTCTGGTTTCCCAGTCAACTTGTGTGTTGAAATCACCCATGACGATACACACTCTGTCTTCGAAAGGTTCTCCTAGTAGCTGGTACAGATCTCTGTCCTTTTCAACGAGTTGGGCAGGAGGTCTATAAAGCACCAGGGTCCTATATTTGGCAGGACCTATCTCTAGGTCAACACCTAGTAGTTCATGGTCGGATACGATGTTGCAATCCGTCGAGTTGAGAGTATCCTTGACATACAACAGCACACCGCCACCTTCTCTGTCTGGCCTATCTTTCAAGAAGAGCTGGTAACCGGGAATCGTGAATTCGCCTTTAAAGTCTCGGTTTAAGGTTTTTATCCACGATTCTGTTATGGCTACCATTTCGGGTTCTTCCGTCGCTACGAGGCCACGGAGCTCAGGAAACTTGTTCCTGATTGACCTCGCATTGAACAGAAGAACTTTCAGGGAGTCCCCGACTGTAGGACTCCCTACGCTCTTCCGTTTCCCGGCTTGTTTGTTGGCGAGGCACCCCTTTTTGCGACCTCTGAGAAGGTCGTTCCTGGAGTGACACGGGCATACTGGCGTACGTCCGCCCTCACTCTGGGCCGGATACTCCTTTCGGTCCTATCTACGACATCCTGGATCATGTTCGACAGAAAGGCCTTTCCTTTAAAGGAAAGATGTACCCCATCCCTTTGGTAGAGATCATTTCTACCATAAAAGGTGCGGTACGGGTCCACAAAAAATACCCCCTCTGCCGTACACAAATCTGCCAGGCGCCGGTTTAAAGACACATTCATCGAGTGAGCGGTCCGTGTTGGACCTCTCCTCGGGAGCATCCCGACTACCACGCGCTTGCGGGTTTTCAGCCCACAGTCGTCCACGGCACCCATGACCGTGTAGAGGATTTTATCTGTAGGGCCTACCCTACCTCCTCTCAGGTAGAGGTCGTTTCCACTGACCATCAGAGCAACGACTGAGCTCTCAGAAATCTGTGATTTCTCAGCCTCTACTCTGATGTGGTGGTTACCACATCCTGGCAGGCAGCTTACCTTAACGCTTGTGCGAAGGCGGGCCGCTAGCAGGGGCTGCAGGTCCCGTGCCTAGGAATCGCCCACAAGGATGACCCTGGCACATTTGCCTGCTGAGCTCGGATTCTTTATTTTCTTAGGCAAGCTCTCCGATTCCTCTCTCTTCCCCATCATGGTCTTTTCAGGCTTTTCTTTTTTCTTCTTCCTCTTATTCTTCTTCTTCTTCTCTATCATCTTTTCCCCCTTGTCATCCTTTTCATTAACTTCTTCTACCCTTTCTTCTTCTATTTCTCTCTCTTCCTCTTTCTTCTTTCCCTTTTTCGTCTTTTTTTTCTTTTTCCCTTTTGGTGTCGCTGCCACATTCGGGCACGGGCTCTCTGCAGAGGTAGTGTTTGCCACAGGACTCGAGAGATCGTTTAATTTCTCTTCGAGCCTGCGGATCTGGTGGGAGTGCTCCTCCTTGAGCCTCTCAATTTTCTGTTCGAGGTCTGTAGTTCTTTCCCTGTAGTAGGCGACTACTTCCTCCACTTCCTTCTTTAAAATGCAAGTGGTGCATACACTGTCTGGGTGGCAAATCTGCCAGGCGCCGGTTTAAAGACACATTCATCGAGTGAGCGGTCCGAGTGAGCGGTACACGCTCCATCCTTCAGCTATGCAACGACGGAAAAAATATTAAATTAACAAATTCCTTATACAAAATTAGAGGGAGAACAGAAAATAACTTCAAACAAGAGAAGCTAAACGCAAAAAATCATGGCAGCCATATTTATAAGCAAGTCATGGCTAATCTTTGGGTTCAAGTGATACCCATTTGTGTTGTGATAAGCGACCTAACCATGGGATTAAAGTTAAAATTCCCTATGGACAGATTAAAATTTGGGAGAGAATCGATTAGTGTGGATTCCACTTATCTGTCACTTAACCCAGTCACCTTTAGAGATACGAACGGAGTAAGTTTATTTGGGAAAATATATTTCGTTTAACGTGTCGGTCCCGTTAGCTCAGCGATAGAACACTGGTCTAGATAACCAGAGGTCTGAGTAAAGACAAACAGGGACTAGATCAAGCATATAGCGAAATGTTTCAAACCCAATTAGAGACTGGAATTCTGGAAGAAATCGAGGTTGAACCCTAAAACTATCCCCTCTATAATTGGATTTATTCATCTCCCTGTTATAAAAAACTGCTCTTCAGACTACCACGAAAATACAACCTGTGTTTAATTGCTCTCTTAAATGTGGCCAAGTGCTTTCTTTAAACGAAGTTTTCTTCAGAGGAGTAAATTTACTTGCGTCTCTGTTTGCCCCTCTTTGTAGAATTCGCTCTAATAAATTTGTTCTACTTTCCAACATGAATCAAGCTTCTCTTCAAATTCGATTAAGGTCAGAAAACGGCAAGCATCGTTTCTGCCTTTTTGGCTTAAAGAAGGCAGACTCGTTCCTTATGGACAAAAGTCACTTGTATTTAGTCTAAACTGCTCTCCTTTTGAGTTAAATTTCATTTAAAGCATCATTTCCAGAGTTTTTCTCTTAAAGATTGTCACCCTCAAGTTTTAAATAACTAATTAATTAATTTCCATTAAATCAGATATAATCGTTAAAGCTAAGCGTAAAGTCCTATCGATTATTTTTAAATTGTTTGACCCCCTCAGGTTATATCAGCCGGTTCTTATTTTTAGTAGACTGCTTTTGAGAAAGCTGTGGTATCAAAGGTTAGGTTGACATAGTCCAATTTATGGCCCCGATATCGTGTCTTAGGAAAAACTTCCCACCGATCTGATGAATTGGTCGGAGTGAGAATCCGACCAAGGCAATTTTGAAATTAGAAGGAACTTGGGAAAGTACATCGTGGAACCAGGGCAAATCAACGAAATACCTCCCATTTCTAAGCTCTATCGACCTTTTGAACTGTTCAATTTTAGATGTGTTGATCGATATTGCATTGGCAACCTTTAACCCGAGAGATTCTAGTGAAAACAGATACTCTAGGCCCAAATCTAAATTAAGTACTGATTTTGTGAAATTCAAAGGGTGGAAATAAGAAGGCAATTTTTGGCCTTGGGGGTAAATTAACTTCATTTTCTAATGCGTCCCCCACCTCACTCTAGGAATCGGAGGAGCCTGCCCACTCAAGATAAGGAGCATCTAGAAGGAAATTACCATTATCCGTGTACGAGTTCTATGAGTGTTGTAGGGGGGGAGGGTGTTTGTAGTTATTTGGAGTGAAGTGCTGCCCAACGGGGAGCACTGGTTGAATTGGTAATTGCAACCAGCTGAGGATCAATGGCTGTTGTTTGAAGCGTGACGGCCTGGGTCACGGGCAGAGGTGGGCACTAAATAGATTTGAAGTATTTAAATACTAAATATTAAATACATGAGAAAAATGTATTTAGATAATGAATACATTTTGAAAATGTATTTAGAATTTAAATACTAAATACATTAAATGAATTTACATATATTTGTAAATACATTTCAAATACATGATATATATATATATATTGACAATCGATAAGGACCATTGGTATCACAACAAAAAAATATCTATTGAAATAAAATTGAATATTATAATTACTAATGTAGGATTTGATGACAATAGGACTTAGGTACTACAATAGAAAATAGAAAGTTCTATAGAATGAAATTTCAGTTAACTATTTATATCAGCATTACATTTAAGTAATATCAGTTGCTGAATTGCTTCGTCAGATAAAAAACTCCGTTATGGAGATAAGGTCAATCCTCTTAAAGAGAAGAGCCGTTCCACAGGAACTGACGACGGAAGGGTGGTGTTGTGTTTAATAAAAACTTTTTATGTTTGGATATCTAGCTAAACTTTGAAGTGTTTTAGTTGAATTTTGAAAGTAACTGAACAATTTTAAATCTGCGGTTGATCGTGTTTAAGTGGGTTTTGTAAATCCAAAATAATCGTCACTGTCCGATACACCACTGGATGATTCAGCTTCAGATGCCTCTGCTAAATCCTCAATTACTTGAATCATAATATTTTTAACAGAGTCTTGGTGGCTTGAACTGTCTTATGAAATACTAATATCTAACCAGCAGAGTTTGAAGAATAGATGACTTGTTGATGTAATAATGGCATCTGTAACGCTGGCTTCATTTGCCAAGCTCAAATAAGATTGCTAGCGCTCTCCAAAGCCCTTAGTGACTGCACTTAGAAGAGGTTGGCAAAATTTCAGAGAACATGACGGAAGGCTCTTTAGCTTTTTCTACACAGTGAGCAAGGTAGGAAGCAATTTCCTATAAAAACAGTTTTGTTATCCCTGTAGGCGATCAATGGCTACTGTAATAGGAAGAATAACTGAGACATACTCCCAAGGAATTTAATTCTGTGACTTCTGAAAACTGGAAGTTCAAGGGACGTAATGAGTTGATGCAATTTGTCCTTGTGTATTAAAAGTAATGACAATGCATCAAACAGAGAGTTCCACGTTGTAATGCAAGGAATCTTTAATGAGCAGTTGATAACAGTTTTGATAATCTCTGTTGATTTTGGACGACCGCTTTTGTTCCATAATGCTGAGCATTTCGCCATCGCAGTATGATTGATATCTGCAAAATAAGATATTTTCAGTGCCTTGTTTTGCATCAGTTGTGGCGACGAGACTGAGTGTATGTGAAACACAGCACACATGCTTAGGTAGGCTAAAGCTGCATGGCTCAGACGAAAGGTCTTCTTCTTGATCTAAGGCATTTCTCATTAAGAAACTATCCTCCAGTTCGTGCTCACCCTGATCTTCTTCACCTACAAGGATTCAATCTTCTGAATCTGTGGTCACATTTGCAGCAGTGACTGCAAATTCTTTAAACGCTTTAACAAAATTGGAGCCGTTATCAGTGACGGTGCTCGTGATTTTCGGCAGGGGCATATCGTATTCATTGATTATATTTTCCATATGTTCAGCAATCTTGATGTAGTTATGTACTCCTTTGAAGCGAAAGCAGTTTCCTCAAGCTGAAAAAAAGGAAATAAAAGTTCAATGTTTGTCTCATAAATGTTCCCATAAATTTTACATATTAATATAATCAAGATGAATTCCACCAACAACAAATAGGTCTGCTTTCAGCCAAGAGCTGATAACTTCCTAACTCTAAAAGCATTTGTAATTTCATATTTCATAAAGAGCAAATTCTAAACATACCTAATGAACTGTAACAAGCAAAAAATTACGGTGAGGAGTTGACCAAATATCTGCAGTATGACATAAGTAAGAGATGCTGTCTAGTTTATTCTCCAGTAGAGCTCTTGTCACTTTCTATTCTTCTTTAAGATTTCGGCCTAGCGTCCGACTTGAAATGACGTCAACTGAAGAATCTACATCTGCCGTAGTGGAATGTGTGATTATTGCGAGTGAAATTAATTTTCACAGTGAAATGAGCATATATGGTATGCATATAAATTTTATATATAAAATTTAGCTATATGAATATCCTATAGCTATATATAACTGGTATATAAATTCATAAATACATATATTATTAGTCCTTTATATTCAGAATTAAATAGTAAAATAAGTTTTATTTCCTACATTTTTGACGGGCGTGCATGTTAGTTTTGATATAATGATATACAGGTATTGTTACTATAATGAAATTTATCGTTAGAGGAATTCATCTAGTAACTAAATATAATCGACCAATAATTGTACTAATTATTCATGAAAATGTTTTATTCAATAATATCTTCAAGTAAATGATAGCACGTTTTAAGAATATATGTATGTGGGATTCTCATTAAATTATTGCAATATATTAACCTCTGTTCTGCTGTTTGTATATGTTTTCATTTATTTAACTTTGTTATATGGCCTACCTAGTGACCAATGATCCGAACACTTTAGTATTCGGTCGTTATAAGAGCTTAACCTATACTACTAAAACTATAATTGTAAACAACATTTGTAACTCAGAACTCACCTTTAATTAATCTCATTAAAGCTGGTTGCTCCATTGTTGATAGTTTTGCACACCTTCTATAATAAAATCTGCAATCTGCTTATCAACAACCGATTGTTTAACATACTTAGTATTCATCGCAAAACACTGGTAATGTCTTTACTTTAACACCACTGCACGAAGGACCATCATCTAATACTGAACATTTTCTTTTTGAATCTTTACTTTAAGCTGTCACGTAGTTATCTGTTCTTTGCAACAAAACAGGATGCTTTCTCTGTTGATAAACCTTCATGATCAGATAATTGAATGACATTTGCTTTACGTTAAATTTAATCAGCATATACTATAAATAAAGATGTTGCAAAAGGAAGCAGGTATATTCGTGCATAGTAAACCTAGGCTGTTTAACATTATCATTAGCTACTAGCAATTTTGCCATTTTTTAAAATTAAGAAAAATTGAAACTTGTCAATTCAATTAAGTATCATCTAATTAGCTTTAATAAATTATCAGCTTAAAGTGAATAAGTACATAGATTGGAAGTAGCATTGCCCGCCGCAGAGATATCGCCATTGCATGATATACATACACACTTCACTTTTTTCCGTCAGAAGATTTCCCTCTAAAAAAAATTACCATCTAGTAAAGGATGAATATAATTACATGATTCTTTATCTTCATCGTCTTTATTTTTGTCTAATCTCTCCATTTTCCACTCTTTCGAAGAAGCTGAAGTTGCCATGCAGCAGTTGAAATAACGTTGAGCGCTCTCACTATACAACCGAACACAACTGAGACCAACTGATTATGGGATGGGGGCATGCTTTATCTTCTTTATTGTAGTTGTTTTGTTATCAAACTTCTTGACTAAGTTTCCTTTTTCTTTGAAGTGGCCCTTCCAAACCATTATTTAGACTCTGGAGTTTCGAACGAGGTACCTCTTGATTCCGTTTCCGATATTTATGCCACACGACTGGCGAAGTCCGTTCTATTGTATGGTAAGTTTTTTCTGCTATTAAATTATTGAGTTGGAAGAAATTTCTCTCATACATTTCGCACACCTACACAGGTCCCTTTTTAGAAAGCGGAGCAAATTTAGGGATTGGGAAGACACTAGTCTTGGATTTCTTAATCGAGGAGTAGTAGCTCTCCCTCCCCGGCCTCCAGTCTGCGGCATTAGTGGGGCGAATTTGAGGGATTGAGGAGAGCGAACGAAGTCTTTTTTGTAATCAATAATGGCTTCTCCTTTCCCGGCTCTTCGAAGTTCACCGCAGCAATTTTTAATTCTCTTGTAGGGCAAGTGCAGTTGTAACGAATATCAGACAGCGGAGCGAATTTGAGGATTGGGGAGAGACTAGTCTTGGATATATTAATCGAGGAGTAGTTAGCTCTCCCTCCTTGGCCTCCAAAACCTGCGGCATTAATAGAGCGAATTTTTGAGGGATAGAGGAGAGCGAACGAAGTATGGTTTGTAATCAATAAGTACTGGCTTCTCCTTCCCCCGCTCTCCGAAGTTCACCGGAGCACTTTTTTGTACAGTCGATAGGAAGATTGTTCGGCCGTTGAGGGTTACCAGTTATGGAGGAGGATGGGGGGCATGCTTTATCTTCTTTATTGTAGTTGTTTTGTTATCAAATCTTCTTGAATAAGTTTTCTTTTTCTTTGAGTTGGCCCTTGTAACCTTTATTTGGACTCTGGAGTTTTGAACTAGGTTGTCGTAGAATTGATCATAGTCCGGTCCAATAATTATTCTAGTCCTTGATCTGGACACACCACTTTTGTTTAATTCGATGGTATTGAGACCCCATGACTCAATCTATGATCATTATATATATATATATATATATATATATATATATATATATATATATATATATATATATATATATATATATATATATATATATATGTATATATATATATATATATATATATATATAGGCTTTAATTCCTACTGAACGTGTGAAGGCTGGTTAGAGGAGGGTTGTGCCACGGCCAGAATTCTCACGATAAAAGTCCCACTTGTTACTGGGGGGAGGTTTGTGATTGTTAAATTCTAAGAGTGCATAATACAGGTTGAATAAATTAGCCGAAGGGATTCTTAATTAAAGTCTTGCCAAGAAAACGTCAAAAAGAAGGAGCTACAAATAAACAGACATATAAAAAAAACTTTACTTCACACCAAAATAATAATGAGTAGCAATAGTTAAACGGGCATTTAGGTAAATAAGGAATAAATTTAAACACGGATTAGTCCGAGTTGACAGCAAGTAAAAATAAAAATATCAGGGAATGACTCACTTGAATCTCTTTGAAAAAAAAGGGGAGAATAACACTGACGTTAAGCGTCTAGATTTATAATGACTCAAAGGGAGTATCAATCAGTGTTAATTAAATAGGTAATTGAGGGAATAGAGGGAGACTGGGTTTACAGATTACCATTAATTGTGAAGGATTGGAAAGACGACTACTCAGGTCCAGACGGCGTGGTTCGGGTGGCGTTAACACGAGTTCTCGGAAAAAGAGGGGATAAGACGACGGTTTCGGGGCTGCAGATTGCAGTTCCGGTTAGTTCACTCATAACTGGATGTGACACTAACAAATAGTTACTTCCAGTAACTATTTGGTTGTTCCTTTTTCTTTCTCAATTTACGTTGAGCAACAGAGCGTATTCTTCTAGTCACAGACTCTGCGAGGCGGGATTTGCATCAGGAACTATTTGAGACAGCGACCAAGTTAACTCAACGGGTCGCGGTGGCAGTATATACGTTACGGCAGCGACTCTCGTTCAAAGTGAGGGTTACAGGAGTAGGTCCGGAACACTTCTGGACAGGGATGAACGGCGTTGTCATTTATACCGAGGACTGTGTGAAATTAAGAGAGAGATTCCCTATACGACAATTCGCTTATCGCGGTGCCTTCTGGACAATCTCCATGGTATCATAAAGAAGGCAAATAGAATTTAGGCTTCTCTGTAAGATAGGCCTTCTTTCGTCAAACTTCCTTTCGCCCGTTGGGGAAGTTTGGCACGGATAATGATTTAAGTCAACGGGAAGGTGGAGGAGGGCGGTAGAATATCGTGGGAGGAGGGGGAGGGAGACGAATGTCAACTCAAACGACAAATATCTTTCGTTCCCACGAACGCCTGGCAACATGCGAGTATGTACGTTCCATACCCTTACACGCCTACTTATTTCGAGGAACATTATTACGCCATGAAATAAGGGACAATTGCGAAAGTTAACTTCACCGAGGGAATTTGTAATTATCTTTCTCGACTCAAAGAATTGAGTCGGTAATTTTATTAGAACCGTTAGAAATTTACCTTAGTATCTAATGGCTACAAATTACTACTTCTACGTCAGTTGTTCTAATTTACATATACAAAACAAAGCAAACACATACAGAGTACAGGCAAGAAATAATTATTTATACAAAGAGATACACACAAAAAATAAATAATTGACTATTAATCGCTATCTGAAATCGGGTTTCTCGAAAGGCTATCTGCAAGTACATTGCCAGACCCTTTTAGATACCTGATCTCATAACGGTACTCAGCTAGCAATACTGACCAACGCATTAGCCCTCCGTTTTGGTTTTTACAAGTTTTTAAGTAGGCTAACGGTCTATGATCAGTCTTTATGAGGAATGGACGACCTACCAGATACATTCTAAATTTTGTAATCCCAAAAACAATCGCTAGAGCTTCCAGTTCTTCCGAAGCGTACGCCCTTTCGCGAGCCTTTAGTCGGCGACTCGCATAGCTTATAGGAGCGGGTTCTTGGTCCTCGTCGGATTGGAACAATACGCAGCCAATACCCAGTTGGGAGGCATCTGTCCTTAAGCCAAATTTCTTTTGAGGGCTCGGCAGTTTTAAGATTGGGGCGGAGACTAGCTTCTCTTTGAGCTCTTCAAAGCGCGCTTCGGCGTCGGGGTTCCACTGGAGAGGGTCCGGAAGTTTCTTTTTTAGCAGATCTCTTAGGGGAGCTGCTACGGAAGCGAATTAGGGTATGAAGTGGCGGTAAAACGAAGCGGCACCGAGGAAAGACCGTAATTGCTTCTTGGTGCGCGGTAGGAGCATATTAAGAATATCCTTTACCTTCTCTTTCTGTGGGACCAGATGACTTTCGCCTATTTTAAATCCAAGGTATTCTATGAATTTATAAGAAAAATGACATTTTGAGGGGTTAATCGTTAGGTCATGGTGCTTTAAGCGTTCTAAAAGTGGGTGGAGGGACAATATAGGGTCGTTCCATGAACGTGTAGCCACATATACGTTATCAAAATAAAAAGACACGTATTTTAAACCGTCTATTACAAGGCACATTATGCGGTTGTAGCTGCTGCAGGCAGTGACTAGGCCAAAAGGAAGACGAGTGAATTCCATTAAACCTTTGTCTGTAGGAAAGGCTGTTAGTTTCCTTGCTGATGCCTTTAGGGGGATCTGATAATAGGCCTTACATAGGTCTATCTCAGTGGTGTAGGCGGTTCCTTCGAAGAGATGTAAATTTTGGTCAATTAGGGGGAGAGGCTCGGCGTCAAATACGGTGAAGGTGTTCAGCTTCCGAAATTCGACGCACATCCTTAAGGACTGGTCTGGCTTGCGGACCATGACTATTGGGGAAAAGTAGTCGGACGTAGATGGCTCGATAATCCCTAATTGCAAAAGATTGTTGCCTTTTTGATTGAAAGCGTCTCTTAGGTCCACCCGTATGGGATAGGGCTTACATTGCACAGGTTCGAGCGTAGTGAGGGCGATATCATGTTCGAACTGAGTCGAACATCCTGGTGACTTGGAAATGACGTCATTAAATTCTTCCAAAAGCGCCATCATTTGGTTCCTTTGGGCAGTGGTGAGGTCATAGTTTACATCCAACTCGGGGAAAGGTTCTTTTATGGGAGGCAGCTTGGACAGGAAGACGGGGAGGGGACAATCTTCGCTTGACTTTACGCAAATCGAATTAACAATATTTAGGGGGTTGTTTGGGTTGACGGCGTCAATTTCCGTTTCTTCGTCGAAGGCGACTATATTGTTTATACATCGCCGTCTATGATAGTTTTTTAGCATGTTTATGTGATATAACTTATCACCTGCGGGTGTCTGTATTACGTAATCGACCGATCCGTGGCTTTTCTGAAGTGGGTAGGGGCCTTTCCATTGGGAGAGAAGTTTATGGAAGTCCGTGGGGAGTAAGAGTAAAACTTCATCTCCGGGCTTCAGTTTTCTGTGTTTGGCCTTTAGATCAAAGTATGTCCGATACTTTTGCATATTAATTTCTGAATTTCTGACTGCTATGTTAGAACACCTTTTTAATCTTTCCCTTAGTTCGAGGACGAAGGAAAAGGGGTTCCTTAATTCTGGACACATGCGGGAATTTGTCAATAACTCCTTCAAAATATTAAGGGGCCCCCGCACGTTTCTCCCGTACAAGAGCTAAAACGGGGAAAATCCGATGGTCCTATGGGGAATTTCGCGGCATGCGAATAACGCAACTGGCAAATATCAGTGCCATTCTTGGGGTTGTTCCATGCAAAGTTCTTGATGACGCTTTTCAAGGCCGCATTGAACTTTTCGCACATGCCGTTCGCGCTCAGATGGAAGGGCGTGGTAAAAATAGGTTTGATTTGGAGGAGGGTGTTCACGTGTTCCATAAGCTCAGGATAAACTGGCGGCCTCTATCTGACAAGATTTCTTTGGGCAATCATACTCCAGAAAAAATGGAAATAAGGACTTCAGAGCAAGAGATACTATCGATCCTTTTTAGAACGACGGCGTCTGGGAATCGGGAGCGCAGTCTATCAATGTTAGTACATGCGTATGACGTTCAGTGGAAGGGGGGTGAATTGGTCCGATGAGGTCGATGGCGACTCTCGAGAAGGGCTCTGAAATGACTAGGGTTCTTTACAGAGGAGCTGGGGCTATTCGACCTTTGGCAGTGGTTTTCTTGCACAAATCGCACGTTTTGCAGAAGTCTGCAATATCTTTGGCTGCATCGAGCCCAAAAAAGTATTTAAATACTCGCTGAGAAGTCTTGTTATCACCGAAATGACCGGCCATGAGACTTTCATGTGCTACTCGCCGGATTTCGGTCTACATGTGTGCGCAAAATACACATGACCTTGGAAGGTGGGTCAGACTCATCTCGCGAGGTGAGAAACAGAAGGGAGTTATTTTATTATGTACCTTATGGGACGGTTTTCTCGAACGATTACCTCTTCGTTCTTTCGGGCCTTTTCTCAAAGGGATTAAAGTATAGGGCAGCTCTGCTGAGCTCTGATGAATTGTGCATTACCCATTGGAACCTCTAAAGGGGCTTCTGGGGTGAGGATGTGCGTTAAGGAAGAGGCCTCGCGGCTAGCTTGCGCTCGAGTGACGACAGCTTGAGTCACTTCGCTCGGGAAGACTAGTCTGCTCTGGCCAATGAGTACCGAGCAAAATTTGATGGGGGTGCCACTATGTCAGCCCAACCAGTGAAATATTTACACTGTACATGGCAGCGGATTACCGGGAATCAATTTTCTCGCCCCAAGAAGTCGTGTACAATTGCGTACTTCTTATGTTGGGGTCGACAGGGGGGAGCGATTTCCTGATACCACAATGCATGTGCACCCTGTGTCTCTGACGAGGTTGGACACCTTCCAGCCATTGATCAAGCCGGTTTCGAAATTTAGTCCTCCGGGGGAACACTTGTTTAACAGGAAGTTTACTTGAAATTCCTGTGGGGATGGAGATGAGGAGGATGACGTAAGTGCGGCCGGCTGTTCCAGGGGAAGGGTAGCGGTTACTTGGTAGACTTGTTGGCTCTGGGTGGGACGTAGGCTGGAATTATGTACACATTGAGACTTATAATGGCCGGGGGAACCCCAGAAGTAGCATATAACCTGCTTATTCTGGTGCTGGTTATTGTAGGGGATATTGAAGACTGGGGGTTTTCTGTCTTCGTGGGCTACAAAAGGCTTTTTCTTTGGCCCGAACGGGGCTGTAGTCCTTATCAATGGAGGGGGTTTCCTTTGTTGGGACTTCCATTGACTAAATTTATTCTTCGGGGACGGAGGACTATTCTGCCGGTTATCCTGTGGGTATAGGCGATGATTTGTCGCATGGAGATCAGCTTCCTCGAGGCATTCTTGAAAGGTAGACGCTCGGCGTTCTTGCACGAATGCTCGGATCTCTTGGGGGAGGGTGGACAATAGCTGGTCTTTTAACATAAAGTCAATCAGGGCTTCATACTCCGATTTGACTTTGGAGGATTCTAACCAGAACTGGAGGTTTCGCTTCAGGATATATCCAAAATGTTGGTAAGTTTGACCGGGCTGGATTTTAGCCGATCTAAGCTTTGCGCGGTAGAACTGAGGGTTCAAGTTAAAGGCGGATAGCAATTCGGCCTTCAAGGTGCTATAGTCTATTGTAGCTTCATGTGGTAACGAGATAAAAATTTCCCTTAAGCGCGGACTAAGCAATAGGAGCAATCTACTGACTCGTTCGGATTTTATGGCCCATCCGTTTACCTCGAAGATCTTTTCAAAATGTGTTAAGTATGAGCACAAATCTTCTTCGTATTAATATTGGGGAAGCTTCATAGTGGGGGCCTGGGGTTAATGATCATGGGTCCAACAGAACTGATTTCAACTTGGTCTCTGCTTAATTCCCTTTTATGTTAACGAATCCTTTCTCTTTCTTCAATTCTAACCATTCTTTTCTTCTCCTTTCTTCCGATTCTCAACCTTCTTTTCTTACTTCCATTTCACGTGCTCTTTCCTCTCGCTGTTCGCTTTGGACGAATTCTTTTAGTTCCTGTCCTGTGAGACCGAGAGCTTGTCCTTGCTTGACGAAAACTTCGAACGATTGGGAAGTCATTGCTGCTCTTGCTGACACAACTGGTGACTCACGAAAGAACTTACGCACCTGGTAAGAGAATTAGAAGCTGCAATTGTTCCTAACCGATACAATCTAATAACTAACCCCCAAAATAACGAATATTTTCCTAGCTTTGTGTTTGCTATCTGGAAAGGATTATTAATGGTTATTATTTATATTCCTTCGGGAAATAGAGTACAATTATTAAAATTTACCTTAGTTTATTTGGGCTTCCTTGGACGTTGGCAAGTTTTAGGCTATATGAGTTCGATTTGTCAAAATTTGACCCCTCAACCTGACACCCCTTTTAGAAATGTCGTTGAATTGCTCATAGTGTGGTCCAATAATTATTCTAGTCCTTGATCTGGACACACCGCTTTTGTTTAAGTTAATGGTATTGAGACCCTATGACTCAATCTACTATCATTATATATATAGGCTTTAATTCCTACTAAACGGGTGAAGGCTGGTTAGAGGCGGGTCATGCCACGGCCAGGATTCTCACGATAAAAGTCCCACTTGTTACTGGGGGGGGGAGGGGTTTGTGATTGTTAAATTCTAAGAGTGCATATTACAGGTTGAATAAATTAGCCGAAGGGATTCTTAATTAAAGTCTTGCCAAGGGTACGTCAAAAAAGAGGAGCCACAAATAAACACACTAGAAAAATAAACTTTACTTTACACCAAAATAATAATGAGTAGCAATAGTTAAACGGGCATTTAGGTAAATAAGGATAAATATTAAACACGGATTAGTCCCGGTTTACAGTAATTATAAATAATAATATCAGGGAATGACTCACTTGAATCTCTTTAAAAAAGGAGGAGAGGATAACACTGACGTTAAGCGTCTAGATTTATAATGACTCAATAAGAGTATCAATCAGTGTTAATTAAATAGGTAATTTAAGAATAGAGGGACACTGGGTTTACAGATTACCATTAATTGTGATGGATTGGAGAGACGACTACTCAGGTCCAGGCGGGGTGGTTTGGGTAGCGTTAACACGAGTTCTCGGGAAGAGGGGGGATAAGACAACGGGTTCGGGGCTGCTGACAGCAGTTCCAGTTAGTTCACTCCTAACTGGATGTGACACTAACAAATAGTTACTTCCAGTAACTATTTGGTTGTTCCTTTTTCTTTCTCAAGTTAATTTGAGCAACAAAGCGCATGCTTTTAGTCACAGACTCTGCGGGTTGGGATTTGCCTCAGGAACTATTTGAGACAGCGACCAAGTTAACTCAGCGGGTTTCGTTGGCAGTCAATACGTTACGGCAGCGACTCTATTTCAACGTGAGGGTTACGCGAGTAGGTCTGGAACACTTCTGGCGAGGGATGAACGGCGTGTCTAATTTATACCACGAACTGTGTGAAATCGAGAGAGAGATTCCCTATACGACAATTCGCTTATCGCCGCGCCTTCTGGACAATCTCCATGGTATCATAAAGAAGGCAAATAGAATTTAGGCTTCTCTGTGTAATAGGCCTTCTTTCATCAGACTTCCTGTCGCCTGTTGGGGAAGTTTGGCACGGATAACGACTTAGGTCAACGGGAAGGCGGAGGAGGGTGGTAAGATGTCGGGGGAGGGGGGGAAGGAGATGAAGGTCAACTCAAACGACAAATATCTTTCGTTCCCACGAACGCCTGGCGACATGCGAGTATGTACGTTCCATACCTTCACATAGGTACCTCTTGATTCCGTTTCCGATGTTTATGCCACGCGACTGGTGAAGTCCATTCTATTGTATGGTAAGTTTTTTCTGCTATTATATTATCGAGTTGGAAGCAATTTCTCTCATACATTTCGCACCCCTACATGTTAACTGAATTTGAACTGATGGATGCACTCTTTACTCACCGCAGTGATGCCAGATAAACACGGCAACTTATGGCCACAGACTGTCGAAAATATGGCCAAAATGGCCACTTTGGGAAAATATTTGGCCAAATATATGGCCACAGAAATAAAATGATTGAATTGTGGGAATTAACCTACCAACACTAAAGTGTGAATAAATTATGCCTATATATTCAATTACATATCATCTAAAATACTTTTAATTGAAGTAAAATACTTACAGTGAAACGCAACTGTTAAATTGACAGTACTTCCTCAAGATATTGAATATTTTGGTCTTCTTTTCCTGCAGTCGAATCTTGAAGGGTTGGGCTGTTGTGCATTTGAAGCATTTGAGAGTACATTTAAAGTTTTGGAAGCACATGTTGTTATTATCACTTAGGAATGAACGGATTCCTACAAGTGAATCCTGCAGCTTAATTTGCATTCTGTTTCTAGGTTTAGTTTTGATGAATGTTACATAAGAAAATATTCGTTCAACTATGCGTTACTTGCTGGCACGATAAGGCATGTTAGAGCATAATTTCACAGTTCTTTAAAATTATTGTGTTTAGATACTTCTTGCTAAAATCCTAAAGCTCCCTTAGGGGTTCCATCTTAGTTGAAGTTTCTCCTTCATTCCACTCAACTACGCTAATTCTTCTGTATTGGTCTTCGACTACATAAACATTATCTACTAGGTAGAAAAATAGCACATCGGAAAAATTTCCCTTTAATGTTTGGCTTTGAATAACAATTGGATTCAAAAGTGACAGGACTTTAAATATATCAGCTGACTCCGGAAGCTGCTTGCTCACTTGATTTAATGATTCTTGAAGCAGTATATTATTCAAGAATTTACCTCTCGCTAACCACCTTGTTTGGGACAAGTTCATAAATGGAAGAGGTGCATCTCGTTCCTGGTCATCTTCAACTGCCGAATTCATCACTTTAAAAATCTGAATTTGAAGAAAACTCCGTGTTAAAGTTCACTTACGAATTGAGCACGGGCAATAAACTCCCTTTCTTTGACGTTGAGGTTCAAAACATCAATGGTATCTACATCACTGAAGTACATAGAAAATGTACGGACATAAAGAGATGCTTTAATGCGGAGAGTGAATGCCCAGAAAGGTATAAAATAAGCGTAATCGGCTCATACATCCGCCGAACATATAAATGCTCCTCTACGTTGGAACTTTCCACCAAGAGATAGCACGAGTAAAACAAACACTCGTGAACAACGGTTTCTCAAACAGCATTATTGACAAACAGCTCCAATCATTTTTAAATAATATAGCAAAGATACGGATAAAACTGAAAGTAATCACGGAGAAGTCAGCAACATCAAAGTGTATTACAGAAACCAGATGTCCAAGGCCTAAAAAATAGATGAAAAAACATCAAGATTATTAACAGTAACATCAAGGTAAAAAATAAAATGGATAAAATTCAACTCATGATTTATTATGAAACTACAAAAGCCAGCAATCTCCTGATGAAAAACAACATCTGCCTAATTTCCTCGAATCTCACGTCAACCAACATAGTTTACGAGTTCATCTGCCCTGATAAAGACTGTAACCTTTATAACAACTCAAAACATATTGCCATGACAACAACTACAATTTCGAGATGTTTAACTATGCATCTGCAAAGCGAAGGGCCTAAAACTCATATGGAGCGTGCTCATAACATTAACCTAACGAGATATATGCTAGTTGATAACACCTTTATTAAAAGAAAAGAGGTTAATAAAGATAGGCTGAAAATCGTAGAAGCCATATTAATAAACGAAGATATGCCAGCCATCAACAGTCAAGCGACAAGCTGGAATCGCACATTAAAATTATTTTAGCATTCCACTCACCAGACTAATCCGTTTCCTCTAACGTTATGCTCAACCTAGGCCAAATTAATACCCCTTAAAAATGGAAATACCCAATTACTCAGTCATTAGCAAAAACCATACACAATAACGGTTCGATGGCGCTGCCATGGCGATCCGGAACACCTAACATACAAAACACTTCCAGGTCTAGATGAATCATTCGTGGCAGTAGCAATACCGACTTTAGTTAGATACCTGACCGTAAAGGCGGCCTATCAACCACCACGACGAGATTACCTGCCGATCCTTAACTTTTACAATCTCTTCGGGCGTGGAAAATTGACATTGCTTGGCGGTGATATTAATGCCAGATGCCGTGCATCAGGCTACGGAAGCACCGATCAAAGGGAAAGAAACCTGGAGATCCTATTCGTAAGAGACTGACTCCAGAGGGCCAGGCCAGATTTTCCGAACTTCATAACACAACGTTCGGCAACAAAGCCGGACATTGTGTTGACATCCAAAAACTTCCCTTTCAACATTGTCAATGAGCCCGGACCAGTAGTTCCGAGCGATCACATCCCGATTCTCACTACCACCTCGCTAACGCAATACTCAAGCCCGTTACACTTAGGAAAAGTTACGCGAAAGCTGACTGGAAGCTATATAGAGAGATACTCAGTACATACCAACCAACTGATCTGGGAGACGCTAATCTCGAAGAGATTGATGAGGAGATCAACGAGATCACCGATCTCCTCATTCAAGCCGACGAGAGAGGTGTTCCCAGAATCTTCTATAAAATGTTCCCACAACCTGAGTGGACGGACGAGATGAGAGAAATCGCCGGAGAACATAGAACAATCTATTTTGAGATCGGCAGAACAGGTACTAATAGGGAAAGGACGGCCATAATGAGGCGTCTAGGCATGGAAATGAAAGATATGATAATAGAAAAACAAAGAACGATATGGAATGACATCATTGGGAGAATGGACAGGGAGAGTGATCGGGTAAAATTCTGGAATAACATCCGGAGACAAAATACAATAAGAAGAAAATTAAAAACACACAAAGAAACAGACAGACATTAAAAAACACAAAATAACCGCCCTAAATAAAGGAAAAATGAAATAGAATAAAAATAAAGCGATGTCTCCCTACTAGGGCAAAATACCCCGCCCCCCTCTTTAATTTTCAACCACTATATCTTCCACTATACCATCTCTTTTCGAAAAACTGAGTACATCATCATCATATTTCATTCTGTCAGATCCTCACTCCACTCATTACATCGGTAAAGGAGGCAAGAACATATCAAAACCTTCCGAAGATAATCGAATAAGATCTAAAGCTCAGTGATTTTAATTTATTTTTTACCAAACACATTCATTTAAAAGAAAGATGAACAGAGTACAAGTTATCCACCATTCACAAGATGAAATAAAAAAGATAGTTAGAAGAAGAGAAAGTTGCCAAAGGAAATTAATTAAGACGAAATAAACAATGGTCTTCAACAAAATTTGCATTCATGAAAGAAGGCTACCCAACTACAATAATATACATTTATATATATATATATATATATATATATATATATATATATATATATATATATATATATATATATGTATATATATATATATATATATATATATATATATATATATATATAGCATTGGATTGGCAGAAAATTTAGCCAACTACCTTTGCCAACTTAGTGTTTAGTATGCAAAAACGCATAAAAGAGGAAATGAAAGGAAAAGGAGGAACATTAAAAATTTATTATTGCTAGTATATACTCAAAAATCTTTATTTGCATTATGTCGAGTATGAAATAATTAAGTTTCAATCATATTGTTCACTTTTTCATAACAGACCCATAATTTTGGCTAATGCTGTATATTAATACTAGATGGTTTACTCGATGGCGGCATATCCAGTTATATATTGAGTAAAAAGTAGGGCTTAAGCATCCTCTTTGTGATAACACTTATCTTAATTGAAGTAAGGGTCAAGTATGAAATAAAATTTTAATTAGTTACGAAAAAACATTGTGTTGACACTTTTAGGTATATATATTGTGCCTGATAATATGAACTAGGTTCAATTTCGCTGTAATTGAAATCTGCAAGAACTACGGTTCTAACAGTTCTAGCAACTCATGATAGTTATCAAAAGCGTGCTGTTTCTGAAGTACACCCTTGCAGAAGCCAAACATGTCATCTGTTCTGACAGATATCAAATAATAAACAATATATTCTAATCTTGTTTGAATCTTTTGAACATAAATCATTTCGGAACACACGAAGGTAAATAACAGGTGCAGAAATCGTACAGAACTAAAATTTTGAGAACCTATTGCAATTGAGAAAATCATGTCATTTTTCAGTGGGTCTTTCTTGAATCAGAGTACTAGTCCAAATTCAGACAACTTCTTTAGTGGCTTTCATATCAAAGCCGATGCAACTTGACATATTGAAACTGTAATAGAACAACCTATGATCCCCCCCCCCCCTCAATTTATTGGAGACCACGTGCGATTGTATCCCGCCATGGAAAACGTCGATTTCTTTTCGGGAACATCGAGAAGTTTCGACTCCTGAGCGCTTTGGACAAATATCCCCTAATCCTGCTAAATCACCCCGAGTCCTGCCCCGTGGCGGCGAGACGAGAAAGCGACGCTGTGTTTCGTGCCTTGCTGTTAAATGATGAATCCGCCTCCGGATTAAGATGTCTGGAGCTTGTGACTCCTTTTTCCCAATTCCCGTTTCCCCTTCAGAATCGTCCATACAAATACTGGGTTTTGCCTGGAGATCGAGGAGTCTCGCACGCACCTCAAGGTCGCTCTCGTCGTCTCGTCGAGGTCTTGTGAGCGTAACTTCTCTGAACGGCAAGCTTTTGAAGTTGCGCAAAGTCTCCCATCGTTTAATCGAATCGAATAAAATCTCCATCAATTACCTTTGAGGAAAAGAAGTTTCCTCTTCCAGTGGAATTGCAAGAATTCCCACATTTCCTGTCGAACGGCATCTTTGAAGATTGGCTATCTTGATCGGAAAGTTGGTTCGGATCGTGCCTCACTTGCTTCATTCAAACTGTTTCCCACTTGCCCCCTCAGATCATTCCCCACTCGCCTCATCGCAAGAAGGACTTTCCTCGAAGTCACCGAGCAGTAAGACTAAAGCCCCCCCCCATTTTTAGTATTGTCAAGTTCCCCCTTTTGATCTGAGCCTAGTAACGCTAATCAATTAACTCTATTTTGAGAATCCCTCCTCATAATAATTATCTAGAGAATATTTAAATTTAAATAATTCCCTTATGCCATTTTTTAATTCTTATTTTGGTGTTTGTAAATGTAAGGGAAACGGACGCCAAGAAGAATACTCCCTTCATTTGTTTCATGAATTCCTTGCCTATTTCTGTCTCCTAAGTATAACTCCACGTAGAATAATCTCTGCACTTTAAGAAAAAAAAATAAGAAGAAATAATTTAAATATCCGTCAGTTATCCTCACAGGTGCAATTAATTCAGTTGGGCGTGTTAAAAGCTTTTACCTCGCCGAGGAAGCGCTAATCTCCTTAGCCGGGAAACTGCTAGCGAAAGGTTTCCTGCCCACATCCTAAAGGCCATTAAGACTTGGGTCAGGCGACAAACGCTAATCCATTGGCCGCCGGAAGTGGTCAGGCAGTCGTCTGAGTCTGCCACCGAGAAGAAACTAAGCAAATGGCTGTCATATAAATACCCTGGGCTTTCGAATATCGGGTGATTGAGTTTGAGAACCCGTCGCCTTCGGTTTAAATCGTGAGTCTGTTTTTCCAAATTCCTGGTATTCGCTTATACCATCGAGGTTGGATCTCACCAGTCAGATCCATCTGTCTCTCTTGTCAACAGAGCAAGCTTCGAATCGTTTCGTCCGCGAAGGATTGGCCGGGATTCCTCTCGTCTCATCTGAACCCCCTCCCTCAAGGATCTTTAGGTTCCCGTGTGAGACTTCGCGCCAAGCCGCGTCAGAGTCTCGAATTTTGGAGGTTGCACTTCTCTGAAGAAGAGATGCCATCGTCCGTCTTCAAGGACGATCGTGAACTCGTCCTCTGGTCTCCCCCCACATAATCCTCGTCACCGTCAGGATATTCGGCCGAGAGTCACGTCCATTGTCCGTCTCCATTTCCCCACGCTAACTCGCTAAAGGATTCCTCTTCCTCGAAGTGACCCCATTAAGGTAAAAGGACTCTTGATTGTATCTCCCGTTAATCGACCCACTTTCCGACATACAAAATATTCTCTCTGTATAACTGATTTATAGTATCCCATTTAAAAGCTGATTAACGTTACTCGATTGCCAATTAATCTATATTTTGTCAGAATTGTCCTTATTTACATTACCTATATTTCTCTTATGCATATATGTATATGTTAACTAGTTACTTAGTAAAATTCTATTTGAGTTTTCACTCTTTGAATATATCCTTGAACTGCAACTTGGTAAACTCATTAAACGCTATCGGCCCCTGTAGTAAATCGCACTCTATACATTGTAATCAACGGATTACGCTTACGAAGTGAACGTACTTGTACGTAGCAAAGGACGCGTACATACATTAGAGGATATATGACAGTATATATACATATTTTCGTGGCTGTTATCTCTTTCCTCCCAACCAATAGATATATAGATATGTATATATAAACGTATTGTCTAGGGAGATGACCTATTCCTCGATGTTAAATAAAATTATATTTTTGTTAATTCATCTTTAACTAACTTTGAACGATACTCTGGGCCTATTCAAGTAAATCTCGTCAATCAATTATGTACTATGTCTGATTATTAAGGATTTGAAACCCAACGCCTCACTTTGACCTCCTAGTCGGTCGCTATTCCCTGCGAACAGTTCTTAAACGGTTCGCGTTGCAGTAGGTGATTAAGCCCCCCCTCTCACATAATATAGGAGTAGTCTATGGTATAGAGTGGTGTACAATGACAGAAACATTCGATTTATTGACCATATTATTAATATATCCGAATTAAATAGTTTCACCAGTAATAGAAACTAGAATTAATAGGATATTTATGGAAACAGCTCACTGCTCTATCATGGTTAGTTTTCCGCTACAACTTGAAAAAAAATGATCGATCAGATCCCCTTAAGATCTCATTGTGTCTCTGCAAAATCTCATACGAGTGCGACGAATACTTAGGCGGTTCAAGGTAATGACTAAGCGACTGGCCCAAAGACAGAAGCGGCTTCATTTAGGATGTATATAACATTGCCCTCTGCATCATTTTAGTGTACTAATCTGGTAGCTACCTTCAAGGGCATAAGTCACTGTATTTATAAATTTAGCTAGTACTAAGCTATTCCAAAAATTATAAAAATAACAAAAATGAACAAAAAAACAAAAATCCAAGACCAAAGACAAACTTTCAAACAAAATACGAAAAATAACAAGAATGAAGCATGCTCCGGTTTTGTGTTTTAATTAAAGTTTTAGTTTGTGTTAACAAATGTTTTTTTATTCTATCCTGGAATCGCTACGTATGGCACAAAGAACCTTCAAGGTTTAAAGAATTCAATAATCAATAAAATAATAATAAAACATATATAGCACTCTTAGAGAGGTATAACGTCGGTCAAGGAGTCCTTCTTTTTTGCTAGTACGTAAACAGCCCATACGTACCAACTCCTTCTATCACGCGGTCCTTCCTATACTACGACAAGACCCCACAGAATAAAGATCAATCAGACTATTTAGTGCGTCTAAAATCTTTCTATAGGAGCCATTTTTAATAGACAGCAAAACCGGCTAGATGACTAAAATGCGAGAGACACAAGCTATCTTCAGAAATGGTTTATCAACAATTTAACAACTATATACTCTGAACCATCTCTCTAAAAAAACTTCGGAGAAAAATATCCCTCTATACTTACTATGTGTAAACTACCAAAATGCATTTAATGCAATAGAAGCACCAGCGATCATAACAGCTCGACATTAATGTTTCGATCGTCTCTCTACATAATATCATAGAACACATATCTCCAAATTGCAGATTCTACATTAGATTGCATAAGGATTCAGACATATTTGAATTACAGAAAGGTTTAAGACAGGGAGATACTATCGCTTTGAAATTATTAGCCTCTTAACTAGAAAAAAAAAATTCAGTAGGGAAAACTAGCATTACGAAGGCATGTAGATCAATGGTGAATACCTCAATCAAAGAAGATTCGCAGATTATATTGTAATTATAACATATAACCTGGAAGATATTCAAACCTTGCATAAGGAACTTAACCTCGCAAGAAAATTGTCAGCCTTATAATTAATCTTGGATAAACAAAACACATGAAACCAATCAGAGGTCGACATCAGAGACGTAACAATTGATAACGAACAAATTAAAATTATGAACAAATATTCCTATCTGGGTCAACCGATTACAATGTGACTAAGGAAACAAAACTCATGAACCCAATCAGAGGTCGACATCAGAGACGTGACAATTGATAACGCACAGATTGAAATGATAAACAAATATTTCTATCTGAGTCAACCGATTACAATGTCACTAAGGAAATCATTCTAGGATGGAAGGCATTTGGAAAAGGCCAGTTTCGTAGAATGATCAGTGTATATATATATTATATTTAGACGGAGCGGGCGATCAAGGTCTACTGAGGGACCTTCGAGTGCGTGGAAAGATTTATCTACAGAATCGAGTGCAATTGGCCGTTAGTATAATAAAGAAAGCTGCGGGACTCGGGGGCTATGAAACGGAGGGTACCAAAAATAATCTTCAATAATTACAATAGATATTCGATATATACAAATGTAAAAGATTGTAAACACATACTTAATGCTTATCAGGATCAGATTAAGAAAATTACTGGGAGTGATTAGTTAAGCTCAAACGTGAGCTCACAAGCGGCTGCTGTTGAGCCAATATACGAACATACACTTTACGGGTCCACTGAACAAGAAACCAGAATTTAGTCGCTGGAGCCTAGCTTGGGAGTGAGGCGTATGAGACGACGCTGGAGAAGGGTCATTGAACAAGTAAATCGCAATCAATGGAGTTTAACCTTGATGAGTGAATTAAAGAGAGTACTTGCGCCAGACGAGGTTCAAACCTAGTACAAGGATAGCCAATTAACTGGAGCTAAATTCCTTCGGTGAGAATTATTGCTTTCGAGCTCGAGAAGGGGGAACGGAGCTAAATCGAGAAAACCACGTGTCTTATGCAGAAAGATGTGCCTATACTGCCTTTTTTCGACTGTGTCTAGCATTATATATTGACCGGCAGGAAGCGATAATGCCTCAGACCAAGGAGGGACCTCTCCTTAATCAAACACTCCACTTGGAGATAGGCATGAACTCCAGCGTGGTTTCTTGATATCGCCCGAAGAGGCACGCAGCGTCTTCTTGCGCCCACTTTCTTGTGGTCCTGTAATATCAGCGGAAGCGGCTCGATTCTCTCACGGTTTCCATGACTTTGTTCTGCGTCACCTGACTTCGTGCCCAGCATCATGGTTTCTCGGCCACATTGCGGTATTAACCTCTATTCCCGACAGCCAGAAAAATCTTAAAAAGCAAAATGCCCATGTGACTGAAAAGAAAACTATCGAACCAATGTATAATCTTGATCTGACTACAACCTAGGATATGACCCACAATTTTTTTAAAATCTTAGAACAACACAGAGACAACATGGAGGCATTATGATCGGGATAACTTGACGTGACAGAAAATCAGACCCTTCGATGCGTGAAAAAACTAGACTTGAGGATAAAATGTAAGACATAAGAAACCATAAATGGAGCTGAGCAGGTCAGGTGGTATGATTTTAACAAGATAGATGGACCAGAAATATTATTGATTGGAGTATAGTTTATAAAATACGACCTTAAAGAAAACAAAAAACAAGATGGAAAGATAATCTTGAATAAATATGCTAAAAATTGCAACCAAATTGCACAAGCTCGTAAGAATTCAGAAATATGACAGAGACTTTCTCTCTACATTGTGCGGCAAAGGCTGAAATGACATATATATATATATATATATATATATATATATATATATATATATATATATATATATATATATATATATATATATTCATTTAACAAAGATACACACACTCTCGTATATGGTCTTTTCCCAGGCTCAAATATTCCGACCGACCATTGAATTTGCATAATTCGACTTTACTATTAATCTTTTTCTCATCATTTATCTCTATTTACATAAATTATTTTAATTAAGAATTTCTGCTCTACTCTCTCTCGATCGTTTTTTGCGCATATTCTATCATTAATTAATATCTGATGTGTCTATCTTTTGCTTCTATAACCGCTTTTATGCGTTTTTGCATACTTGAGACTAAGTGGGCACAAGTGGTTGGCTCAATTCTCTGCCACTTTTCATGAATTTTGGCTGTTAATTCACTTTTTGAGGAATATTTGGGCACCCTCACTCTTGTGCTCAGGTCTGACTACAAATGTTCAATGGGGTTAAGGTGTGAAGATAGAAGGGGCCATTCCATTAACGTCACCCTTTTTTTTAAACCAAGTCTGAGACTCTAGATGTGTGGTATGGTTCATTGTATTGTGGTAAGAAGGTTGATAAACCTTGACTAACATGCTGGTGTAAGTTTTTGAATTCATTCTACCCTCACAAGTGAACAACCATCCCGGACCACAAGATAAAATGTAACCTCAAACCATTACCCTGCCACCTCCAAATTTGTTTCACCAATAATGCGACGAACATAAACAGCCCCAGTAGTTCCAAAGTTCTGAAGAGAAATACAAATTTTACTGATTATTTTTGGTATACAATAAAAAATGTGTACAAGCGTCATAAATTGCTGGAAACTAATTTGGAGAACGTAGTTCAAAGCTACTTTCATTAGAACAAAGAACTTTAGCTCAATAATCATCAGTCCAATCCTCATGCTCCTTTGCCCAAGGCAATCGCTTCTTCTTGTTCACTTGAGACAGCCACGGTTTCTTTCTAGCCTTACATCCTTTGAGCGCAGCTTTTTTATATCTCTTTGTTTGTTATTGTCCAAAACTCAGGATATTTTATTTTTCCTATAAGCCAGAGATGTCCTTTTCAGTAATCTCTCTTGCCTCGTATTCTTACACCTTTTGCAAACATGACCATCTCAGTTTTTAAAAGAATTGATCTCATTATATGGGTTAATTGTTGTTTGGACACTGTTTCTCGAGCATATCAAGGATTTGAGCTCTTTGAATTTCAAGGAACTTGTTTCTTTGGAGACATTTTTAACAAATAAATACCAATTTTTAGTTAACAATATGATAATCACTGCAAAAATAGGCGAAAGGTTGCCCCAACCACTTATGCATAATGTGTAAAAACGCATCAAAGCGGTTATAAAAACAAAAGGCAAACATATAAAATACTAATTATAGATGGAATATACTAGACTTTTTATAATATTGTTTTCAATTACTATGTGAATGAGTTTCATTCGTATTTTCTATTTTTCATACCTGCCCTATAATTATGGCCAAGATTGTATGTATATAAAGATGAAGAGGGTTGAGATATTTTAAGAGATAAATATAAAATAAACTACAAGGACCAGCAAAGACCCTCCTGTCCGCTCCAGGCCATCGTGTTAGCGCAAGAAGAGATTAATTATACAATCAGTTACATCAATTGAAGGAAAATGGCAACTCTACAGTTAGTACGAGGAGGCTAAAACACACCTATCTATTTGTAATATTACTATTACTTTAACTACGGTACACACTTATCTACATATGTCCTCATAAAAATGCAGGCAACTATCTCTCTCTTCCTCCCAAGTCTTCGCCTCTTAACGATAAAATGAATATAGTTTGGGGAATTTGGAAAAACACATTCGTACTCATGCTAGGAATAGAAAAGTCGTTAGCATTAATCAAATTATTCGTTCATCCTTGTATTTCTTAACGCTTGTTGATAAAGTAGGTTTTCATCTATGCCTTCTACATACTATGCGATAGTTACACTCGTAAAATACTCGTCAAGTCGATTTTAAACATATCAATTGCTGTGCTTTCCGTTCTGCGGTGAGGTAGGCAATTTCTTGTTTATACTCGTATGACTTTAAGACCTAAGTAATTTGGTATTGTTGCCAAAGTGGATCAATTATTTACTAGTTTTAAACCGTTTTCCGTGTTTATAAATTAGCCCTATTGATAATCTTGTATATGACTCTATGGTTAATATTTGGGATCAATTTAAGTTTAGGCACCTAAAGTCCCTCAATTCTAAAATAAGCACCTGCGTTTCGTTCAATTCAAGATAAAGCACTTGCGTTTCGATCAATTTAAGATTAGGCACCTCGGGTATCTAATCTTAACCTGATTTAAGATGTGTAAATAACTTTTAAAATTCAATTACTGGTCTAGCTAATCGTCTAGTTTCAAATAATAAGAGTCGTATGGAACCAATTTTCACTTCATCGGGATTATTGCTAATCCCAAGAATGAGTTTGGTAGCCTGAAGGGACATATTTATAATTAAACTATATCTTTGTTAAATTTAAAAATACGATTTCAAATTATATAGCAAATTTTATTTAAGCAACAATACTAGTCTATGTTTTAACATTCAACGTAATTTTTTCTACATAAACGACTTTAACTTTTTAAATTACACTGCACTAAATTGAGAAATAATGTATGACCTGCTGTTGATTTCCTTATTTGTGATACAAAATGATTCAATTGAAATAATCCTTTGATTCCATTTGTAAGGGCGAAATATGACCTAAGGAAAAAAAAAATAATTCAATTTCTGTTTCTTTGATGTGATATCACTTAATATTAACTAACTTAGACAAAACTTACATTTTTGTATATTTTTATATTCATAACAAACCAGAGGTTAACGTAATTCAAATTTTTTACTTAATTTCCCACGAAAAAGCGGAGATAAATTTAACTGATTATAATTGAAAAAGTATTTTTAATTTTTACATTGTGTGAAAGCTATTTTGTTTATTTTTATATTAATTTGGAAACAAAGTTCTACATAACTTTATGTAAAAGTACTTTTATTTACAGACTTGTATTATAGAATTATTAATAAGTTTATTCATTCGTAGATTTATACAGGCATGGATAACGAATACTTGATTGGTAGCTCAAAATCAGGCGATTCCATAGTCGGGCTAGCCAGGAAAAAACCAAAATCGTTCTCATTTATTTATTTTTAAACATATTCATCCCAAATTTGGCAAGAAGCACCCTAGGACCAATGTACTTTGAGCTGTGAAAGAAAATTTTTATTTGACGAACAGATTTGGCGTGACGAACGAAAGCGTGACTTATTTAATGAAAAATAAAAAAATAAAAACCTTATATTTCTAACCGATGTTGGTTACATTCAATTCAATTTTATTTATCGGAGCGCCAGTTTGGTTATCGGAACCAGGAGATTGTACTGTGCCTGTACAACTCACTTGTCCGACCGCACCTGGAGTATGCCGTACAATTTTGGAGTCCTTCATTGCGAAAGGACATCGCGAGATTGGAACGCGTACAAGCCAGGGCAACCAAGCTGATACCCTCTATCCGACATAAAAGTTATGAGGATAGACTAAGGGAATTAGATCTGTTCTCGCTAGAAACCCGTAGACTGCGTGGTCAGCTCATCGAAGTTTTCAAAATACTTCGAGGGTTCGACAATGTTGACTACCGGGATATGTTCACACTGAGTGAGAACAGAACGCGCAATCACGGCTTCAAACTTGAACTGAAGCGTTACAACCGCAATCTGTGTGGAAATTTTTTCACTTATAGTATCTGCGGTATGTGGAACGCACTTCCAGTGGAAGTTGTCAACAGTGAATCGGTTGACCGGTTCAAGTCAAGACTAGACAAAGTCTTGAAAAGTGGCCGTTTAGGGACGCAATACAATTGAGCAGCCTTGTTCCCGCTCAATTGCTAGTCCAAAGGTACCCTCTTTGAATTGACCGTAAGGTCTTTTAGGGTACCTTCTTTCCTTGTTGTTACTCCTTGTTGTTACTAATATCAAATTTCAAAATTCCATAGGTTTTCCAGGTCTTTTCCAGATACTTAAAAATACATAAATGGCAAAATCTCTAATTAAAACTGTAATAAAGAATGGGTATATTACATTTACCTACAAACATATTTCAATGTATATTCTAATAAATAAAATAAAGAAGTAGCATAAATTAAAGAAAAAAAGAAGAAATCCCTCCACGGCTCACAGCTGACCAATCAAGCAAACAATTATATTTCCATTAGGTATCATTTAGCCTAGACCCCCACATTTGATTTCATTTTGTTTAACTTAATAAATCTTTTTCTTAGCCCATGGGTGAATACCAACTATATTATTCTGAAATAGGTATAATAAAGTAATAGCTAGTAAGAATCTAAAATGTGGACACCCAATACTAGTAACCAATTCAATGGTTAACCTGGATTCTAATATCTACCCTACAAAATATAGATACATAAAAAATGTCAGTGGCTACGCACAATTAAATTGACTTAGGACTTTTTCTCACTAGAAAGTTTCTTCTTCTTGCAGTAACTTTTGCTCCTGGTAGCTTTCTCGGGTGCATCCCATTACCTCTTTTTATGCCTCTTCTTTTGACTTTTGCATGGGCGTCACTGTTAGCTTTTGACACCATATTTTTGCCCATAACATGGAAGAGGGACGTGGCGATGGTAGAAACAACGATGTTGACCACGTTGCAACCCTTTTCACAGTCCGGCAGGGACATGCCTAAGTCATTGCTCATTATTTTCCGTTAGACACTCACGAACACTTCTTCTGAAGAGTAGGCCGCCAGGAACTTGGCCCTTCTTTCGCCTGGTGTTGTCATCGCCTTTAGGACTTCCATGGTCATTATGGCCATGTGGATGCGCTCGTTTGAGAGGGAAGAAAAGACCGCCGCATCATGGAGTTCAATCATTTCTCTGAAGGTCTCTGGTAGCTTATCGGGATCGGCCTCCTGCATTGAGGGCATAAGGGTGTTTCCCTCTACCAGAGCCTCCTGACAAGTACCCGCAGAAGTGTCCCATTCCACCGGCCTCACCCGGCTCCATTTTGCCTGGGTTTAACCTCTCGGAGTCAATGTCCAGCTCCTCAACAAACTCTTTGGCCAGTTGGGCATTATTTGTTTTCTGGCCTTCATAGAGTGTGACCATGTGCTCCTTGACTTCTTCCAGTGTTTATTTAGCCAGCTTGATGAGGGAGAGGGTCCTGATGAGGGTCTCTGCTTGGAAGAACTGTTTGACCTCGGTCCAGTAGTTGGTGCCAGACATGTTGCGGCGGCAGCCAAAGGCAAGCTCCTCCTTGTACGATGTCATCTTGCCAGGGCAGATGTTGACGATGCCCTGGTCCTTGTACCTGTCGAGGACGTCCATGATAGTGGCGCATGCGTTGGTCGACTTCAGGTACACTGCCTTCCTGGTGTCAGTGGTGAATATCTTGTTGCTAGGGTAGCCACAGGATGGCCAAGCCTTCATGAGTTTTGCCGTGTCACACACGAACTGGATATGCCTCTGGGTGATCTTGTCCTCCAGTTTCCACACGGCTTTTCGGGTGTCATTGTACCTAAAAGAGCCAAATGTTAATTGACATCTATCACTATGTAAAAGATTTTACATTTGTTTCATTGTTGTCTAACTAAATGCAGAAGAAAAACGTTTGAAACAACAGCATTTTTAATGAAAAGCTAAAAATTCCCGAAGTTTTAACATTAAATAGGAATGCAATTTATTAATATTAAACAATTAAAAAACTGTCCAAAAATCCGAATTTTTTACCTCTTGTCTTGGCCTGGCCTTCTGACGTTGAGAATGGTGAACCAGTTGCTCACGAACTCGAGAAACAAGGCTGTGTCATTCGAGTTTGGAAGACCCTCCTGTTTGGCGTAGAATCGCAGGGCGGCGACGATTGATGGTTTCACAGCAACTGCCATCAGAATAACACTCTGGCGCTC
The DNA here is from genome assembly GCA_963969495.1 of Ceratothoa steindachneri. NCBI lineage: Eukaryota > Metazoa > Arthropoda > Malacostraca > Isopoda > Cymothoidae > Ceratothoa > Ceratothoa steindachneri. Next base: position 120,055,424 of record OZ018326.1, read on the forward strand.
AAGGTTGGATGGGTTGATGACCTTGTGCGTCAGCTTTTTTCCTGACCTCATTGCTCCCTGTTCTTATGCAAACAACTGCCCAAGGTGTGACATGTTTGCAGTGACGCTTTGGTTGCGTTTCCTCTCCTTCTTTAGGGTAGGGAGCAAGGGCAGCATGATGATGTTTTTGTTGATGAGCATGTAGTACATATTTTTGCTGATATGTACAGGGTAAGAGAACACAAAAACACGCGGCGGGATAGTGCCTGGAAACTCCTCTCCGCCCATGTGTTGGATGAAAGACTGGTTGACCCTGTGGTTTTCCATGGTCAAGATGTGTACGTCAAAATTGATATAAATTATAATGTCGCGGCAGGTGTTAAAAATGATCTTCATGTTCTCTGCAGAAGCATTCTTGATAGGTTCCATGGCAATCATGTCCTGAGCTGTTCACATAACAAGTCGACAACTTGTTGCTGCGTCTCGTTGAGATTGTCCTTGTTGAGAGATTCGAGGCGGGCAGCAATGGTATAAAGCTTTGCCTGCTCGTTGTGTTCCATCTCCGCGAGGATAGTGAGGATGTTGGAGACCTCGTCAATCTTGGTGAGGAGCGGCAGGTGGTGGTTTCCCAACCTGATGACCAAGTTGTTGAAGTTTTTGTTGTTGACAAGCTTGTCTTCTTTTTAAGCCTTAAAGGTCAAAATCAGGTCGCACAATAAGGCTGTTTCTCACCTGAAGTTGACCTCTTACGAGGACAACCTGCTGGAACCACATAATGTCATCATCGTTCTCTTTTTAAATGAATTGCTGGTAGTTGCCGGGCAGCTTGTACTGCTGCAGCTTTGCAGAGAGATCTTGGTGTCCTGTAACCTGGAAGATCAGTGGCATTTTCTTCTCAAGTGTCTCGACGACGGACTTTTCGTGCCCTCTGCGGGAGGAGAGGGTGGCCAGATTTGTCTCCCTGAACTCGAAAACCTTTAGTAGGCAGCCTGGGGCACAGTCCCAGGCTTCCGCCTCTTCCTCTTTCTGGGCTGCCCCTTGTTGATGAATTCTGCAGTCATGTAGTCATCATCCTTGAAGTTTTGCTGGCAGAATCCAGCCTTCTCCTAGTTGGTGTTGGAGGAGAGATCCATAAGGGACAGAGCAGCTTTTCACTTAGCAAACAGCTCAGGGTGCTTGGTGGAGAACCTGTGGAAGGCCAGCTTGGGTGGTAGCTTACTCTTGGCCTTTTCTGCAGCCGTCTGCCGGTATCCAGTCCGAAAGCCAAACACGATGCACATGTCCGGCCTGGTTATGTAGTTAGAACAAGCAGCCTCGTAAGGACCACTAGGTCTGTTGCTGTTTGTAGATCCTTTGCATTCCTTTGTAATCTTCAATACAGTACTGTGCTTTGATACTTGCATCCAGGAACACAACATGGCCTTGGCATTTGCAATAATAATTTACAATTAGCTTGACAAGAAAATACAATGTAAACTTCAAGATGACCAATCACACAACTTGTCTCACACTTAAATTATAGTTCCACCTTGTACACAGGAATATATCGATTATTGTATTTTATTAAACAAACGAAAGACATCTGGCACTCTAAGGGGTATGATAGGTAAAGGATCAATAACATAACGCACCGATGAAAAATAAAATATCTATAATAAAAATAAAACACCAATAATAGAACTATAACACCAATAATAAAATTATAATACGAATACTCACCAAGCAAAAGATAGGTATCAATCATATGCTGGCTTCCCTTATTTAACAGACATTATAACTTATTCACTTAAATAGTAGGAGTCCACATCCTCACTACCTATAAGTCCTAGAGCTAACAGGCCTACAACGGCAAATAAATACAATTCATTTATGATTTCAAAATTTTCCAAGATGGCGGCAGCGTCTTACCCAGACTAAGTCGTAACAATGACTGGGATCGCCGCCTGGCGGGCATAGCGGCAAACACCAGCGTTGACTGTCCCCACACTATGGAAGCAGCTGACTTAGGAATTTGCGCAAACTACCAATCAAGTATTCGTTATCTATGATACAGGGTGTACGACTAGTTAATGTGTAGAGATTTTGCATCATTTATAGGAAAATGGCCAAGTCACCAAACTGGACCCATGGATAACACGTAAACTAACCAATTTCGACCGTCAGTGACGTATAGATGCTTGTATGACACTACTGTCCGAGAAACGTTGTTTTGATTGGCTAATAAAAGTAGTTAGTGCAGATGGAAAATGGTGTCTACACTCAACCATCGCACGCAAAGGACGCTAAACACCCAAAGGTGAACCTGCACAAATTCAGGCAAAGGCCGACCGACATCAAAGAAGCTTGTGATTTGTGTCTGGTGGATGTGATGGGATTGATTTACAAGGAAATGCACGAACGCAATCAGTTTATCGAGGCTCATTTATACAGTCAACAACTGCAAAAGGTGGCAGATGCAAATGAGCAGAAACGATGCCCCGACTACACGTTGCAAATTATACCCGTGAAAAACTCATGGAGCTAAAGTGGGAAGTTCTCCCACGCACATCGTACTCAGCAGACATAGCGCCAACAAACTACCATCTATTCAAGTCACAGCAGAACTTTTGGAATGGCAAAACTTTGGCAAATGTTGACGAGCTGAAAACGGTAGTTGGAGACTTCTTTCATAGTAAACCAGCTTAATTTTACAACAAAGACATCTATAATAATAATAATAATAATTAGTCTTTTGTAATGCGCTCTTCAAGGCCTGAGGCCTTCCCAAAGCGCACGTTGTGCTGAGATGAGAATGGAAATTCAAGAGAGGAGAGAAGGCAATACTGAAAAGATGCGTTTTCAGGAGACGCTTAAATGTGGTAAGAGAGGGAGAAGACCTGATTTCATCAGGAAGAGCATTCCACAACTTAGGGGCACAGATTGAGAAGGAGCAGTCCCTTATTGAGCAGAGGGATGAAAAAAGAATATTCAAAAGAGGTGCATGTGATGACCGAAGGGCCAGAGGGACATGGCGTGGCGAGAGAGGAGAAGAGAGGTAAGACGGGGCCTTGTTGTTTAGGGCCTTTAATGTGAAGAGAAGTATCTTGAAGTGAGTACGGGATCTGACAGGGAGCCAGTGCAGTTCATGCAGCAAGGTTTTTGAGGGAGAGAAGCGAGGGCGACGGAGGAGAAGCCAGGCGGCATAGTTCTGTACAAGTTGGAGGGGGCGGGAGAGGAGGATTGCAGATTCACAAGCAGTGAGTTACAGTAGTCAAGGCGTGAGGTGATGAAGGCATGAACAGCAGTCTCAAGACGTTGGCGATCAAAGTGAGAACGAATGAAAGAGAAGTTACGAAGGAAACATAGAGAAGATTTGCTGACATTGCGGATATGAGTATTAAAGGAGAGATGCTTATCAAAAACAACACCCAGATTCCTAACGCAGTCAGAAAAAATTATAGTATTACCGCCCAGAGTAAGCGAGGGAAAGAGAGATTTAGATTTTTGACAAGAGCAGGGGTGCCGACGAGGAGGAACTCAGTTTTGGAGTGATTAAGCCTGAGGAAGTTGGTAGAGAGCCAGTCAGAAATGGACGAGTAGGCAGCCAGGAGATCACTGATAGAGTAGGAAAGAGACGTGGGGGGTGAGGAAACGAAAATTTGAGTGTTGTCAGCATATAGGTGGAAGGATAGACCGAGATTACGGAGAAGGGAACTAAGAGGGAGAAGGTAGATACGAAATAGTAGTGGACCAAGGGCAGAGCCTTGTGGCACTCCAAAGCGAATTGGGGTAGAGTGGGATGAAACGTCGTCAATTACAACGGATTGAGTACGAGGCGAGAGGTAAGAGCGGAACCAGTCAAGCACGGTGCCTGATATGCCGATGAAAGAGTGGAACGATCAAGTAGGACGGTATGGTCAATAGTATCGAAGGCAGAGGAGAGGTCGAGTAGAATGAGGATGGAGACACAACCCCTGTCCGCGGCTCTTCGTAAGCAATCGGACACATTGAGAAGGGCGGTTTCTGTGGAGTGACCTGACTTGAAACCAGATTGATAGGTTTCATCAATGTTACAGGCCACCACGTGACTGTTGATGCGTGAAGCAACCACTCTTTCCAGAACCTTAGAGAGGAAAGGAAGTTGCGAAATCGGGCGATAATTGGAAGGGTCAGTGGGGTTCAGTTGAGGCTTTTTAAGAATCGGACGGATGTGGGCACGTTTGAAGAAAAAGGGAACAAGACCAGTTGCAAGTGAAGTGTTGAACAGGTGAAGAAGCGTTGGGAGGATAGCAGGCATCTATGATCTATTCGTCGGAAACAGGTGCTCGAAGATAATGGTGATTACATTGTTGATCAATATATTTCTTCTGCTAAATTTCTTCGTACGAGTATAAATCAGAGTGAATAAAAATGTGCGAGAACTTTCTTTCCAACCAATATTTATTTCTAAATGTTAATGTTTTATCAAATTTTCTTTTTTAATTAGTGAAGCTGTATTAATGTTAGTTTGACTTCCCCAAATTACGTTTCTACACGGCAAAGGAATTAAAAAAAATTTAATTATATTTAAAATGAAACGATAAATTTTTTAAGAATCCCAAATTCAGAAAAACTATTACACAGGACACAAATTTATTCTTAACCACAAGTTCCATCCACATTTCCTCGATTTCTTTCCAAGCACACTTGGGCTTTAGTTTTCATTGCTCGCTAAACTTAATTTTTTTGATTGATGATTTTCATTGAACAAGTGCGGTTAGTCTTTCTCTCAATTGATTTACATATGCTGGTGGGATGGAGTAAACCTTACTCTTAAATCCAGTTAACTTGGGTACATTCAATTAAATGATTCAGTGAAAATGCGATCGTTTAAAATTTCAGTTAATCTTTCTATTACCGTAATGTGTCTATATGAGGAAGGACCATTCTGAAACCATCAAAGTCTATTGAACAATTCGCGGCGAATTTCCAGAATTATTTGTACATTAATCATGTTCAGGTTGAAAGCCGCAGTCCTCTTATTGTCGTAAAACAACGTACTGATGAGAGAGAGCCATTTCCGCATATCCATATCCACATGCTCCATATCCAAGTGGTCAAAGTTGAATTCAGGGGTGTTGTAGAGTTGTGCATAATGTCAAACATTATGATCATCCACGTATCCATCCTTATATATCCCTGCATCGTCACCAATCAAATTATTGTTAAAAACTTTGGGGTTGATAGAGAAACTATTCGACGGTCTAATCCGGAAGGTGCATCTTTTAAGGATTTCATTCCAGATCAAGTTTAACAATAAGATTAAATGATGATTTTGAGATTTACATTCCCTTCTTTAAGGCAGATACATTTGAATGTTCAAAGAGTTTTCTTCTAGCATCTTCAATAATTTGGGGGGCTCTTCAAATTTAGACTGGTACCTTCCGATATATACTTCTGAATATTTTTGTCCAAATAGTAGATTTAGTTGGAGACTTGTTAGCATAAAAAACGGAGCCTTAACTAGTCTTGTACCTGTTTAATGCTTTTAGTTCCAATTCAAATTGTGAGCAACAATATTCGTTATTATTGCATGGGTGAGGGCGATAGTGCGAGAAGTGTAAATTGAAGAGGTGGGGGGGGGGGGTCTGACTAGACTTTCTTCAATTAAAAAAAATTATTTATGCAGGTATTTAAGTTTTTGGGCGAATTTTCGCTTTTTTATGTTTACCAGTTTTTCTTTAGTTTGTTTTCTAATAGGGGTGATTTTTTTTATTCTTCAGTTTTTTTTTGGGGGGGGGGTTCTTTTTTCTTAGTTGGTAGAGTTCTTTTTCTTTAATTCTCTATTTTTTTGTGATTTCTAATTTGCTTAATTTTTATTTGCGTAGCTTTCCATTTGCGATAGTTATATTCTTAGGCTAAGTTTTCCTTCTTTTTTTTCCAGTTCCATTACTTTTTTTTTTCAACTTATCTTGGTGGGTTTCATCTTCTTTCTTCCCTTTTAAGACTGTTCAAATTCTGGGCATAGAACCGAATCAGTTCCATGGTAAAAGTTTCCTTCCTTTCTCTTCTTCCAATTTTAGCTCGTTTACAATGCCTCGGTAGCAGGTGAGTCTCGCCAATATACATGCTTAGGTTAAAAAAGGCCTGCCTCATAACAGCACTCCACAATGGCTAGTCGTCTTGGACTACCTTGCCACTACCCCAACTATGGATTGCGAAGATAGTGGGCTGAAAAATGCAAACCTCCTTTCCACTCTAAGCATCTTTTGTGCAAGTTTCTCTCTATGCCAAACTTATTCTTTTTAAAGGCATGAAGTGACGTCTTCGACGAAATGGACGGGCAACTAACTAATATTTTGTCCCAGTTTTTCATTAATTCCCGTTACCTTGCGCAAACGTGATTTTGGTTAACTTTACTAACACCAATGCAGCTTTACCATTATTAAAGCAAACTTGAAGATATAACCATTCCTAGATTTTAAGTGGTTACGATAACAATCTTTGGCCACTTAATTCTAGATCAATTAATTCTACATATCCTAATTATGTCAGTGCAATTTATTTAAAAATATAGATATTTAATTAATAAACAAATTCGCGTTTATAACAATGCAAAAATCACACAACCTTTTAATTATAACACTGATCTGCATGATTTTAATGTATTAGATATTTTAAATGATTCTATATGAAATTTTCGTGCTCAATTCAAATATGCATGCGTTTTTGGAAATCAGGTCAAGTAATTTTTTCTAAAACACTTTTTTCAATGCAAATTTTTATATAAATACTGTAAATACCCTTTGTTTTTCGGAAATCTTTCTTTCATACCTTTAGATTTTTTATTGAGAAGTTAACAGAGATCTGTGTATCACAAGATTAGGTTTTGCTACGTTTGTGGCAAGGTTGTGCTTCCTGAGCAACCCTTAAACATCACATCATTTGTAAAGACCTGCGATTCTGCCGAGGAATTTTGGCATGAAGATGGGAGATCTTGCTAAGGATTTTCATTCTCGCATATGCTGCCGAACAAAGCAGAAATGGAAGCCTGGAAGCAATACATTCTGGTATACATATGGTTTAGAAGGTAGGAAAGGACCATGTTAAGGATTGTTAATTCTGTCTGACAAACTTTCAAGGTAAGTAATTTCATCAAACATTTAGCTAATTTTCCTTTACAGAGATGCACAATTTGTGAGCATTTGAATGTTGACCAAATTTAAAAGCTACTTCTTATATAAAAATGAAACTAATTTCAATAGAAATGTCTATAATGGTTTAATTAATTATTGTTGTCAAAACGTGAAAAATCAAGCTACCACTTGGTTACCAAATGAAATGTAAGAACTTCTAATGGTTGTTAACTAAAAATGTCAGGAAACTAGTGTTTTTCTCCTAAATTTATGTAAACATCGTTTAAATTACCTTAAATATCTATCTTTTATTTCAAGAGTGAACAAAGAACACAAGCACGCTCTTAAATACCCAGGTGTTCCCTCTGACTTAAATCCAATCCCCCATGGACAAAGAATTCCTGTCCCAGAAATATCCGAAAGCTTGCATCTTGAAAAGTTCAGTGAAGATGAGATAAACAGTGAAAGTAGCTCTTAAATATTAGGTTTACTATCCTTTAGTTTCAATGAATCAAAACCAATGATCTTACAAAAGAATTTCGAATATCAAAAGAGTTGTCCTAGCTCTGTGGCTCTCGTCCTGGAGAGAGCAATCTAATGGCACCAAAGACAATATAATACTGGTACAGAAGTAGCAATAAATAATTTATGAAGTTTTTTTCTCTTCATGAAAATTAATCTTTTGGTGTACTGCTCTGAGATTAAAGATTTGATCAAAACTTTAGGAGTTGTGTATAAATCTGCTGATTGGATAATATTTATATACTCACCAGGTAGAATTCTCAAATCTGTGCCCTTAAATAATATTAAAATCTTGCCTCTGTTCTAGTTGGTTATTCTATATAATTTATTAAAAGTTAGGAAAACATGAAAATTCAACTTCATGCCATCAAATATAACCATCATCAGTGGAGAATCTGTTGTGATCTCAAGGTTATCTCTCTAATATTAAGAATGGGAAGAGGATACACAAAGCACCCTAGTTACTGTGCTTGTGGGATAGCCGGGCAGACGCCAAACATTTTTGAAGGCATTAATGACCAGCTCGAAAATCTTTTACACTTGTGTTCCAAAATATCTGCTCCCACTGCTGGATAGAAAGCTAGGTATGATGCAAAACCTCATGAAGGCAATGAATAAAGATAAACCAGCTTTTATTTACAACATAAGGTTTTACATATAAGCAATGAAAAATTGAATACGAGTATATTTGATGGTCCCCAAATTAGAAGCTTATTAAAGGATCCTGAGTTTAAGAAGACTACGGACAAAATAGGAAAGAAAGCTTGTATTGATTTAAAATTAAATATAAGTAACTTTCTCAGAAAGCAACTAAGTCTCGAATATGAAACCACCATTAGTATTCTATCGGAGAGCTTAAGGAAGCTGGGAGCTCGTATATTCATTAAATTGTAGTTTGTGTGCTTGCTCTAACTTGGATTTTTTTCCGGAAGATTTGGCGGATTACGGTGAAAAGCAAGGGAAAAGGTTTCAAATGGATATCCGGAGGAGGAAGACAGGTATAAAGGTCTTAAAATATTTAAGAGCAATTGATGATAAATGATAAATGCCCACAAATAATTTCTTATAGGGTTTATATTGAAAATATGAACTAAAGTGTATCTAGAGATTATATTCAATACCACTTTAACTTCTCATGATTTTCAAGGAAAAGATGGAGAACCTTTTTTTCAGATGCATTAATAAATGTAATAAGCATAGGATAGTAGTTATTGTTTACTTTTGATATTTAAATGCGACAACCGTTCAGACATTTTGTGCAAGAAGACTTTTCTGATAAAATAGACAGGAAAAGGAACTTCCCTCAAAAGATAAGACTTAATCCGTGGCCAAATCTTTTTGACTCCTCGAAAGTTTTAAGAAATTAGATTAATGCAGGGTCTTAAAGTTATTATTTGCATATCAAAATAATTATAACACTGAAATAAGAGGTAATAGATAGCAATAAGTAATATCTGATAGTTTGCATATTTTTCTGATGAGGGCTATGACGTAATATCGTAGGACCTTCGTTCGATTATTTTGAGGCTGACACGTCATCCTAAAAATTCTAGAATTTTAGTTCGCTTTGATCGGCCAGTTCCCTCCAAGTTATTTAATTGAATATTAAAGTTGGATTAAGAATTATGGCGATTTTGTTATGAAAGTAAGTTATTTGATATCTATAGTTAAGAATTTTCATTATATGTTGATATAGCATTGGGATTTTAAACGATCTATATTTATTGTTGTTCCATGGAATTCGATGTCGAGGCTTTCATTCTTTACAAAAGACAGACCATTTTCTTGTGCTTGGAGAGGAAAGTTGTGTTCAGGAGCAGAGTGGATTTCGTGCACTTCTTTTCCGGTTTCGTGTGTCTTGAAGAGGCTATTGGGATTTATTGACTTGGTGTAAGACAACCAGAAGAGTTGTACCCCTTTATTGTATTTTAGTGCGGGATTACCGCGAGTGTTGTACCTCTTGTGCATTTTTGGTAGGACAATCGTGTGTGGTGTCCTCGTTTTGTGTGGCCTATACGAGGCCTGATTTTGGTAGTGGTGAGTGACCCTTATTTTTGGTATATGCCTTCATATATATATATGGTCGGTCATTGCGCGTTGGTGCATTGTAGTCACGTTACCGGAGAGTGCTTCCCTTTTTCCTTTGTGACTCAACCTTCTTTCTCCATGGTATCATATAGATAGGAATATTATATGTGCATGTATGTATATAGGTATCATATTTGGGTTTGTGGTACATCTGTAAGTATTCACTTATTAGTTTGAGGGAAGGATATACGACTATTTGTAATCCTAATAAGTAATTGTCATAGTTCCCCGTTAGATTTAAGTTAACAATTAAGTTAACCATAAGTTAACAATTTAGTTCGTAAATTTCCTTATTTAGGGCAATGCTAATTCCTTCAGGAGTGAAACTCAATTTAGGACAGATCCCTTTTTTTCATTATATCCCTTTTTCTAAATAAATTTTTGTTTTAAGTCGACGCGTCTTCTATCCTTGGCTATAAACTTTTGAGTTTAAAGAATCTGGGCATGTCACCTCATCCCAGTTTGTGACAATATGCACCATCAATCAACTGGAATTCACCAAAAATATTAATTTGCCAAAACATGTAACATCAGTAACATACAAAAAATAAGATATGAATCTCTGTGAAAATTTTAGGAACACCAAACTGATACGGAAAACTGAGTAGTGGGTCGCAAGTCCCTTGACGTTGATGAAAGCTTTGATTTTTTAAAGCATGTTCTCTATGAGGGTGCACACTATGAGGGATGTGATGCTGGTACAATACTTGGTGATGAGCGCCTTCAGTTGTTTATTGGAGGTCCGGTAACGAAGTCCTAAGGCCTCTTTTAGCTCCTGCCAAAGGTTTTCAAGTAGCTTCATATTCGAAAACTGAGATAACGAGTCCATCACTGCGATATTGTTGACCAGGATGCAGCCTTGTGACATGGGGCATTGTCCTATGACGGAATAAAGGAATATTTCGGAACGAGGAAGGAGGAGCCCCGCTAGGTTCAAGAATGCAAAGTCTGATCGTGGGAGAATTCATTTACTTCCGGCGATAAATAAAGCAGACGCTTGGACTACCGAGAGCGAAGAGAAGTTCCCCCCGCCCCACCGAGCGATATAAAAAACCCCGTTTGGAATGGCCCTTCCCAAGGCTTTCTGATATGGAGAAACCCTTCCGGTGCCTGAGGCAAAGTGCTACCGGTTGGACTACATATAAACCCAGTCTCAAGCCGTACCAAATTTAGTATTGGTCCAGCGCGTAGTACGAGACACTTCAACTTCTTGACTCGAATCCGATCCGTTCACTTTCGACTAAGAAAGCAATAAGCTCGCCCCCAAACCGAAAGGAAGTTAGACTCAGTCTGTGGTGCTGGAACCACATAATCGAATTACATCTGACTCAAAACCACTGCCTTAAAGACGAGCAGTTTAAAGTCTTATGAAGTTCACTGATTGGTTCACAGTAAATTGGTCGTCAAGTTTGTTACTGACCGAAGGCATTTTGCACTTCCCTAAAACCGGTACCTTTTTTGCCCCGTAGCGACATATAAATAGCAACTGTATTTCGCCCAAGAATTCAAAACAAAGAAATCTTTATGCATAAAACATAAAATTTGTTTTAAAGCTGAATGAATAAATTAAACATAAGATTTTCATTAAAAATCTGCCTAATCCTGATTGGCTAAATTTCTTTAGCTTATGTTACGTATAATAACTAAATATAGAGCGATTCAATTGCCCCGATTTACATTGCTTGGTGAGAAAGAGGATCAGCAACCCGGGAAAAAGGGCAAAGCCAAGGGTAAGAGGACTCTGAAACCGTGAAAGACTTTTTTCAACGTTAGCGTTGAACGTGTTCTGGCATACACGACAGTATAGCCATAACATAGTGGATTCCATGGTAGACCTCCCAACCCCCTACCCCACCTTGGGGGAAATAGGAACCCATGAAAAGACCTGCCTCTTTTGCGTGTCCTCGGCTCCCCGGACACTGGATAAAGCCATCTCAGGCTGTCCCAGCCAGACCCCCATTGAAGGACGTTTAACATGAGCCCCTCACAAACTCAGCGAATATAACGCTCTCTTCTCGACCGTAAGCTACTGAAAGGGACCAGAAAAGCTTAGGGACTGCTACTACCACCATTCCCTGCTACCGAGCGTTGGACTGATTGTAGATACCTCCTGTTTCTGCCCTTCTTAGCTGGGGCGAAAACAAGCGAGTGTGGACTGATTAGAGATCTCTCCTGTTTCTAGCCCCCTTGAGGGGGAAGCTGCGACCGGGCTTAGAGGTCTAGCCAGCCCTACCCCTTGGAGCCTGAAAAAAAGGTTGTTGATCTGATTGGAGATACCTCCTGTTTCTGACGACCCTGACAGGGACTAGACAGGCTGAGATAAACTGATTGGAGATCCTCCTATTTCTATCTCGCCTTTTTGGAAGGAGAGAGCTGCTGGAGAGGATAGAAATGGGACTTAGTCACAACTGATAACAAGACGCCTCAGCCATGAATGGCTCTGTGGAGTCGTTGGGACTACGGATCCCACTGAAGATAACCGGCACGGAGATCCCAATTAAGGCCGTGGTGTTGAATACAATATTCGGCAAGCTGGGAATTGCTCCCAAGTGGCTAATTGAAGTCGCCCGAGGATATATCGCAATCTGTGACATCTAGTCGGACCTGGTAAAGCTCATTTCGTCCTCGGGAATCACGGAGCTGGAAAAAATAGGACGCGAGCTCAAGTCCTCACCGGCCATTAATGCAAGAAAGGCCATCATATCAGGCGAGTAGATCCGTGCGTTGTAAAATGATCGACGGAGGACATAATGCAGGAAGTAGAGTGTAACCAGCAGTGGGCAAAGGTACACGATCTGATAAAGTTCCGCAGCCTTACTGATGTATTCAAGGTCGTGTTCGAGGAAGTGAAGATGGCTGCAAAGGCAAAGGAAGCTAGGCTTAATCTCTTTCCTGTGAGAATCTCCACAGAGCAGTTCAGCAGGGAGAAGTTGTTTCAGCTACAATCCTGCTTCAAATGTTACTAGGCGGAAGACCATCCAACCAGCACCTGTCCTAGCAAGGACGAGCGAAAGATTTGCTTCGAATGGTCCCAGATGGGACATAACTCGATGCACTGTGTGAACACCTCAAAAATGTGTATTAACTGTGCGGGACTACACCAAATCCTAAGCATGCAGTACCCAGTCAGAAAAGATCTTAATAAGAAAAGAGCAGCAGCAGACAAACCACGTCAGCTGCCAAGTCAACTCCAACCAAACACCTTGCTTCGCAACCCGCCCAACCGCAGATCATATTACAGCTCACTGATTCTACGCCACCCAAGATACTGGCCAGTATCCTGCATCCTCACGTAATGAATTCAACATCGAGATCAATAAGATGCTGGCTGCAAATGAACTGGAACCCATAAAGTTCCCAGATAACCCGAAAGCGGCAACCGTTCTCTCGGCAGCCAAACCTCAGGGAAAGCCTGCAGAGCCTACAACCATCGCTCCATTAGCTGCGGAGCAAGAAGCAGAACTGGCAAAACGGCACTTTTGCTCCGTCAGCTAAAGGCCGAGCGGAGCTCGGAAATCTGGCGCGACTTATACCTCTTCCCATCTGGTTGATCATTTGGATGATATCATGTATAGAGTTGTGACTGCAGTTGTGGCCTTGGTAATTCTTTCATGGACGTGCTTCGTGTACCCGGTTAAAGTAATCTTCATTCGAGCAAATTGCACTCCATGGTGTAGGGATAGCGTTTATCTCCCCCCTCTGATATCGTAGTGTAGTATCCTGCCTGTGGGGACTACTTTGAACTTTTCTTGATTCCTGCGGATTTTCTACCCGGCCTCTTAGATGTTAAGGTTCTCAATTTCTGCTGCTCTCATACGAGCTTGGCAAGGTGCATTACTCCATGGACAAGTGATTATCTGTGTGAAATCATCGGCAAATTGAATGTTGAAGCAAATGGGGCTCACAAGAGCTGGAACATCAGCGGTGTAAATCAAGTAGAGAGTAGGGGATATGCACCCCCCTCAGTGCTTAGGCAAGAAAATCATATTGGCCGTTTTATAAGAATATGGAAAGTAGCCCGTGTTCAGACAGGCGTTAAATATCCTTTTCACCTCTTCGCTGACATTGGCTAATGCCTTTGCAAAGTTTAACTTTGTAAGCCCCGATTGTCCTGTGGCTTTTGATTGGAATGAGCGGAGCGCGCTGAGTAGTTCTTCTTCGGTGATCTAGTCATCTCCGTCGCGCTGTCTATCCACCTGGTAGTGAGGGTGCATCTTATGTATTTGTTCGTTAAGCTCATCTATGATGTTGCTTTTAAACTCTAGGTTATAATCTTTGTTTTCCTCCTCAGTTATACTAAGGATCTTTTCCCAATAACTTCAGAATAGCTATTTAATTGTTCATTTTTCAACTTCGATGTTTCCGTCTTCTTTTAGTAGATCGATCTTATTATTCCCAGTCGATCTTTTTTGACATCTGATCTAAAATTCTTTCGGAGATGCTTCATGATCGAGGCTATCGATCGCATCATCCCATCGTCTCCATTGTTGAACGAGGATCAACTGGTTGTGGACTTTGATTTCTTTACTTCGTTGTATTGAGTCAACGGATGGATTCCTGATGTTGATCTCATACATTAATTTCAGCTTTCGGTATAAATCCTTCCCGTATTCCGCCCATCTGTAGGTAGAGATGCATTTACACTCGGATGTAGGGAGAGAAGCCATATCTGCGTTGATGAGATGGTTATTTAGGTCGTTGAGTGCCTTGTCAATCCCCTCGAAAATTGTCTCATGCAAGCGCTGAGGTTCAGCGCTTGGGGCGCTGATAGGGCTACTGCCCTACTTTTTTATCGATCCTTTGTTCGTTCCAAGCTCAACTACGGATGCAAGTTTTATGCACTCGCAGCCAGGTGTTTATTGCGAAAGGTGGATTCGATCCACCACACCGGCCTTCGCCTTGCGACCGGTGCTTTCCGCATTTTCCCCATTGAGAGCCTGTTGGTCGATGCTGGAGGGATGCCAGTAGCTCTGTGCCACGTGCAGTGCATCACTCGCCTGTACGCGTGAGCCCAGCACCTCCCTCAGTCGCCAACAGCTTTCACCTCATCCGCAGTTGATCTCGACGGGGCCTATGCCGCCAAGAGACGCCAGTCAAACCCTAAGCCCTTTGGGTTTAGGGCCAGGAAACTCCTTCGAGAGCTAGATATAGCCATCGGGCCGGTGGTGACCCTGGTTCTGCCCAGGACGACACCCTGGAGGGTACCAAATTTGGCTATTTGTAGCCAGGTCTCTGCTCCCAAAGCTTGTACGGCACCAGGAGTATTGCGTTCTTCCTTTTTGGAGCACACCTCGTGTCACGCTGGAACCGTGCCAGTGTATACGGATGGCTCCAAGTCCCAAGAGGGGGTCGGTTTCCATGCCGTATCCCCTCTGTTTGAAGTCAGCGGGGCTCTGCCAGGCACTGCGTCTGTCTACACGGCCGAGCTGGTGCCAATACACCACTCGGAACGGGAGATTACGCGACGTGCCCGGTTTGGAGACCGGATTGTGATCTATAGCGACTCACAAAGCGCCCTGAGTGCTCTCGGGGCATTGGAGTCTCCGCATTCCCTGGTTCGCGATATCCGTGACGCCACGGTTTTGGTGAGCCGGACAGATGTCGAGATTAGTTCCTGCTGGGTTCCTGGACATGTAGGAATTGCGGGGAATGAGCGCGCCGATGAAAGCGCCAAAGAGTCCGCGAGGACTCTACGACCGGACCAGCGTTTCGCTCTTCCTCACACCGACTACATGGCAGGAATACGGGCAGCTCTTCGGACTGCGTGGCAAAGAAGATGGGAGACGGTCGAAGGGAACTTAAAGTTGCGTGCCATTGCGCCACGACTGTTTCCATAGACCTATCCCCCAATGCCTCGACGGCTTCAATTTGCTTTCTGGCGTCTCCGAATCTGACACACTCGTGTGATGCATCGCTAGTTGATGGAGCGCTCGCCTGCGCCCTATTGCGACGACTGCGTCGTCCCCCAGACTGTTAGGCACATTCTTGTCGAATTTCCCAGTCTGGGTGATCTTCGCGCACGTCACCTGTCCCGGTACCGGGACGAGTTCGTGCACATTGACTTGTGTATACTTGTTGACTTTTGGGGGAGGCCGGCCTTCTCCCTATTATTTTAGCAGGGTTTTGTTGTTGTTTTTTGCTTTTGTTTTTTCCTCTTATAGGTCGCAGCTCCTGCGCTGGGGGGACCTCCCCCCGACCCAGGAGCTTTCTTACTGCTCATTTCCCCCTTCCTTTTTTTGGGGGGGAGGGGCTTGTTTTTTATCTTAATTTTATCTTAAAGTAGCCATGTTATAGGCCAGTTTTTTAATACGGCGACTAATTCCCAAGTAGGCAGTCGCTAGATGAGCTCTTAAAAAAAAAAATTGCCTGGCGCTAGCGGGGGCCTGCATTTCATGAAATGACTGAATTCTCTATCTCAGTCGAGGAGTTTAAGTCGGTAGATGTGGTCGTTGAGTTCTCCGGCAACCTCATTGCCGCGGGCATTACTACTATTCCTAGAACGTCTGGCCGTTTTGCACGCCGACCCCCCGTAAGGGGCACGGCGATTTGCCCTCCTGGCCACCGTGCTAACGGGATCCAGTAATCCGTCTGGCCCCATATTAGCCTCTCTTCTTTCTTTCAGATAGCCTGTATTTCTCCCCTACTTCGTCGATTTTCAAACAACCTCTCCTAGGCCAGCCTCTAAATTGAAAGGGTAGATACTGACCTTATTCTCAGCCAACTGTCCTGGATCGGGGCTTCTCGGGGAGGGGACAATGTTTCCTAACCCCTGAGCTCTGGTTTGGGATGGGTGGTTTTTAACAACCTGCTTCATCGCCACCCATACCTTCCTCACATCCCTTTTTCTCTCATCGTCACAATCTATCTTTTTACGCCGTTCTTAAAGTGGAGCCGCCATGCCGATGGACTGCCAGGCCACCAGGTGGGAGGGGTAGTCCCAAATGGTGGCCACTGGCTTTGCCGGGCCTGTAAGCACCTCTTGCATTGCGGGCCATTGCGAGAGGTGTAGCGCGATTGCGTCTTGTGATAAAAATAGGGTCACCAGGCCTAATGATGAACAAAAAAAAACAACCCTCAACTTCCCCTGTTTCATCAACGGAGGCGCCCTCGGGCAGCTCCCCCCGTAAGGGGCGCGGCGATTTGCCATCCTAGCCACCGTGCTGACGGGATCCAGCGCACCATGCAGCCCCAGCTTAGCCTCTCTTCCTTCCTTCAGATAGCCCGATTTCTTTCCTACATCGTCGCTTTTCATACAACCTCTCCCAAAACTTTCTCTGGTTAGCCTCTAATTTCACAGGGTAGATGTTGACCTTCTTTTAAGCCAACCACCCCGGATCGGGGCTTCTCGGGGAGGGGAAATTGTTCCCTAACCCCTGAGCTCCGGTTCGGGATGGGTTTTTTTTAACAACCTGCTTCATCCCCACCCATAGCTTTCTCACATCCCCTTTCCTTTCCTCTTCACATTCCATCAATTTTAGGCCGTGTCCAAGGTGGAGCCGCCATGCCGATGGACTGCCAGGCCACCAGGCGGGAGGGGTGGTCCCGAATGGCAGCGCCTGGCTCTACCGGGCTTGTAAGCACCTCTCGCAGTGCGGGCAACTGCGAGAGGTGATGAGCTATTGCGTCCCGTATTAAAAAGAGTGTCACCATGCCCATGTATGTAAAACAAATAAAAAACCAACCCCTAACTTCCCCTATAACAGCCACGGAGCCGTTCTCGGGGAGCTCCAGCAAAAAAATATAGGGCTTCCCTTTGTGCTTGCGCAGGAGACCCTCCATATCTCTTCAACCAGAGAGGAGGCTTACTCCTCTCATCAGGCTACGGGTAAAGGGGACTCCCTCCAACCCCCTTCTCCGGAGGTGCTTACCTGCACCTTCCTTTTACCAGCAGCAGTCCCCTCGTTTCTTTCCAAGCGGACTGCCACCAAAGCCAGCAGGCAGCCCTTAGCCAGCCGCTCCACATCGAAGTGGCTTGATAGGGCAAACCCCCTTAGGGGGGAGAGGAAAGCCAGGCCCCTTCGGTCGCTTCCCTCAAAAGACCTGCTGGCAAGGATATTAAACCTTGCCGGGTTTAAGGCTTGTGCCTCCCCACAAATGACTCTTGACGCTGCCAAGGGGACCTGCGATGTCCTGGGATGGGATTGCCAACAAGAGGCGCCTCCTGTGATAGACATGGTCCTTGAGGAAACCCAGCCTCAGACAGTAGGGCCTTCCATGGGGAAGAATCCGGGCTCCGTGCCCGGATTTCCTGGACAGCGAAGGACATCTGTGGTCTGCCCAGTGCGGCTTCCGCAAGTTCCACTTCACGTCGGATGCTCTGCTCCGCCTTGAAAATGCCGTCTGCCAGGCTTTCCCTAGTAGACAGCACTACGCCACGGTCTTTTTTGATCTAGAGAAGGCCTATCAAATCGCATGGCTATACGATATCATGGAGACTCTCCACACGATGTAGGCGAGGTGACGCCTCCCAGTCTTCATATCTAAATTTTCGCGACATCGTCGATTCCGCGTACGGGTGAGGGAAGCCCTCTCCGGACCAAAGGAGCAGCAGTAGGGTGTCCCACAGGGAAGTGTCCTCATTGTTACACTCTTTGCCCTGAGCATCAACCACATCACCTCGGTGCTGCCGGAAAATGTTCTCGATATGCTCTACGTGGATGAACTTTTGATCTCTTTTGGCGCGGCCCAGATGCCAACTCTGGAGCGTCGACTCCAATAGGTAATGAACTGCGTCTCTCACATGCCGTAGTGCATAGGTTTCGGTTTTCCTTAAAAAAGACTAAGTTAGTGCACTTCTCCTGCTATCCAGGGTTCCAGCCCGACCCAGACTTGTTTCTTAATGGGGTGCGCCTGGATGTGGTTGAGTCGCACCGTTTCCTTGGTCTTGTATTCGACCGACGCCTCACCTGGGAGGCTCATATTCGCAGCCTTAGGGTCTCTTATACCCGCGCCATTAATATTCTTTGTTCCGTTAAGTTCAGCGCTTGGGGTGCTGATAGGGCTACTGCTTTACTTTTTTACCGATCCTTTGTTCGTTCGAAGGTCGACTACGGATGCAAGTTTTATGCATCCGCAGCCGAGCGTTTATTGCGGAAGGTGGATTCGATCCACCACACCAGCCTTCGCCTTGCAACCGGTGCCTTCACCACTTCCACCATTGAGAGCCTGTTGGTCGATGCTGAAGAGATGTCTCTGGCTCTACGCCGCGTGCAGTGCATTACTCGCCTGTACGCGAGAGCCCAGCGCCTCCCTCGTTCGCCAACAGCTCTCACTGCATCACAGGCTGAACTCGACGGTGTCTATGCCACCGTGCAACGCCAGGCATAACCTTAGCCATTTGGGTTTAGGGCCAGGATAGTCCTTTGAGAGCTAGGTATATCTCTCAGGCCGGAGGCGCCTCTGGTTCGGCCTATGACGCCACCCTGGAAGATACCACATTTGGCTATTTGTCACGACGCCTCTGCTCCCAAAGCTTGGACAGTGCTGGGAGTGTGGCGTTCGAACTTTTTGGAGCACACCTCGTGTAATGCTGGAACCCTGCCAGTGTATATGGATGGCTTCAAGTCCAAAGAGGGGGTCGGTTTCCACACCGTATTACCTCTGTTTGAAGTCAGCGGGGCTCTGCCAGGCGTTACGTCTGTCTTCACAGCCAAACTGGTTGCAATACACCACTCAGTACGGGAGATTACACGACCTGCCCGTTTCGGAGACCGGATTGTGATCTATAGTGACTCACAAAGCGCCCTGAGTGCTCTTGGAGCATTGGAATCTCTGCATCCCCTGGTTCGCGATATCCGTGACGCCATGGTTTTGGCGAGCCAGAAAGATGTCGAGATTATCCTCTGCTGGGTTCTTGGACATGTAGGAATTAAGAGGAATGCGCGCGCCGATGAAAGCGCCAAAGAGTCCGCGAGGACTCAGCGACCGGACCAGCATTTCGCTCTTCCTCATACCGACTACATGGCAGGATACAGGCAGCTCTTCGGACTGCTTGGCAAAGAAGATGGGAGACGGTCGAAGGAAACTTAAAGTAGCGTGTCATTGCACCGCGACTCTTCCCATGGACCTACCCCCCAATGCCGCGACGGCTTCAGGTCGCTTTCAGTCGTTTCCGAATCGGGCACACTCGTGTGACGCATTGCTATTTGATGGAGCGCTCTTCTGCGCCCTATTGTGACGACTTCGTCGTCCCCCAGACTGTTAGGCACATTCTTGTCAAATCTCCCAGTCTAGGTGATCTTCGCGCAAGTTACCTGTTCCGGTACCGGGATAGGTTGGGTTGCTACCACCTGTCCCTTTACTCGGGACGACTGCGTGCAAATCGACTGGTGGACTTGTTTACTTTGGGGGGGGGGGAGCCGGCCTTCTCCCTATTATTTAAGCAAGGTTTGTTTGTTTGTTTGTTTTTTGTTTGCTTTTTTTTTATCTTTAGGTTGCAGTCTCCTGCGCCAGGAAGACCTCCCCCAGACGCAGAAACTTGCTTCCTTTCCCCGTTTTTGGGGTGTTTTTCGTCTCTTTAGTTTTATTTTAAAGTAGCCTAAAACTAGGCCTGTTTTAATACGCTACTAATGCCCAAGTAGGCATTCGCAAGATGAGCTCTTAAAAAAATCCACGCCGTATCCCCTTTGTTTGAAGTCAGCGGGGCCTTGCCAGGCGCTGCGTCTACCTTCACGGTCGAGCTAATGGCAATACACTACTCGGTACCTCAGTTTACGCGACGTGCCCGGTTCGAAGACCGGATTGTAATCTATAGCGACTCACAAAGCGCCCTGAGTGCTCTCGGGGCATTGGAATATCCGCATCCCCTGGTTTGCGATATCCATGACGGCACGGTCTCGGCGAACAGGGCAGATGCCGAGATTATTTTCTGCTGAGTTCTTGGACATGTAGGAATTGCAAGGAATGAGCGCGCCGATGAGGGCCCCAAAGAGTCCGCGAGGACTCTGCGACCGGACCAGCGTTTCGCTCTTCCTCACACCGACTACATGGCAGCAATACGAGCAGTTCTTCGGGCTGCTTGGCAAAGAAGATGGGAGACGATCGAAGGGAACTTAAAGTTGCGTGCCATTGCGCTGCGACTGTTCTTATTCCCATGGACGTACCCCCCAATGCCACGAAGGCTTCAGGTTGCTTTCTGTCGTCTCCGAATTGGGAACACTCGCGGGACGCACCACCATTTGATGGAGCCCTCACCAGTGCTATAATGGGACGACTGCCTTGTCCCCCACACTGTTCGCCACATTCTGGTTGAATGTCCCAGGCTGGGCGTTCTTCAAGCAAGTTACTTGTCCCGGTACCGGTATAGGCGGCGTCGCTACCCTGTCCCTTGTACTCGGGACGAGTTAATGCACATTGACTGGTGCACTTGTATACTTTTAGCGGGTGACCGGGTTTCTCCCTTTTATTTTACCAGTTTTTTCGTTTTGTTTGTTTGTTTGTTTGTTTGTTTGTTTTTTCCCCTTATAGCCCAAGAAGGCAGTCGCCAGATGAGCTCTAAGAAATAAAAATCTAAGGGTTATGCATCATCTTTAAGATCGCTACTGACTTTCAAACGACTGGTTCCACTTCTATGAAAAAGTCGTCTGAACGCCGAAGAGCTTCAAATGAACCTAAGGTTCGCACCTTTGTAGGAGCTTAGTTCAAAGATTTGGGTGCTTTCAGTGCCAATCTTGCTCACGATCGGAAAACAGCAGGTTGAAACACTTAGACTTTTCGAAAAAGGTATCAATTCGACAAAGGATGTGACTAAGCTTCATCTGACCAAGAAGAACTTACATGATAGGCTCTACTTTTGTAGGAAATATAAAGAATGGAAGTTTGAAGACTGTTGCAAACTGATATCTTCTAAAGAGTCTCCCTTCCGTTTGTTTGTAATTTCTGGATGACCCCTCGATAGGAGAAGAAAAGAAACCGCTTTTACCAGTTGTTTGTTGTGCCAATGTTGAAGCATCCGAGCAGTGTCCTATTTTGGGTATGCTTCTCATCTAAGGGGAGTAGAGGACTAAAACTTTCCCCAAGAATCCTTCCATGATTTCAAAATAGTATCAATACGTGCTTCATCAGCACCTTTTTCAACAGTTCGAGAAAATTTCTGGATGATATCTAGAATTTTCAGTCGGGTGGCGCACTTTGTTATAAAGCTAAACCCAAAAGCAATAACAAAGTTCTTGGGGCAGTCAATAAGGTTTGCAATTCGGATATAAGGAAACCAGATATAAGGTAAAGTGTTTTATTATATTTCAATATAACTACCCTCGACTTCAATGCACTTGTTCCTGAGGCTTCGAATTCCTGAAAACCAGAAATCTCCCGACTGCTGTTCAATCCACTCTTGAACGGCGAGCTGAACATCTTCATCGTCCACAAACCAGCGTCCACGCAGTGCAGCCTTGAGCTGGCGAAATAAAAAGTAGTCGCTTGGGGCCAGATCTGGAGGGTAGGAGAGATGGTTGAGCTCCTCGAATCCGCACTCGCACAGGGCAGCTTGTACAACTCTAGCCTTGTGGACTTTGACTACGTTCAAGTCGATCATGGGGCGTGAGATTTCGTGAGGTTTCTAGGGACCCAACGGGCAGAGACTCTGGTCTTTGCCAAATTGTCGTGGATTATGTTGATATCACTTCCATGAGATATTCCAAGTTCTCGCTTGAATTCTTTCCTACTAATTTTCTGCTCTAAACATTTTATTTTTATGTTATTAGAATAAAATAATAATTAACGTTAACGCTTTAACGTTAACTTCTTTTATATATTTTAAAGAATTAACGATTAACTGTCCATACGTCTGCTTTTTATTCTATTAACATGTATATTATGCGCTGTGTATTATATCCTAAGCCACTTTTCAAATAAATTTTTAAGTTCTGTTTATTCAAACATTTCTCTATTTATTACCTCCTATCACATACTTTGCTATTTTCTGCCTTTTTGTAAAATTTACCAGTTTTTGTGTAAGATAATCTTATTTTATCTTTATTTTGAAAAGGTGCACATTGTAAAACAGTTTTCATTGTATTATTACTGTATGTCCTGGTATAGGAATGACCAAGTGATGACGGTTCATAGATATGGGTTTGTTACGTACTTCAAAACTCCTTGATTAAGTTTTATCTCTAAGAGTGCTATATTTGATTATATTTCTGATTATTATTATTATTACGTTAATCTTTGAGGGCTTCTAGTGCCTTGCTCAGCGTTTCAAGGATTGAATAAAAAAAATGTTTCTAAGAAAACTAGACCGTTAATTAAAAGCATGAACCAAGATTGAAATTTAACACCCAAATTACATAGAAATTAATTAAACAAATTTAAATGAGGCTTACTAAAGTATGCAATAGAATTCACAGTAATGGTTGACCCACAGCTCACTTTAATATTAAGTGCAAACTGACATTCAACGAAACATCTACCGGGGTTTAAATACCTTTCGAGATTCCACAAGAATCGGGTTTGAGTCTGATCTTGAACTCAATTGTTATGTCACCACAAGAGTGTTGTTTCTGGACCGGCGCGTGACCAGAGCGTCCAGCTGGTCAGCGGGTGGAAATGCTTTAAAGCCGCAGAGGACCTCGGAGCGTGTAGCGGATGTAGTGATGCACGCCTTCTGGAGGAAATGATTTCACCACAGGACAGGGAAAGTAAGTTTCGTCTAATCTTCGTGTTATCCTGGGAATAATTCGCACTGGCAAGCGATGAGCCCAAAGCGTGAATCCGTTGACGCAGGAGAGTGTTTGAGGGAGTTTACTTGGAGGGTATTCCTCAAGGGTGAGGACTATCTCTGTGTTTTGGGATACACCAGGATAGAGGGTTTCTCTGACGAGAGTACGTTAAACTTTCTTCTCAAATAAAGTTAACTTAAAGTTCGGTGTGACCACCATGAACTGGCTCAAGGGTGAGCTTCTTATAAGTCTATCTCGCTAGTTTTACGGGGTCTTTGCAGGTCTTAGCTATCTATATCTCTAACAATATACCTACCTCCCTAAGGGGCGCGGCGATTTGCCATCCTGGCAGCCGTGCTGACGGGATTCAGCACCCTGTCCGATCCCAGCCTAGCCTTTTCTCCTTCCTTCAAAACACTTGTGTTTCTCCCCGATTTCCTCGTTTTTCATACAACCTCTCCCACAACTTTCTCTGGTCAGCCTCCAATTTCACAGCGTAGACGCTGACTTTCTTCTCAGCCAACCTTCCTGGATCGGGGCTGAAGGGAGAGGGGACAATGTTCCATAACCCCTGAGCTCCGGTTTGGGATAGGGGTTTTTAAACAACCTGCTTCATCCCACTCATACCTTCCTCGCATCCCTTTTCCTTTTCTCTTCACACACTATCAATTTTACGCCGTGCCTAAGGTGGAGCCGCCATGATGAAGGGCTTCCGGGTCACCAGGCGGGATAGGTGGCCTTAAATAGCCGCACCTGGCTCTGCCCGGCCCGTACGCACCCCTCGCAGAGGAAGCTACTATGAGGGGTGATGAGCTATTGCATACCATAAGAAAAAGAGGGTCACCATGCCTAATGATGAAAAAATCAACAATCTTCACTCAATTTCCCTTTGTTCATCGAGAGAGCCGCCCTCAGGCAGCTCCACAGCTGCTTGCGCAGGGGATGTTCCAAATTTCTCTAACCGGAGAGAAGATTTACTCCTCTCATTCGCCTACGGGTGTAGGAGACTCACCCTCATCCCCTCCTCTGGAGATGCTTTCGGGCATCTCCCTCTTCCAAGCCACAGTCCCTAATTTCTTTCCAAGGGAACTGCCAAGAAAGCCAGCAGGCTTTACATAGCCGACCTCTCCCCATTGAAGCGGCTTGGTAAGGCAACCCCCCTTAGAGGGGAGAGGGAAGCCAGGAAACTTCGGTTGCTTCCCTCAAAAGCCATGCTGGCTAGAATTTTAAACCCAGCGGAGGTCAAGGACTGTGCCTCCCCGGAATTGACAAATGACGCTGCTGACAATAAGACCTGCGTTGTCTTAGGGGGGAGATGGCAAACTAGAGGCCCGCCTGAGATAGACATGGTCCTTGGTGCAACACAGCCTCAGAGGGTAGGGCCTTTGATGAGAGAAAATCCGAGCTCTGCCCAAGCACCTAACTCGAGTCCGCCCCTATGTAAGGTCCTTCTCAAAACGGCTTGGGTTTCCAGGGCAGTAAAAGGAGGGGGGGGGAGGATTGCCTCCAACCGGTGCTTCTACGACTGCTAGAACCTTCTGAATCTTAGAGAAGTACCTGGCTGAGGCAGGTCCATCTGGCCTGGGGGCTCCTGCCGGAAGAGGGAAGAAGCCGGTGCATTCCCCACAATCCTCTCCTAAAAGGAAAAAAACAAAAAAAGACTGAAAAGACTCGGGGCTCCTCTCCATCCGTGGGGCTTGCGGAGACGGATGGGTCTAGTGCTTCAGTAAGCGACCAAGCCAAGATCGGTACATCCGACCCCTCTGCTCTAAGGGTGCGGAGCTCCTGACTAAGACGAAAAGGGGCGCAGGGTGAAGCCTCAAAGACATCGGGGCCCCTCATTCAGAGGTGCTGTAGTTAATTGTACACTCAGATAGTAAAGATATAAAAATTTCGCGCAATTTACAATTTAACAGGTGAAGTAATCTGACTACACCTTCAGTCTCCAGATCCATGTTATTGATTTCGAGGATCTTTTCGAAGTGGGCTAAAAATGCTCCGAAATCCTCTCCATCCTTGAAATTGGGGAGCTGTAGTGGGAGATTGGGGGGGACTTTAGAACGTAAACTGTATGACTGTATTTCTGCTTTAACACGAGCTAATTCAATCTGATGGTGAAGCTCAGCTTGTCTTCTCCGTTCCTCTCTTTCTTCTCGTTGAAATTCTCTTTCTTCTCGTTGGATTTCTCTTTCTCGTTCTTCTCGTTGGATTTCTCTTTCTCGTTCCTCTCGTTGTATTTCTCTTTCTCGTTCCTCTCGTTGGATTACTCTTTCTCTTTCTTGTTCTTCTCGTTGGATTTCTCTTTCTCTTTCTTTTTCTTTTTCTTCACGCTTGAAGGAATTTTCGGTCCGCTGGCGAGTTCCAGCCGAACCGGGGGAATAAAATGATCCTGACGTGGCGTCTTGGTAATGAGAACCGTTTCTCGACGAACGGCTTGAAGAACAATGGCTGTTCTACGTAGTTCTCTTCTGAACACGAGGGGGAAGCCTTGAGGACTTGGCGTCACCAAGGCTCGAACCTTTGGCACTCAAGGAATATTCTCCTCCTTCTGGACAAGTGATGGTGAATCTCGAGGTCGAGGTCCCTTGGCGCACAAAGGGAGAGAGGGTCGTAGTGATGTTTCGCGACGAAAATCTGGATCTCCAATCTGATCTTAGTGGTAAAGTTTCCATATAAATATCCAGGATATCTCCTTGGCGGGGGGGACAATGGAGTGGGAGATTCGAGGGAACGCACAGCCGAGCCGGAGAACAATGCCTTATCTGCCCATAAGCCTAACTCATTCTGGCGAAGACAGCGTATGGGGGAGAACGGGGGGACGATAACCTCCTTGTTTAAACATTGACATCCGGTGGCTGTGATAAGGCGCCAAGCTTTGAAACGAAGATGCACGTGGGCCCATCGTGGTTTTAAATAATATGTGATAGAAGTTGAAATTAACGCAGCTTCAACTCGTTCTATCACACATATAGTACCCAGCAAACAATTTGAATTTATTAAAATATTTTTAAAAATATAATGAGTAGATAAATGAAATTTCCATGGTACATAATGGCATGCATTTAAAATATTTTATGAAAATTTCATATACAAGAAATTATACTAAATAAACTAATAAAATATAATATGTCACGTGCAAAGTATGAGAACGATTTGAAAATAAAGTTTTAGAAGTTTCTTGAAATCGTCTGGCAACGATTTTTCTGTAGATAAGAACTGTACAGCAGTTATTGTTGTTGTACTTCCTTCGCAGAGATTCCACCACGCGTGAAAGTGAGTCTTGAGCTCCGTCAGATAATTATTTGTTTGAAGACTTCGGGAGGATTCTTTCTGCGAATTCAAGAGATGTAGGAAGGTCAATAAGTGTGATTCCACGCGTTGTGAAGTTGAACAATGAAAATAAAACTTATAAATCTCATACAAAATTCAGTAGCCTCCACCCCATAACCACCATCAGAGAAAATAGAGCTTTGAGACGCTTCTCAATGAACGGTTGCTTCAAGTCTGTAGCAGGAATGTCTTGAAAAATGAAAACCAATACAAGTAAAGAAATGACCCTTTTCATAGTGTCCCGTCGACTCAATGCATCTGGTTCAAACGTTTGTTCCCCAGCAACCAAACCAATTATTTGTAAGAAGAACCAGAAGGCGAGACTGAAATATGCTGAAGCTCATGTTGTTTGGTGGAGTGAAGATTGTTCCGCTAGTCCAAATAAAGTGAACGGTAAATGCGAATGTGTACCTAGACTTTGTACAACGTGTTATACGTTTACTCCGAGCATCTCTGGAACAGCAAGCAGTATTTATGCATGACAAAGCGCCAAGGCATAATGAAAAGTAAGTAAAATGCTATTTTAAACAAGAAGATATCGGTACAATGAAGTGGCTTACCCTTAACACGTGCGAGAAACTCTGGAAGATCATTGTAGATAAAGTTTAATCCCAAGAACTTTCAACATTGACGGATTTATAGACGAATAAAAATAACACCAGAATTTTTCAAAAGACTTGCTAAGCCTTGTGGTCATCGTCGCGTTGTCAAATTTTGCTTCGTTTCTAATATATTTCTTGTAAGCAGGTCTGCGAATAATCGTTCTTTGATAATGAACCTAACAATATTTTATTTTGTTTGTTTAGTATAATTTCTTGAATATACAATTGTATTATATGACATGTTCACAAAATATATGAAATCCATGCATTTATGTACCATGGAAATTTAATTTATCTACTAATTATATTTTTTCAAAATTTTCATAGAGGAGAATCGTTCTTTTATTTTTCTACCAGTATATTACAGGAGGTAATTGAAATCGTTGTAATAATTTAAACATTGGCAGCATGGATTCAATAGAAGCTAATTGGAAAGTATCACAAAACTTATGCTAATTTATTTATAACTATTTACCTAAACGTATCTTATGGAAGCAGTTTTAATATTTTACTGCACAAGACAAATATGAAATCACTCGCATTAGTAAGTATTTATGTTACTGATTTAAATGTCTTTAATAATTTGTAGTCTTAATTCGATTGCCATGCCACATTAATTCCGATAAAATCCACAATTTACGCAATTTTACGTTCCTCCTATGAGAATTATCTTCCAGCACAGCCGCCGAAAAACAATAAACTTCTACCACGTAAATATTTCTATTGAACAGTTATAGTGTCACACTAAGGTTCCTCTGACAAAGGAGGAGGTAATTTTACTACCAAAACCGAATGATGTCATGTATCAAAATTCATTTGCTCCTGTGTTGGTTTAATGCGATCTTGTCTAGTTTAAGGGAAGGAAAGAAAATCTTTTTACTGGGGAAAATAGTAAGACGCCGAAGATTTTTACAAAAAAAACAATGCTTATTAAAAAATACTAAATCACTTAAAAGACATAGTGGATGATCAATTTTAATGCAAAAGGTCATTTATGATAATAAATATTGGTAATTGATCTAAATTTGCCTATAGGTGAGGAATATCAATATTAATTTCGATCTTAAATGCGTATATGTTTGGGTAAATGCGAAAGGTTGTCAGCACATAATTACAGGTAATTATGTATAATTAAATAAGGTTTTGTAAAAGTGATCACTTTTGCAGGTTTAATATTTTTTTTAAAACTTACCAAGCTATATAATGAAAATGATTTAGTAAAAGAGATTACTAAAATTTACAAGTAATTTGATATGATTAGCAAACTTGAGAAGTCAAATTTGATTTTACTAGTTATATTTAACACTTTGAATGACGGAAGATTGATAACTACGAATATTTCCAGGTTATTATAATAATTTGATGGACAACAATGCGAGGTGCTGTTCTACGTTTTAAGGTACTAGTATTGGGTTCGAATAGGGCGGTGGTAAGAGAGGTGCAGGTTGTGCAAACCTCTTGATCATGTTACTGTTATCTTATGTGTGGACAGGTTTTGGCTGAGGGTGGTCAAGTAAAGCGGGGTATCTTAATGCCATCGCATCATTTTGTCTGTCACGTATATGCAAGACTAAGGTAGTGCACTTCTGCCACCATCTAGGGCTCCACCTCGACCCAGATTTGTTTCTCAATGCGGTGCACCTGGAAGTGGTTGAATTGCACCGTTTCCATGGTCTTGTATTTAACCGACGCCTCACCTCGCAGTCTCATATTCGCAACCTTAGGGTCTCTTGTCCCCGCGCCATGGATATTCTTCGCTCCATGACGTTCAGCGCTTGGAGTACTGATAGGGCTACTGCCTTACTTTTTTATCGATCCTTTGTTCGTTTGAAGCTCGACTACGGATGCGGGTTTTATGCATCAGCAGCTTTCGCCTGGCGACTGGTGCCTTCCGCACTTCCCCCCTTGAGAGCCTACTTGTCGATGCTGGGGAGATGTCACTCGCTCTACGCTGTGTAAAGTGCATTATTTTCCTGTACGCGCAAGCCTGGCGACTCCCTCAGTCGCCAACAGCTCTCACTGCATCCGCAGCTAATTTCGACGGTGCCTTTCCCGCCGAAAGACGCCATTCATACACTAAGCCCTTTGAGTTTAGGGCCAGGGAAGTCCTTCGAGAGCTAGGTATAGCTCTTGGGCCGGTGACGCCCCTGGTTCTGTCCAGGACGCCACCCTGGAGGGTACCACATTTTGCTATTTGTCGCTACGCCTCTGCTCCCGAAGCTTGTTCAGCGCCGGGGGTATTGCGTTCGACCTTTTTGGAGGACACCTCGTGTCACGCTGGAACCGTGCCAGTGTATACGGATGGCTCCAAGCGCCAAGAGGGCGTCGCCTTGCACTCCGTATCCCCTCTGTTTGAAGTCAGTGAGGCTATGCCAGGCGCTGCCGCTGTCTTGACGGCTGAGTTGGTAGCGATACAAGAGGGTGGCAGTGTCAATCTTTCCCCTCTAGGGGTAGAAGGGAATCGCTCTCATTTCTCGTTCTCCTCGCTGATGCCCAAGATTATCAAGGGTTATGTTTGCATAAGCCGCCTCCGATATCCCCTTTGGAGGCCATCGTGCGCGAAGCCCTCTCTCGCCCATTGCTGTGGCTCCTATTTAAGATGATGTCTGTCAATCCTCAGCCGTCCAAACCTTAGTTTCTAGCTCCCGTGAAGTGCTCTCCTCGCCCTTGTGATCTCGTTAGCAGATCGTCTTCGTGTAATCCGCCCTGATCAGAGGAATATTGCGGAAACCTGTTTATACCCGGAAGATTGTCCTGGTGTTCTCTCGTCGCACTACATTGATTGAGACTTCAGGCCACCCGCAGGCGAATCTCTATTTCATGATTACTTCTCCCTGGAGCCGAGGTAATCTCAACGTCCTTCGGAATCTCACTGAACACCTTCGCATCGAGACCCCATCGACGAAGTCCTGGCCATTGGTCTTTCACATTCCCAGTTCCTCCTCCAGAAGTTACCAGGAGTCCTTTCCTCGTACGTCCCACCTCTTCGTTCCTAGTCCTAGGAAGAATTCCCCATTTAATGTAACGCCTATAGACTTATTAAATATTTCATTGAATCCAACTTATTATATCACTTATATATTTTTCCGGACCTAGTTTCCTAAATTTTTGCTTGTCATAATATTCTTTTGTTGCACTGATTATTATTTAGATTTCCATATTTATCTGTACCCTTGTTCTTATTAATTGTATTAAAGTTTATTTTTGAGGCGAACCCGGCAAACGTATTTCTTTTTAAAGAGCCAACCTATAATATCGCACTCCCAAATCAATTGTGCTTGAGCGCAGCGCCGATAGTGGCTGTTTGACGTACAGTAGTAGTATGTGCCTTTAGAGGCTTTTTGGTCACACGCCTTTGTCATTCGACAAAAGTATAAAGAAAACTTTCACCAAACGATGTGCATGCGCAGAACGTATAATATAAGATGTACTGGAAAGAAGGAGTAAGATAAGACGCACATACCCTTTATGGAATTGATATATGTGTTAAAAATGGATATGCAGTTGCGGGTGTTTGTTTGAGGTGGGATGTAAGCCTTTTTGCTTCAAACGAGAAGAGGAGGAAAAATCTTTTTCCATTGTCGTTAAGAGAGTTTTCGTCAATAATGTTTTCCATTCCATACAGATATTTGAGGACGTGAAACAAATGGTTAGAATTGGTGGTAGAAAACACGAAAGTTGGCTAGATTGAAAAATTTTAATTATACTGTCTGATAAGTTTATTAAACTGTAATTTTGGCTGTAGGTTTTCACTTACCGAATTGCTCAAAATGGCCAACAGCTGCATGTTAATATTTAGGAGTTTTTTATAATTTGTTTTACAAGTTTCAGGACTATTTGTACTGAAGTATGGTGGGATGATGGTTGATTGAAATGCAAGAGAGTGTGTAGTAATTTGGGTTATCGCTTTCTTATGCTCTTTAATCATCCTGCCAAGTGAGTTTTGGGGAGGATATTATCGGTTTATTGCACTAATGTACATGGAAGCCATAATTTTGAGCCGTATAGTAACTCAGCCTCGGAAATGTTCGTAATATTTTTCTTCTGAGTAAACAAACACTCTATTGGTAGCTTATCGAGTTATACTATTATAGGTCCATACATGATATATCTCCATATTTAGAATATGCGTATTTGTTTAAACAATGTTTTATTCTATTTCTCTTTTATTATCTAATATTTACAAGAGGAGCGGCTTTGCCACTCCTCGATACAGGAGAGGCTTGCTGTTCCAAGACGACCTTTAGTCTGCGGCCTACGTCCAGGTAAGTGTATCGTTTTCCATTCCATGATCGAATTAACCAGTTAAATTTCCTAGTATCAAATTCTTCTGAAATAATTTTATTTCGTTTTCCTTTTGGATCTTGTAAAGATCGCTAACACCAATGTACCTATGGAAAGATTAGCTATACTACATAGCTAATCTTCAAATAGTTACGATAAATAAATCAAAGATAGTCAAATATATTAGTATGAGTGCATTATTATTAAAAATATTTTCCAGATAAAAGAGAGAGCATGTAATAATAACAGCTTAATTTATTTATATTGATAATAATAATCTTACAGAATGCATGAAACTTATCATATATATTTCTTTATCTCCACATAAATTCTTGAAGTTATGAATATCAAAATTTCCCTTTTGCATCCTTGCCTGCTCTTAATAGCTGATTTATACCTTCCCAATAGCTTTGAATTGATTGTGTGTGCACACCTGTATGTAGGTAGACAAAACATACATAATGGTTGACTGTGTGATGCTCACAAACGATGTCTCTTTGAATATTTGAGTATGATTTCCGCTCTTCACTATGAATAACTGTTCCAGGCCTTACCCCTTTTTTATTTGGTGTAAAATGGTCATGAGACTACGAGATTCTACTATAACTACATAACTTATACAAGGTAATTTACTTGTAACTAAAACACTGAAAAACAATATGGCCTCATATAGTTCTCCTCCTCTATGGTAATTAGGCTTATGAGAAAAATATGATTAGTTAAACTGAACAATCAGTCGTGCACCACCAAGCTTAATGGGATGTTTTTGGAAGTAATTTGCGCATATTTCACAGAAAATATTCTTTACTTACTCCTGTTACTATTGAAGATTTAAGAAATGCACATCAGAATAACATTAATATTTTCACGCCAAAAGAATATTGCTTCTTTAAATCATTCGAATTATAGAAAAAAAAGAAAAAGAAACAGCTATACCTTAATTTGAAGAGATTTTCTGGACTTAACCATTTGTAATTGGTCTTGTTTTAAAATATCTCATACACATTAAGAAAAAAAATATATATTTTTATTCATCCCTTCCAGTAATTCCCGTTCTTAATATATAGTGTTAGGCATAAGATAAGTTATTTTTTTTTACAAAATTTTATCAACTTTGTTTTTCACAATTTCTATTCTTGAATTGCCTTTACTTGAACGATGCGGTTGCTGAAGGTAATTTTAACCATCGATCCTTTGAATTTCTACATCTTTATCTTTTGGTCAATCTTCTTCGCTGCTATGCCTGAAAATTCAAACAGATTTTCTGAAGTAACGTTCATGTTACTTAAGAATTTATAAGTTTCTATTTGTTCTCCCTTTTCCCCCTATGTTAGGAGGAAAATAGATTAGGTTCTCTACGCCTTTTCTTGTTGCTATGATTTTTCACCGCTCATCATTAGAGACGTTGAACTTGTTGTATCATCATCACTAAATCTATGATTTAATAAGGGGACTTTTATTGAGTATTTGGATAATAATTTCATCTTAGTTTGGTTATGACTTATGTTTTTTATCAAAGTTATTTCTAATAATTCTTTTATTATAACAAAACACAGAATGGTGAAGTTCAGAAATAACTATAAGTATCGAAATTTTGTGGATTTTTTAAAACCGAACGAATTACAAATGGTGAAGTTCAGAAAATTTATTTTTATATACCTTCCTCTTCTTATCGATAACTATAATTTAAGAAGGGGATTTTTTTGAGTATTAGAATAATAATTGCAGCTTAGTTTGGTTATGACTTATGTTAATTTTATCTAACTTATTTCTAATAATTCTTTTATAATATCAAAAAAAAAAATGGTGAAGTTCAGAAATATTATGAGTATCGAAATTTTGTGATTTTTTTAAAACCCAAAAAATTACAGATGGTAAAGTTCAGAAAATTATACTTTAGCAACGTGATATTTGGAAAGGGGGGAAATTTAGTTTGGAGTTCCTTTATAAAATTACCAGGCAATGTCTTCGCCACTCCCCCCTATGGGGTAGGCTTGCACTGCGCTACTAAAATTAAAATATAAAATCTATAAAAACGCAGCCATGGTTAAATTTTTATAAATTTTCTGAACTTCGCCAATTTTACTAATTTTAGAAATGACTTCGAAATTATTTCTCCCCCTTTCAAAATATCGCGTTGCTAAAATATAGTTATAGATAAAATAAAAAAGCAGCCTTACTTAAATTTTAATAAATTTTCTGAACTTCACCAATTGTAATTAATTTTCTTTTATAGCATAATAAAGTATTAGATAATGATTTTTTTCTAAACTTAACCATTTCATATTTTCAAACTAAAGAAATTCTTAGAAATTACCTTGATAAAAATTAAAAAAATACTTACGTTTGTCATAACAAACTGAGATGAAATTATTATTCAAATACTTCCCAAAATCCCGTTCTTATATTATAGTTAGTGATGATGATGATGATAATTGGCAAAGTTCAAAAACTTTATAAAAATTTCTCCATGGCTGCTTTTTATTAAATTTTAAAATTTAATCTTGGTAGTGCAGCGCAAGCTACACCCGTCGGGAGGAGGGATGGCGAATCCATTGCCTGGTCATGTCTATGTTTTAGTTAATTGTGAAGACCAGAAGGGAGCGGCACAATCTAACAAAGTTCTGACCAACGAGGTGTAGAGTTTTAACATATTTTCTCTTTTTTGTGTGTTAAGACGACTCCCTAATAAATGATGCGATTCCTCTTACCTTGATTCTAATTGCTATGCACTGATTGGAGAAATTTAATTTATTATCTATTTTAGCTCTTAGACTTTCTTCTTCATTAACTTCTATAAGCTCGGTATTTTGAATATAGTAATTCGATTAATCTTATTAAGCTTATTATTTTCCTACATAAGTTTGTATCGGCAGCAAATAAATTTTTTTGGCACTTTATTCCACAACTTATGTCGTTTACCATAATTATTAATAGGAAAGTCCCTATCAGAGGGTTGATGAGCTGTTTTTAGGATTCTTAATCAGCTTGATTTTACTACGTTTAAAAGCAGCTTTCGATTACGATTTCTTAACCTGCTTTCATTCCTAGTTATCATATCGTCGTGAATGTGCATAACTTTTAACTTTGAAAGAAGGATTTTGAATGGAAGTTTTTCAATGGTTTTAGCAAACTAGATATTTCACATTGTAACTTGTGCCCAAATCGACAGATTTTGCAAGACGGTTATGAAATGTTACTAAACTAGTGAAGCAAGATCGACCTTTGCTTAAATTGTGGTGACTATTTTATATAAGTTTATTACAGCCATTTGCTAAGAAAAATGTGAAATGCACTTTTATCAGATTTAGTGTAGCTTCACAGTTATCTATAAATTTATTATACGCAAAAGGCTAAAATGTAAAATACTTAAAAAAATAGGTTTTTTGCTCAAATGTGCATTTCACATTTGTTTTAGCATACGGCCGGTCTCAAAATCATTGCGTGTTTTTTCTTAATAAGTGAATTGATTATAACTCACTAACTCAAATTTAAGAAGAGATTTTTTTTAGTCTTTGAATAATAAATTCATCTTATTTTGGTTATAACTTATGTTTATTTTATCAAAATTATTTCTAATAATTCTTTTATAATATCAAAAAAACAAAATGGTAAAGTTCAGAAATGAATATAAGTATCGAAATTTTGTGATTTTTTTAAATCATGGAAAACATAAAAACCAACATAGCGAAAATTAATAAATTAAAGGTTACATCCCGATAATACAAGTGGGATAGACAAGATATACGCATAAAGAATTAATAAAGTGAACCAGGCAATGTCTTCCTTATTCCACCCTACGGGGGAACTTACCCTTCGCTACTAAGATTAATATTTAAAATATAAAAAAAAACAGACATAGAAGAAGATATATAAAAATAAATTTAGGAACTTCGATATTTTAATCTTAGTAGCGAAGCGTAAGTCCCCCGTAGGGGGGAATGGAGAAGCCATTGCCTGGTTCACTTTATTAATACCTTATGCGTATATATCGTCTAGCCCGCTTGTATTATCAGGATGTAACCTTTAATTTATTAATTTTCGGTATGTTTGTTTTTATGATCTCCATGATTTCATTATTTAAATTCGGAATATTTTTGTTAAAAACTGAAGGTAACTATTTAAAATAATCGCTTTATCGACATAACTTTGAACTAATCTCTCGGCTTACTTACGCACTTGAACCGACGTTCTATAGCATTAGAAGGATTCTATTGTATTTTTGCGCGGCCGTTCCGTTAATATATTTTCCTACTTGATTTAGCTGCATGCAATTCTTTTTTGTCTTTCTATTTCGAGAAATCTTTGCCTTAATGACTGATCGCCTTTTAGCCCCTAATCTTTCCTCTCCTTTCTTAGTTACGATAAATTGGTCAAACCAAGGTTTCTCTTTTTCATATTTTAAATCGTGTTTATCAAGATCTTTTATAGGGTCGATAAAAAAAACTGTAACCGAGGCAGGTGTTTTATTATTAAATTATCGATGCTAGTCCCACTCTTTTAGTTTATATATAATTGCTTGGAATTTGTTAACTTATATATAGGAACGTTTTGCGCTTCCCTATATTAATAAAGCCTAATTTGATGTTGAATATTTATCAGTTTATATCTTGCTTACTTAAAAAAAAATTCACATATTTTGCTTTCTCTTTTAGGGTGTTTGGAAAATTTATCCTAATAATTAATTTACACTCGAAAAATATCAATCAAACTCCTGAAGGTTGAAATCACCAACAATGCTTACATTCTTGTAACTGTTAGTTAAATTAATATTTAGCTTCTGTTTGAACTCAATATCTATTTGATACTCTTTAAATAGGAATTTGAATTGACGATAGGAATTTTTTATTTTTACAAAAACACGATTCAGCAATAGCTAAAATGTCGTAATGATATATAACAATAATTAAATTTAGTTCATTAAATTTGTTTCTGAGGTTCATATCATTGCATTGGTATACCTTAATATGCATTTATTAGTGCATTTCTTCTATAATTTGTAACGTTACAATTAGTATTAATATTCACATTGGTGTTCTTATCATGTCACTAGGATTGTATTATTTGCATTTCCTCTGAAAAATATTATTGATACTAATATGAGGAGAGATGTTCCTATCTTTAGGTATCCTCTCCAGTTATATATGGCCATGAATTAACCCTTTTATGCTAAAATAGTGGCAATGCGAAAGTTTGAAGCACAGTTTGTACCATATTTATCTATGACCCTATCCAGTTGTGCCATATCTATTCCATTGAGATTAACACCACCAATTGGCAAAATTAAAGAAGTTTGCAATGAGAGATGGACATAAACTGTGTAAAATATTATTCACTTTCACTGCCTTATCTTTCTCGTAGTACGTCCATCATATGCTTACTAAGGATTATCGACAGCTTCTACACTCCTATATTGTTTCCTGTCGTCATTACGATGATCTGTTCCTCCTCGTTAACGGCAATTTAAGTTCGGACAGCTGCTGTAATGTCACTATCTCGCCTCCTGGAATTAATGTCCGTCTTCTCTTACAATGTCATCCAAGTGTCTTTCTTGCATACGAATTACTGTAAAGAGAAACGGGAGGCTCGTTATGAAGAGCTTGTTGTCGAGAGAGACAACGAAGCGGGAGTTGAATTTAATACTAAAGCGATTTTTCATCTTTCTGTTTGGTGGTCTAAATCCGTCGTCTAGAAAATTTGAGGGCATAAATGATATGATTATATATTGTCTCACTGTAGTTGTAATATATAGGTTTGGAATGTACTTTAAGAGATTGTGTGCGATTGATTAGAGATCTTGAAATTTCCTGCAACATTCCTTTATTTCGGTATCGGGTATGAGAGATAAAAACACATAATAAAAACGGCGTCATTTGGATTTTTAATTTCAAAAATAGACACTGAAATTTTTTGGGGGTCACTCGGTGCACTTGAGAGAGTAATATTCAAGATATGGTTGAACTCAAGTAGGGAAGATAGTAATCTTAATCCTAGACATCAAATCTCCACGAAGGTGAGAAGAAAGTCAATCATAAACCAGTTTTATTCCTTGCTACCGGCTAAGTGAGATTGTTAGAGATAATGATTTTCTAACTATTAACCCTTTGATTTAGGGAAATAGGGGCTAGTAAAAATATAAATAATGCCAAAAGCTTTGACGAAATCTCAAAATGAATGAGATTAAAAGCATCCTTTGTTATCCGAAACCATTCTCTCTGGTGTGCCAATATGTCGATACCCATCCCTGAATATTGCTATAAATGACTAAGATTTTATTTATATTTAATAAGTTTCTAATGGTGACCGCAACGAAGGGCATGGCCACTCGAAATTTTTATAAGAGTTAATTGTTCTTTTATTCAAATGGCTCCGAGCGATCTTGTTTATCTAAGTCTTTCCTAAGACATATTTGAATTCATCACATGGAGGAAAGGGAACCGTTTAGTCGATATACACTTCTAGAAATCTCGTATCTGACAAATATTTTGCCTTCGGAGACTAGTTGGCATGTGTTTGCAATAAGACCCTGGGTACAAGAAATGAAAGGATGCTGTGAAGGTAAATTCTATAACTTAGGTTTCAAAAGGTTTGAGATTTGCAGGTTGATTTATAATATGTAAGTTATAGGGGTGCTTTGGAGATGCGATGGGGAAAATTTTAATCAACTCGTTATCCTATCATTTGACCTTGTAATAGGAAATTAAAGATTTTATTTTCATTGAAGAATTGGGGTTGAAAGTGAAAGAGTGAGAATATATAAGGTGTGTATTAAGGATTCTTTACTTTTGAAAGTGTACCAAACTCTACATTTTCTTGTTCAGGAGACCTGATGATATCCGTGGAGAATTCAGACAGAAAATAAAGAGAGCGACTAACAAGAGAGGTGTAAATAAAAGGATGGTGAACGAAGTCATATCTGAAACCGATATGATTTGTCCAGATTCCAAAGAATACAACCTAAGGAAAATGGAGGAAACACGGTCTGCTGACTAAAAAGTCACGTGGTCTCACTTTCTCTGATTTATGATACTACGACATACAAAACTTTCAAGAATTCAAAGACAATCCTTAGGAGGACTGTGATGGAAAAGGTTGAAGCTGCGTTAATTTCAAATTCTATCACATATTATTTAAAACCACGATGGGCCCACGTGCATCTTCGTTTCGAAGCTTGGTGCCTTATCACAGCCACCGGATGTCAATGTTTGAACAAGGAGGTTATCGTCCCCCCGTTCTCCCCCATACGCCGACCTCGCCAGATTGAGGTAGGCTTATGGGCAGATAAGGCATTGTTTTCCGGCTCGGCTGTGGGTTCCCTCGAAGCTCCCACTCCATTGTCCCCCACGCCAAGGAGATGTCCTGGCTATTTATATGGAAACTTTACCACTAAGATCAGATTGGAGATCCAGATTTTCGTCGCGAAACATCACCACAACCCTCTCTCCCTTTGTGCGCCAAGGGACCTCGACCTCGAGATTCACCATCACTTGTCCAGAAGGAGGACAATATTCCTTCAGTGGCAAAGGTTCGAGCCTTTCGTGACGCCAAGTCCCCAAGGCTTCCCCCTCGTGTTCAGAAGAGAACAACGTAGAACAGTCATTGTTTTTTTGAGCCCTTCGCCAAGAAACGGTTCTCACCCCCCCCATGTTGTTCAGAGGAGAACAACATTAGGACAGCCATTGTTCTTGAGCCCGTAGACATGAGACGGTTCTCCCCCCTTCCTTTGTTCAGAAGAGAACAACGTAGAACAGCCATTGTTCTTCAAGCCGTTCGTCGAGAAACGGTTCTCATTCCTAAGACACTACGTCAGGATCATCTTAACCCCCCTTCCCTTCGGCTGGAACTTGCCAGCGGACCGAAAATTCCTTCAAGCCACATTCCACTGCACCACTAGTGTAAAGTTACGTAGGCCAAACGTCACCTTTGAGTACTTAACCCTTTTGTCAATTCTATCCTGTGCTTTGAATGGTTTATCGAACTATCCAATCTCTTTAACTCTATATTTGTTTTACCTTTTTAAATCCTTTAAATCCTCGGATTAGCCCGAGCTCCCACGACCCTTTCCATTCTCTGTTTATGTCAATATTTTCCGTCTTGTGTTTGTTGATAGTTATTATTAATAAAACTCTCTTTTATTAAAGATAGCAATATTATTATCCTTGAGCTCAGTACCACTTCTTAAGCATATCGAAGATACATAATATCGGCCGCCAGACATTAACGCACTCTAGAGATAATTAAAGAAGTTTCCTCAACGAATAGTGATATATGGTATATCGTCGGGAGTCCATTCTATGACATATAAATATATATATACTATTTAAATTTGGTATCAGGTGTGTAAGGTTTAACGCTATATCTTTGCAAACACTGGTCTCAGTCGAGTTAAGCATAGTGTTATTCGTTATAATAATAGAATATAGTAGTTCCCTTTTGTTTTAACGATTGCTATCCCCTTTTTTTTAAACTTAAGAAGCTGGAGTAGCTGAAAGAACTGTTTTAATAATTTGTTTGTGTTTTTTTTTGTGTGATTTTAGTCAGTGGTTATTTAGAGTAAGAAACCAAGTACGAATAGGTCAGTGCCCATATTTAGGTAGGCTAATTCTATAGAGGCATAATTCTTGTTGCAAGGAATTTTAGTTGCTTGACTAGTGCGCCCCCAAGTGCAAAGATGACTCAGTTCGAAATTTTTAAAGCGCAAGGAGAATCCTTGGGACTCTCCGGAAAAGAACTAATTAAGTACTTTCGAGAGGAGCAAAGAAAAGAACGAGAAAGAGAAATACAACGAGAAGAACGAGAAAGAAAAATACAACGAGAAGAACGAGAAAGGGAAATCCAACGAGAAGAAAGAAGGAAGGATTCGCGCCCCTTCCCAGGAAAGCCGACAAAGTTTCCGAGCCGTGTAAAACCCCAAAACTTCTTTCCCCAAAACCAACAACGGGACTCCAAACCTCCCGTTAAGATTTCTCCTCCAACTCTCTTCCCGAAGCAACCAATCATATGCTTCACCTGTGGTGTAGAAAAACACATGAGCTGGAATTGCCCCCAAAATTCTAGGCTTAAAAGCGGACCAGCCCACCAAGTTCACCAGATTAATACAACCCCGGCTCCTCCGGTGGTAGAGACCCAAGCAGAATCTTCTCCCCCTTCGTCAGGCCACCAGGTTAGGTTGATTTTTGATAAAAGTTCTTCGGGAACTTTGAAATATGAGGAGGGCAGCGTGGACGGCTGCCGAGTATCGACTCTCGTCAGGGACACAGGATGTACGTGTTTGATCGTGTCCGACGAACTCCTCCCAGTGACCTCTAAACACGAAAAATTTGCGGTGGTACATGACCACCTTGGGCGGGTGAACCGATTCCTTGTCGTTAGATGTTACCTGCAGTGTCGATATTATGATGACTGGGCTGAAGTCATTATAGAACCCATACAATTCTGTTCCGTACTTATAGGACAGAGCCCCCAAGTAAGTTCCGCCCCCTTCTCTCAGGCCGCCCTTCCTCGAGGCAGAGATAAGAAAGAAGCCCAGGAGCCCGTCCCCATCAGAACCCCGATACCGTGCGATTTCTCGGAGACCCCTAACCAGGACTTTAGGACAGCACAAAAGGAGTGTGAATCGCTAACACCCTTAGGTGATAAGGCCCCAGACAAGGAAACGGAGACTGTCCGTGGACCCCAAGAAAAAAAGAACCCCCAACGCGCCCATGGAGATACGCTCGTAGAACTGGACGAAACATCGGCGCTTGAAGAAGATTACCCCGCCGAGTCCCTTAAGGTAATCCAGACAGTGTGCATCCAACCTGATGCCGATTACCCTTCTCCTTCCCTACCTGGAGAGTCTTTGGAACCCTCTGATCTGGATAGTGACGCGCAGCTGACACCACGTCAAAAGAGTCAGCTACAAGAACTATTTAAATGGAGTCACCATTTAACCACCCTTTTAGCTCTTTTCAAGCGACTGCGCGAAAATGGCCTCACTATTGGCCCCCGCAAATGCTATTTTGCCCACGAAACCATCAAATATTTGGGTTTCAAAATAGGACAAAGCAAGTTAGGGCCCCAATAGAACAAGATTAAGGCAATCGCCGACATGCCCCTCCCGATTACAAAGAAGCAATTAAGATCGTTCCTAGGATCAGCTTCTCACTATCAGCGATTTGTTCCGAATTTCGCTGCAATTTCGGCCCCCCTCAGCCCCCTTCAAAAAAAGAATTCCCCCGATCGTTTACGTTGGAATGATGTCTCTATTTCCCATGTTAAACAGCTCAAGAGTAAGGTTATTTCTGCCCCCATTTTAAAGTTGCCCAACCCGGAAAAATCCTTTGGGATTAAGACTGACGTGAGCAACGAGGGCATTGGAGGTGTACCCCTTCAATACGAGGATGACAGAACGAGTCATCCAGTTGCATATGCTAGTCGTCAATTATTACCACGCGAAAAGAGATATGCCACTATAGAAAAGGAAGCTCTATAAATTATCTGGGTCATAGACAAATTCAAGATGTACTTGATAGGTAAAGAATTTCAGATAGGAACCGACCACCGTCCGTTAGCCTATATTAGGAATGTGAGACACTCCAACGGCCAAATTATGCGCTGGAGTTTTTTCTTGCAAGAGTATCAATTTAAAATAAATTATATAAAAGGTTTCGATAACCAGGTCGCTGACGCCCTCAGTAGGAATGCGTTACCGAATAGCGTAGAGTAAGTGTATTCATAGGATTAGTATCTCCATGTAGGTAGATACCATCTTGTACTACTTAAATTAAGATTCTCGTGTAATATAATTAATTAAGGTATATGTCTGACCTTTGTAACGCTCAATGTCTAATTTTTTGTATGTATATATATATTTGTACCCATTAATTTACGTATAAATTATTTTGTCCCGTATGTACTAATTTTATATCATTTCATTGTTCCATGCCCTTTTTTTTCTTTGATTAAGTTGTATTAAAGGTTATTTTCCACTGTAATCTAAAGATCAAAATAATCATATGTATTGAGGTAATACTAGTTAGGTGCAGGAAGGTACGGTTGGTACAAGAAAACGAGTTCCCCACAACGGAGCTCTATCGTTGTTCCTTCTCTCTTTTTTTCGAAGAGACAACTTCCCCCCGGAATGGAGGAGTGTGATAGAACAGGTTGAAGCTGCGTTAATTTTAACTTCTATCACATATTATTTAAAACTACGATGGGCCCACGTGCATCTTCGTTTCGAAGCTTGGCGCCTTATCACAGCCACCGGATGTCAATGTTTAAACAAGGAGGTTATCGTCCCCCCGTTCTCCCCCATACGCCGACCTCGCCAGATTGAGTTAGGCTTATGGGCAGATAAGGCATTGTTCCCCGGCTCGGCTGTGCGTTCCCTCCAAGCCCCCACTCCATTGTCCCCCACGCCAAGGAGATGTCCTGGCTATTTATATGGAAACTTTACCACTAAGATCAGATTGGAGATCCAGATTTTCGTCGCAAAACATCACCACGACCCTCTCTCCTTTTGTGCGCTAAGGGACCTCGACCTCGAGATTCACCATCACTTGTCCAGAAGGAGGACAATATCCCTTGAGTGCCAAATGTTCGAGCCTTTCGTGAAGCCAAGTCCCAAAGGCTTCCCCCTCGTGTTCAGAAGAGAACAACGTAGAACAGCCATTGTTCTTTTGAGCCCTTTGCCAAGAAACGGTTCTCACCCTTACCCCTTGTTGTTCAGAGGAGAACAACATTAGAACAGCCATTGTTCTTGAGCCCGTAGACAAGAGACGGTTCTCCCCCCCCCTGTTGTTCAGAGGAGAACAACATTAGAACAGCCATTGTTCTTGAGCCGTAGACAAGAGACGGTTCTCCCCCCCCTCTTCCCTGTTGTTCAGAGGATAACAACATTAGAACAGCCATTGTTCTTGAGCCCGTAGACAAGAGACGGTTCTCTCCCCCCCCTGTTGTTAAGAGGAGAACAACATTAGAACAGCCATTGTTCTTGAGCCGTAGACAAGAGACGGTTCTCCCCCCCCCCTGTTGTTCAGAGGAGAACAACGTACAACAGCCATTGTTCTTCAAGCCGTTCGTCGAGAAACGGTTCTCATTCCCAAGACGCCACGTCAGGATCATCTTATCCCTCCCCCTTCGGCTGGAACTCGCCTCGGACCGAAAATTCCTTCAAGCCACCTTCCTCTGCACCACTAGTGTAAAGTTACGTAAGCCAAACGCCACCTTTGAGTACTTAACCCTTTTGTCAATTATATCCTTTGCTTTAAATGGTTTATCGAACTATCCCATCTCTTTAACTCTATATTTGTTTTAGCTTTTCAAATCCTTTAAATCCTCGGATTAGCCCGAGCCCCCACGACCCTTTCCATTCTCTGTTTATGTCAATATTTTCCGTCTTGTGTTTGTTGATAGTTATTATTAATAAATCTCTATTTTATTAATGATAGCAATATTATTATCCTTGAGCTCAGTTCCACTTCTTAAGCATATCGAAGATACCTAATATAGGCCGCCAGACATTAACGCACTCTAGAGATAATTAAAGAAGTTCCCTCAACGAATAGTAATATATGGTATATCGTCGGGAGTCCATTTTACGACAAGGACCCTGGAGGTTATGCAATTCGGAAGGAAATGTAAAACAACATAATGGTTTCAGATTTCGTTAAAATCGGCTAATTAGTTGCAATGTTATTACAAAAACAAAAAAAGCAAAACGGAGACCAACCGACCGACCGTCTACCGACGATCGACAGACCGACAGACCGACCGACCGACTGACCGAAATAGTGAGATGCAGAGTCGCCCGCGACTAGAATCACACTCGACTAAGAACCCTTTTGTTAATCACGCTTTAAGCAATTCTCTAGAGTGTTGTGTATCTGGAATGTGCTTGTGATGATTTAGCAGAAAAAAAAACAGGCAAGTGGCTTGAAAGTGCCTATTTAGCATATTGTTCTAGTAAGGCACCAAATGCGTGAAAGGAGATCGAAAATTAAACAAAATTTAGCATTGCTTTCGGATTGATATACAAAGTAACGGGACAGGTGTGTTTTGGAGCATCTCAAAATCTTTGTGAGTGTCCTCCGGCCAAGAGTGTGGGGCAGGCATTTTACAAGTCTCGAAGGGATTTTTTTTTAAACTCATTTTGCTACGAATTTACGCAACTTCTTAACCGTTTTATGTTGAGGGCATTTCTGGATCGCTTCAAGAAGCGAAGGTCGTGTTAATATTCCTCGAGTTAAAAGGAAATATTAGTAATTTACTTCGATGACCGCGAAATGACATTTCCCAAGGATTATTTTAAAATTGTATTAAAAAATTCGCTCAAAAATAGTATCAAATTGAAAG
Source organism: Ceratothoa steindachneri (assembly GCA_963969495.1). NCBI lineage: Eukaryota > Metazoa > Arthropoda > Malacostraca > Isopoda > Cymothoidae > Ceratothoa > Ceratothoa steindachneri. The sequence goes on from OZ018326.1 coordinate 120,100,316, forward strand.
AAGCTATGAATTTATCTTCAAGCACCTCGGTAAAGAGACGTATAACGGTCTGAGTTGATAAACGAATGTGTAGAGACGTGAATTTAAATTAAAATATACCGATCTAGGTTGCAACTGCAATCTTTGAGATACTTGATTCCTACCATGGAGTTTAGTGGGAATTCCTTCTAAATATCAATTATAAAAAATATACTAGTGCAGAAGATTTGCAAAATGAAATCATATACATAGATGAGGCAGGTGAAAGCGATTTTGTGTTATTCACTTATTAAACTTTATGAAATCAGAGACATTCCTATAGGCGAAAATTTTTCTTGTTCACTAAATGCAGAGATTAGATCAACGAGAAGAAAGGTTGAAGGTTCAATTATTCCTTCCATCTTCATTCTCGCAATGGATTCTTATGGAACTTTTAACTTCTATGGTGAAAATAACCAGATTTCATGTGTTTAAGGAGCCCAATGGTTTCGAGACGATCAAGTGATGAGTGTGTAATATGGCTTAGGTCTCTCGGGGGCTATAAAGAGATATAGGATAGACGCAAAGAATAAGGCCTAAATTCTACCAAGTGATTTTGGTGGTCATGGAGAGTGGGCGAGTCAGTTTGTATGTCACAGATTGGTGATGTAAATGTGAAAGATATTTATAGGGAACCAAGTGTACTCCCTTACTGTAGAATATCATGTAACAGTAACCGTAAGAGGTAAGTTCTTAATGTGGAGCATTAGAGAAAAAGCTTGATAGTTCCACACCGAGAACTTGGAAATGAACAATAGCCCCTATAATGTAAATGAACAAGAATGGTAAAAGGGAGGTTTTAAAAATAGCTATTTTAGGATGCTAAAATAGATACTTGAGAGGATGGATGAGATGCTTGGTTATGGTCGTAGCCTTGTTTTATTTATATTTTTAAGAGCTCATCTGATGACTGCCTACAAGGGAAAAGGTCGATGTAATCACCATACAGCCTAATGCTAGGTTAGATTAAAAAAAAATATATGCAAAATAGAAAACCATAACAAAGTAAAAAAAAAAGAATAAAGCAAGAAGAAGTAACATGCGTGCTACAACAAAGAAAGTCAAACAAAATCGTGGAGGCCAGCCTCCTTCAAATAGTCTGATATTCCATCAATCTGTATACAAACTCGTTCAAAATATAGGGTCAAGCGGTAGCCACACCGCTCTTCGCGATACCAGGATAGGTAAAGCGCGCGAAGAACACACAAAGAGGGACATTCAACAATATTGTGCTAAACTGTATGGGGTACAATACTTCGGCGCAATAAAGTACAGGCGAGAGCTCCATCAAATGACCGTGCGTCTTACTAATGTGACCAATTAGAAGACGACAGAAAGCGACCTGAAGTCTCCGAGTCATTGGGCGGGAGGTCTATGCGAACAGTTGCGGTGCTGTGACACGCAATATTAAGTTCATTTGAGCGTTTCCCATCTTCCGTGTTAAGCCATCCAAGGGCTGCCCTGATTTCTGACATGTAGTCTGTGTGAGTATGAACGAGAAAACTGCCCTGGTTGAACGGTTCTCGCGGACTCTTTGGGCGCCCTCATTGCCGGACTCATTCTTCGAACCCCGTAAGGGGCGCGGCGATTTTCCATCCTGGCCGCCGTGCTGACGGGACTAAGCACCCCGTCCGGCCCCAGGTTAGCCTCTATTCCTACCTTCAAAACACTTGTTTCCTCTCTTTTCACACAACCTCTCCCACAACTTTCTCTGGTCAGCCTCTAATTTCACAGGGTAGATGCTGACCTTCTTCTCAAGCCAACCATCCCAGGAGCGAGGCTGAGGGGGGAGGGGACAATGTTCCCTAACCCCTGAGCTCCGGTTCGGGATGTGTTTTTTTTAACAACCTGCTTCATCCCCACCCATTCCTTCCTCACATCCCTTTTCCTCTTCTCTTCACATTTTATCCATTTTTACGCCGTGTCTAAGGTGGAGCCGCCATGCCGATGGACTGCCAGGCCACCAGGCGGGAGGGGTGGCCTGAAATGGCGGCGCCTGGCTCTGCCAGGCCTGTAAGCACCTCTTGCAGTGCAGGCAACTGCAAAAGGTGATGAGCTATTGCGTTCCGTATAAAAAAGAGGGTCACCATGCCCATGTATGAAAAAACAACCAAAAAACCCCAACCCCCAACTTCCCCTGAAACAGCGACAGAGCCACCCTCGGGCAGATCCAGCAAAAAAATGGAGGTCCCCCGTTCCCTGTGCTTGTGAAGGGGACCCTCCATATCTCTTCAACCGGAGAGGAGGCTTACACGTCTCCTACGCCTACGGGTGGAGGGAGAATCCCCCTCAACCCCTTCTCTGTAGGTGCTTTCGGGCACCTCCCTCTTACCAGCGGCAGTCCCCTCTGTTATTTCCAAGGGGACTGCCAGGCCCCTTCGGTCGCTTCCCACAAAAGACCTGCTGGCAAAAATATTGAACCTTGCCGGGGTCAAGGCCCATGCCTCCCCACACAAGACTAGTGACGATTCTGCCAACGGGACCTGCGATGTCTTGGGGGGGGGGGAATGGCCAGCTGGAGGCCCCTCCTGAGATAGACATGGTCCGTGAGGAAACCCAGCCTCAGACGGTAGGGCCTTCCATGGGGGGAAATCCGGGCTCGGCGCCAAGCACCGAACCCGAATCCGCCCCTATGCAGGGTCCTCCTCAAACGGCTGTGGTTTCCGAAGCAGTACAAGGAGGGGAGGGATCTCTTCCGACCGGTGCTCCCACGACTACCAGGACCTTCTCCATTTCTGAGAATGACCTGGCTGAGGCCGGTCCATCTGGCATGGGGGCTCCTTCCGGCGGAGGTGAGAAGTGGGTTCATTCCCGCCCTCCTCTACAGAAAAGAAAAAAAAACTAAAATGACGAAAAAGACTCGAGGCTCCTCTCCATCCGCGGGGGCTACGGGGATGGATGGGTCTGCTGCCACTTTGACAAGCGACCAAGCCAAGATCGGCACATCCGGCCCCTCTGCCCCCCCGGGTACGAAGCTCCTGACGATGACAAAGACCAAGAGTGCACAGGGCGGAGCCTCGTTGACATCGGGGCCCCTCATTCAGAGGTTCCCTGGCGTTTTTGAGCCCGCTGGCTTTAAACGCTTCCTCGTTATTTGCTCCACTGATGGCAGCATGTTGTCTAAGGGCAACATGATCCATCAGAGGAGAGGATTAGCTAGTGCAATTGGTAGAGAGCCGAAGGTGACCCGTTTCTTGGACGGGAGCCTTCTGGCGAATGCGGCGAATCCCGCCGAGGCGGCCAAGATAAGTGCTCTTCCGAAACTTCATGGCACCCCAGGGAGTTTGACGCCGCACTCTACCATGAACTTTGTGAAAGGAGTAGTTTATGCGAGGGAACTCGTTGACTACTCCATTGAGGACATCCCCCTAGAGCTGGCCGACCATGGGGCGGTCAAGGTCAAACGTGTGATGAGAAAACAGGGAGGGGCCTCGAGACCCACCCCTACACTCTTCGTGATGTTCGACTGTGACAAGCTCCCTGAGTAGGTGCGTGTCGGTTGGTACCACTACCGCGTGAAAGAATTAGTGCCACTGCCCGGGCGGTGCTATTACTGTCACCGCTTCGGCCATGCGAATCGCTCATGTAGACGTGCAAAGTCGGGGTCATCCAAAGTCTGTGTAAATTGCTCCAAGGTCGCACACGATAAGTCCAAATCGTGTGTGGCCAAGTGTGTCAATTGCGGAGAGCCGCACCCTGCTTCTTCGAAGCAATGTGGTGCATATCTCCCGGAGAAAGAAATCCTGGCCGTTCAGGCCCAGGATCGACTCTCATTCCGCGAGGCTAAGGACTTGGTCCTGGCGCGCCCGGCACTGCCTGCGATGTCATATGCCTCAATGGTTAGAAAGGAACCCTCTGCCCCTGGCATATCCAGGCCAACGAGCACGGTTGTTTCCGCGCCCATTCGCAGCCCCTCTGCGGGCTCTACCCAACCCAGGCGCTCCCCTGGTAAAGCTAGCGGCAAAAAGGGTTCATACCCAGCCCTGGATAAACCTAGGGCTCCCCCCTCTTCCCCCAGCGTGACTGTTTCCCGTAAGTGGAAACGGCCACGCGCCTCCACCGTGTCGTTAGACTCACAGGAGGCAACACCCCTGAAGATGGTCACTAGGCCATCTTCCGGGGTTCTAAAGCTGTCCCCCGTAAGGAGGACAGCAACAAAGGAGCTTTGGCTCCTTCGCCCACGCCCCGAGGTGTGGTGAGTGGCTCGGAAACGGTGGTTCCTCGAAAAGAGGGCCCTCCGCCTCCGAAGCCGCAACGCCCACCTAAGGTTTGGAGGCGGAGGGAGGAAAAGACTCGCATGGCGAGCCCAACCTTCCCCAATAAGTCCTCGAAGGCGACAGGGCCTTCAGCGCTTTGTCCGGCCAACAGCGCCCGGGGTTCTGCCCCCGGGAAGCGTACGGCCATTCCCGTGAGGGGCTTCAGTTCGAGGAGGGCCCCCGCGTCTTCTCCGAGAGAGGCCTGGAGGGCATATTCCTTCAATGTAATTGCCGTGGACTCCGGGCCAACTGGGAGGAGCTGCGGAGGCTCGTCTCTCCCCGTTGCCCGTTAGCTATCTTTTTGCAAGACACCATGCTAGGCGCGTTTTCCCTGCCTGCCCTCCAGGGGTATAAGGGTCTTGCGACCCCACCACCGCGGGATGGCCGGGCTGGGGGATGCGCGGTTTACACCCAAGGTGATGTCTCCGTTCTTGCTTTCTCTTTAGATACCTCCTTTGAGGCAGTGGCTATGGAGCTGCACCTGGATAGGAGGTATACTATCATTTATGCGTACATTCTACCGTCAGCTGACTTCAACGCGGGGGACTTCCGCTGCGTCGTGGCACGGTTGCCGAGTCCCTATCTCTTGCTTGGAGATCTGAACGGCAGGCATCCTCTTTGGGGAGATTACTTCATAAATCCCAGGGGACAAGTCCTTGCCGATCTGATCGAAGAGCTTGAGATGGGTGTCCTAAACGTGTATCACTGTCCGAGAACCGCTTTATTTTCTTGCCTTGACCTAGCTTTGTGCTCTTCGGATGCACAGCCGGATTTTGATTGGGAGGTGGTCGATGACCTCCATGGTAGTGATCACTTTCCCATTTAAATATCAATTTCAGGGCAACTGCCGCCTGAGAGACCACCTCGGTGGTGCTTGGCCCCGGCGCGGTGGCCTGCAATTTTCGAAAATAACTGTAATCTCTATCTCCATCGAGGAGTCTAGGTCGGTAGATGAGGCCGTTGAGTTCTTCTCCGGCAACCTCATCGCCATGGGCCTGACTACTATTCCTAGGACGTCTGGCCGTTTTGCACGTCAACCACTCCCATGGTGGTAATCCGAGTGTGAGACGGCCCTCAAACAGAATCGTTATGCCTACATGCGCTATAAGCGCCACCCGAACGATTTCACTGTCGCTGAATTTCGTCTGGCTAGGGCTAGGTTCCGTTATATTTCGAATTACGCCCACCGCTCTTCTTGGTGGGCATACGTGTCTTCACTTAACGGGAAAGACCCCTTTAGCTGAGGTGTGGAAGCGAGTGAAAAGGATTCGAGGCAAGTTCTCAAAGGACCCGCCGCCTGTTCTCCAGGAGAATGGAACCGCAATCTCGGACCCCGCGTCTGTGGCGGAATCCTTAGCGACCGCTTTTTCCGCATTCTCTAACCGTGATGCTGCTCCACCAGCATTCAATGCAAGTTGTCATGTCGCGGAAGGCTGCCGGCTGGACTTCACCTCCAGAGGCGGAGAACCCTTCAACGACAAGTTTACTGTGAGTGAGTTGCGTTCCGCTCTCGCTTCATGCGCGGACACCGCCCATGTTCTGGACGATGTCCCGTACGCCATGCTTCGACACCTGGGTGAGCGAGGCATGGCCTTTCTGTTAGATTTGTTCAACAGGATCTGGGTGGAAGATCTTCTCACAGACTTCTGGCGAATCGCTACTGTGCTCACCTTTCGCAAACCGGAAAGAGATCACTCTACTCCGCTTGGTTTCCGCCCAATCTCTCTAACCTCTTGCGTGTGCAAGATGATGGAGAAATTGGTAAATGTTAGATTAGCCTTTTCCTGGACAGAGGAGGCCATCTGTCTTCCGCACAGTGCACCTTCCGCAAGTTCCAATCCACGTCGGATGCTCTGCTTCGACTGGAAAATGCCATCTGCGAGGCTTTCCTTTGTAGACAGCACTACGCCACGGTGTTTTTCGATCTGGAGAAGGCCTATGATACCACATGGCGATACGCTATAATGAAGACCCTCACACGATGGGGGCGAGGGGACACCTCCCAATGTTTATATCTGAAATTTTGCGAGATCGTCGATTCCGCGTATGGGTGGGGGAAGCCCTCTGTAGCCCAGAGGAGCAGAAAGAGGGTGTCCCGCAGGGAAGTGTCCTCATTGTCACACTCTTTGCCCTGGGAATCAATGGCATCACCTCGGTGCTGCCATAAGATGTTCTCGCTACGCCTTACGTGGACGACCTTTCGATCTCTTTTGGCGCGGCCCAGATGCCAACTCTCGAGCGTCGACTCCAACAGGCATTGAACCGCGTCTCTCGCTATGCCGAAGTGCACAGGTTTTAATTTTCTTTGGCTAAGACTAAGGTGGTGCACTTCTGCCGTCATCCACGGCTTTACCCCGACCCAGTTTTGTTTCTTAATAGGGTCCGCCTGGATGTGGTTGAGTCGCACCATTTCCTTGGTCTGGTATTCGACCGACGCCTCACCTGGGAGGCTCATATTCGCAGCCTTAGGGTCTCTTGTACCCGCGCAATGGATATTCTCCGTTCCGTGACGTTCAGCGCTTGGGGCGCTGCTAGGGCTACTTGCCTACTTTTTTATCGATCCTTTGTTTGTTTGAAGCTCGACTATGGATGCGAGTTTTATGCACTCGCAGCCGGGCGTTTAATGCGGAAGGTGGATTCGATCCACCACACCAACCTTCGCCTTGCGATCGGTGCTTCCCGCACTTCCCCCATTGAGAGCCTGTTGGTCGATGCTGGGGAGATGCCACTCGCTCTGCGCCACGTGCAGTGCATCACTTGCCTGTACGCGTGAGCCCAGCACCTCCCTCAGTCGCCAACAGGTCTCACTGCCCTCTGCAGCTGATCTCGATGGTGCCTATGCCGCCGAGAGACGCCAGTCATACCCTAAGCCCTTTGGGTTTAGGGCTAGGAAACTCCTTCGAAAGCTAGATTTCGCTCTCGGGCCGGTGGCGCCCCTGGTTCTGCCAAGGACAACACCCTGGAGGGTACCACATTTGGCTATTTGTCGCCACGCCTCTGCTCCCAAAGCTTGTACTGCGCCGGGAGTATTGCGTTTGACCTTTTTGGAGCACACATCGTGTCACGCTGGAACCGTACCAGTGTATACGGATGGCTCCAAGCCCCAAGAGGGGGTCGGCTTCCACGCCGTATCCCCTCTGTTTGAAGTCAGTGGGGCTTTGCCAGGCGCTGCGTCTGTCTACACGGCCGAGCTGGTGCCAATACACTACTCGGTACGGAAGATTACGCGACGTACCCGGTTCGGAGACCGGATTGTGATCTATAGCGACTCACAAAGCGCCCTGAGTGCTCTCGGGGCATTGGAATCTCCGCATCCCCCTGGTTCACGATATCCGTGTCGCCATGGTTTTGGCGAGCCGGCAGATGTCGAGATTATCTTCTGCTGGGTTCCTGGACATGTAGAAATTGCGGGGAATAAACGCGCCGATAAAGGTGCCAAAGAGTCCGCGAGGACTCTGCGACCGGACCAGCGTTTCGTTCTTCCTCACACCGACTACATGGCAGGCAAACGGGCAGCTCTTCAGACTGCTTGGCAAAGAAGATGGAAGACGGTCGAAGGGAACTTAAAGTTGCGTGCCATTGCGCCGCGACTGTTCCCATGGACCTATCCCCCAATGTCACGACGTTTTCAGGTTGCTTTCTGTCGTATCCGAATCGGGCACACTCGTGTTAGGCATCGTGATTTGATGGAGCGCTCGCCTCCGCCCTATTGCAATGACTGCGTCGTCCCTCGGACTGTTTGGCACATTCTTGTCGAATGTCCCAGTCTGGGTGATCTTCGTGCACGATACCTGTCCCGGTACCGGGATGGGCGGGGTCGCTACCGCCTGTCCCTTGTACCCGGGATGGACTCGTGCACATTGACTTCTGGACTTGTTGACTTTTGGGGGGAGGCCGGGCTTCTGCCATTTATTTAAGGTTCTTTTTGTTGTTCTTCTGTTGTTGTTGTTTTGTAGGTTGCACTCTCCTGCACCGGGATGAGGGGGACCTCCCCCCGCTGCCGGAGATTGCTTCCTGGTTGTTAAGTTTTTCGAATTTATATCATTGTTACGTTTTCATATTTTTATTTTAAAGTAGCCTAGTTCTAGGCTGTCGTGTTTTTCGGCGACTTATGCCCAAGTGGGCTGTTTCCAGATGGGCTCTGTAAAAAAAAAAAATCTGGTCGAATGTCCCAGTCTGGGTGATCTTCGCGCACGATACCTGTCTCGGTACCGGGATGGGCGGGGTCGCTACCGCCTGTCCCTTGTACTCGGGACAGATTCGTGCACATTGACTTGTGGACTTGTTGACTTTTCGGGGGAGGCCGGGCTTCTGCCCTTTATTTAAGGTTCTTTTTTTTGTTATTGTTTTGTTTGTAGGTTGCACTCTCCTGCACCAGGGTGAGGGGGACCTCCCCCCGCTGCCGGAGATTGCTTCCTGATTGTTAAGTTTCTCCAATTTATATCATTGTTAAGTTTTCATATTTTTATTTTAAAGTAGCCTAGTTCTAGGCTGTCGTGTTTTTCGGCGACTTATGCCCAAGTGGGTATTTGCCAGATGGGCTCTATAAAATTAAAAAAAAAAAATCTTTCTTCGAAATTTCCACATGTGCAGGAACCTAACAGCAGATAATCTTGACATCAGCCTGCCTCTCGGCCACCGTGAACTTATGGATAGCGTGAACCATTGGGTGTTGAGATCTCAATGACCCAAGAACACTCAGGGAGCTTTGTAAGCCATTCGTGTACACTGGCAAGGATCCAACGTGGCACAAAAGGTGCTCCAAAAAGGCCGAACGCAATACTCCTGGCGCTGTAGAAGCTGTGGAAGCCTAGGCCTGGTAAAAAATATTCAAAAGGTGTACTCTCCAAGGTGGCGTCCTGGGCAGGACCATAGGCTCCAATGGCCCAAGAACTGCACCTAGATATCAAAGGAGTTTCCTATGCTATGTATGGTGTCTCTCGGTAGGAAAGGGACTGTCTAAATCAGCTGAGGATGCAGTGAGAGCTGTTAGCAACTGCGAGAAGCTCACGGCTTGGTGTACAGGCGCATAGTGCAGTGTATACGGTGCATAGCAATGTAATCTATCCAGGATCGACAATGAGGCTTTCAATGGCTGACGTGTGGAAGGCTGCGGTCCACAGGCTGAGACCAGTGACGTGAATCGAGTTCACTTTCCGTAATACACGCTTGGTGTAATGCTTCTTTGGTGCTGTCATCCTTTCGAGGAAAGCTTTAGCAATCCCGGAAGACGGCCTCACGACCACATTTCGGAGGGTTGCCTCCTGTGTGTCTTACAAATTAGTGTAGCCCCGCGGCCGTTTCGCCTTATGGAAAATGGACATAATTGGTGAGGACAGGGGAGCCATGGTTTTGGTTGAGGCTGCGTATGAAACCTTTGAGCGGCCAGTTCTACCAAGGAAACACTCAAGGTCAGCAAAAGCGGCAGAAATGTTCCTAATGAGCACACAAAGGACCGTGCTTGTAGGCCTAAAGAAGCCAGAAACAGAGGGTGCCTTTTAAAGATTGAGGCATATGACGTCCCAGGCAGCACCTGGCACACCAAGACAAGTCCTTAGCTTTGCAAAATGAGAGAGATTCGCAGCCTAAAGGGCCAAAATTTTCTTCTCCAGGAGATACCCACCACATTTCTTCGAAGAAGCAGGAATTTGGAGCAACTTACAAAATGCTTTTGGTAAACTCGTCTATTTACCTCTACAAGAACGATTCATATGAGTAAAGCGGTGGAAGTACTATCACCTTCGCGGTAGTGGCACGAATGACTTCTCTTGTTATCAAAACCAACCGGCACACATCGACTCAGAGAGCCTGTTATGGTTGAACGTGAAAATGAGTGTATAGGGCGGGTCTCGAGGTCCTTCACTCTTTTCTCATCACACGTTCGAGTTTGAAAGTTCCCAAAGAGGTGATGTCATCTATGGAGAAGTTCCGAGTTTCCTCGCTCAAGATACTACTACTTTCACCAAGTTCATGGTAGTGTGCAATATTGCTGTGACCTGTGATGCCTTAACTTGGTGAGGCATTAAGTGGCAGAAAGGCACTAACCATGGACGCTCCAGAGTGAACCAACGCATTAAAAAAAAAGGCTCCTGGCCTAGAAACGGGTTACTTTCAGCTCTCCACTAATCAAAGTAGCTAATGATCTCCTCTAATAAATTATCAAGCCTTTGGCCATCATTATGTCACGAGTAGACCGAATAACCCAAAAGTGCTGATGCCAGCGTGCTCGGAAATGACAGGTAGTTTTTCAATGAGGGGCCCCGACGTAATCGGGACTCCGCAAAGAGCAGTTGTGACCAGGGTTTCGGAGCTGGTAAAAAAAATCCTCTGGCTCCGGCTCCGGTTCTTTCATTTTTTTTCATTTATACTTATTATATCTAGATGTATGTATTTGCCAAGCTTAATATGTTGCGCCACATTCTTTTTACCATTAGTTGGATCCATTTAATACTCAAACTTTAAATTAAGATGATTTTTAATTGGACAAATATATTGATAAACTCAAGTTCCTGAAACAACTAAAGGAAAATGAGAAAAACTTAGTTATATAAAATATTTATTAGCTTGATGAAGAAAATCAGGGTTTTAACTTTCATATCAATTTGCAAATTCAGTGATAAATAAATATTCACAAAAATGTAAATCTTAATTAAAAAATAAAAGAAAATAACTAATGCTGAAATTTTAATTAATATAACCATATCAGAATTTTATTTTTTTTAAGCATAAAATCAATATATATTTCCTTGGAAATTATTTAAATTAAAAATGTATGAAAGAAGTAAAACTAAAATTAGGAACGCATTCGCTCCGGATTGACATGTTGAAGATTGCGCTCAGGTGTCGTGACACTTGATCGCGCACTTCTTTTAACACTTTAGGTAGAAACCCATCCGGGCCAGGTGACTTTATTTTCTCTTCGGTGAAGTCCATACCCTCCAGCTTTTCCCCCGAGTAGGAATCCATTGGCTGGGGGATGGGATTACACTCTTCAGTAAACACTGAAGAGAAGTAGTCATTGAGGAAGTTAGCATTTGCTGCATCTAAGCGCTTTAATGCCCCCTCCTCATTTCTCAAAGGGCCAATCGTTCGACGGATTGGTTTGCGGCTGTTCACATATCCAAAAAACTCCTTGGGATTGTCTTTACAGATTCTCGCCACTCGGAGTACCTCAGACCGCTTAGCCGGCCTTATGCTGGACTTCACTCTCCTGGCTAGCCTCCGGTATTCGTCAAAGTTACCCGAGATCATCGATTGCTGGTACACATTTCTCTTCTTCCTAAGTAGTTGACCGATTTCTCAATTAAACCACTTTGGTTGAACAGAAAACCGACGGGGACATTTCAGAGGGATGAAACGCGATTGAAGGCTCCTGAATGTAGTTTTGAAACTGTTCCACGAGTCTTCATAAACATCGCACACTTTTAGCCTCGCGTCAGTCAATCCAGCACGAAGACCTGCAAAGTCTGCTCTTTTCAAATCGAGTTTCCTCGATTTATCAGTTACAGGCCCTGCATTCGGGACTTTGACTACAAATGTAATTAGTCGGTGGTCACTGCCACCGATCTCTTCGCCAACATAGAGGTCCTCAACGATGTAATCCTCAGAGGTGAAAACCAAGTCGAGGATATTGCCTCCTCTCGTTGGCTCTCTTACCTATTGAGTGAGGAACTCGTTGTTCACGAACTCCAGGAGTAGTGCATTCTCGCCACAGGGTTTTCTGGTTTCCCAGTCAACTTGTGTGTTGAAACCCCCCATGAGGATACACACTCTGTCCTCGACAAGTTCTCCTAGTTGCTGGTACAGATCTCTGTCCTTTTCAACAAGTTGGGCAGGAGGTCTATAAAGCATTAGGGTCCTGTATTTGGCAGGACCTATCTCTAGGTCAACACCTAGTAGTTCATGGTCGGATACGATGTTGCAATCCGTCGAGTTGAGAGTATCCTTGACATACAACATCACACCACCACCCTCTCTGTCTGGCCTATCTTTTAGGAAAAGCTGGTAACCGGGAATCGTGAATTCACCTTATAAATCTTGGCTTGAGGTTTTTATCCACTACTCCTTTATGGCCACCATCTCCGGCTCCTCTGTTGCTACGAGGCCACGTAGCTCAAGAAACTTATTCCTGATTGACCTCGAATTAAGCAAAAGAACTTTGAGGGAGTCTCCTAGTGTAGGCCTACCTACGCTCTTCCGTTTTCCGGCTTCTCTGTTTTCGTGGTCACACCCTTTTTGACGACCTCCGAGAAGGTCGTTACAGGAGTGACACGGGCGTGCTGGCGCACGTCCGCTTCGCTCTGTTTCGAACCTCCTTTGAGTGCGTCCCACGACATCTTGAAATAGGTTAGCGAAAAAGGCCTTCCCTTTAAAGGAGAGATGTACCCCGTCCCTTTGGTAAGGTTCGTCTCTACTGATAAAGGTACGATAGGGGTCCACGAAAAAGACTCCTTCTGCCGTGCAGAGATCCGCCAACCTTATGTTCACTGCGACGTTTCTCTCGTGAGCGGTTCGGGATGGACCTCTTCTCGGAAGCATCCCAACCACGACACGTTTGCGGGTTTCAAGCTCTATGTCATCCACGGCTCCCCGCACCGTTTGGATGGTCTTACCACTGAGGCCAACCTTACCCCCTTTGAGGTAGAGGTCGTTGCGGCTCACGATCAGAGCAACAACTGAATTCTCAGAAATCTGAGCTTTCTCTGCCTCTACTCTGATGTTTTGGTTACCCCGTCCTGACAGGCAGCTTACCTTCACGCTAGTGCGAGGGCGGGCCGCTAGCAGCGGCTGCAGATTCCGTGTTTTGCGAGTCACCAATGAGGGTGACCTTCAGACACTTGGCCTCTGAAGAAGGGGGCTTCCCTTGTGGAAGAGGCCTCCCCTTTTCCTCTTTACTCTCCACATTCTTATCTTTCTTTTTCTTCTTGTTTGTCTGTTTTTCTTCTATTTTTGGTTCTTTCTTTTGTTTCAACTTTGTTCTTTTTCCTTTTTTCCTCTTTTTAACTTTCTTCTTTATCTCTTTTTCTCTCGCCTCAGCTAGCTTAGCCTCAGATGATGCCGGAATCTCCGCTTCGGTACCAGGGGATTTCCACACGTCAGTGGGCGGCGCCTCTTCTAGGCATCGAATCTGAGCTGCGTTAAGGGCTTCGAGTTTCTCTATCTTTCTTTCAAGGATTTTAGGTCTCTCCTTTGAGGCTTTATAGAGGTCTTTCAGGTTTTTCACCTCTCGCGTCAATATACAGGTAGTGCAGATACTTTCTGGGCTGCATTTTGAGTAACAGCCCTCCGGAAATTCAACGCACCACTTTTCTAACTGGCATGTTACACAGTTGTATTTTAGACGAACGGGTCTTTTTTTGCTTGTAATTTTAAGCGCTTTCTCTCTCTCTCTCTCTGAAAACTCGTGACCAATCAATGATAAAAACGGGGGTTGGCGAGTTCTCACCGCGCGAGTCTCTCCTGCCTATCCATCGGAAAGGTTTCGGATCCTTCAGAAGACACGCTCCATATGCTGCTGTTCGTCCGACCGAGTCGTCAAACCTCAGCGTGCCGTGGCTCCCAACCAAGCAGCACTGACGGTCCCCGAAGGGGCCATCGATTTCTCACCAGGTGAACACTGGAGCACGCCTCGTACTCAACTCCTACTAGTTCTCTTCACGACGGCCAGGGTCTCGGAGTAGTTTTCAATAGATATCCTGCCACACCCAGAGACTCGACCCAAGGCTTTTTATTAGCCTGGCATCCAACCTGGGAACAAATGGCCGTCACCTCGAACCGATGCCTCTAGAGGCACCCGTCAACGGTCACTGTGAATGGTCAATAATTACGCGCCATGGAAGGGGTTAGCGGGGCACTACCCTCATCCCATTAATTGTGCTTCAACGCCTAGGACACCTCTAGTCCTAGTTGAGCGTTGATTAGCGTTGTTTATAGAGGTTCCAAAGCCTTTCTTCTGACGCATGAGGTAGCTGCGAGGTCCTTATATGTAGAAAGATGGAAAGAAGGGTAAGAGTGACATGATATTAGTAGTTTTTTTTGTTTAGTAAGTGGAAGAGATAGGGTAAAAGTGAAAAAAGAGAAGAATAGAGTAGAAAAAGAATGAAGAATGACGCATTTAGTCTGGAACCTCGTTTCCGACCAACTCGACAAGGGAAGCCCTACTAGGGGCACCCCGAAGAGAGGTACCCCAGCCGACATAGCTCGAAATGTCAAGGGTACACATAAGCTCTCTTTCCGCGACAAGGGGGCGTCACCCCTCTCCCTCTATATATTTAGAGAAAGAGAAGGATATAGAGTGGTAGAAGAAGGAGAATTGAGACCGTAGATAGCAATCTTGAAATTATTAAGATCTAAATGGGAAATAATACGAGTAGAATTATAGAGAAAGTTAGGAGAGCATTTGCAGATATTATCTACACCGGCTTTGAGAGATAATTGCCTATCATATGTTGCACTCAAATTTTAACAATTTCGTAGAAGAGAACCAGAGACCTACCGACATTAAAAAAAAACGAATAACAGGTTGTACTAAACCATATCTGAAAATTAACCTACGCCAAACTCTCCAGTTTCATCGCGATTGGTAACGAGAAATTTATCTGAGGCCATTGAATAATGATAAAGTATGCAGATATAAGATTTTTAGGATTCTCAGTAAATGAGTCTGCGGAGAAAGAGTAATAGACCAGCCTTTGACCAGCAGGGAAATGGAAAGACTCCCCAATATTCCGCATAAGAATGCTAAGGAGAAGAAGATAGATGCAAAAATTGAGCATGTTGAGAACCAAGCCAGGCGGAATACCGAACCGCACAGGAATTCCTGAAGCCAGCAAAAAATAGTAAGGTCGATAGGATCGAATGTTGCCTAGAGATCGAGAAGTGCTATGATAAAAACGAAAGCAAACCAGCAGCAGCGCAAAAAAGGTGGCCATTTGTGTACATGTGGGGATCAGATTCACTGTCGTTTCCAGCTATAAATCGACTGTGAAAGAGCTCATCAATGTTTTAGGAGAGATATATTCTATAATTCGGGCGACAACAGAATTTCAAAGATTTGAGAAAGTCACAAGGGTTGAGAAAGAGGCTGACCGGGTGATTGGTGCTCAAGTTAGGTTTCTTAAGGTATGGGCTACGTGAAATTTGAATGAAAGGCGAATAGGAAAACAGGACTGAATAAGAAAGTAGTATGAAATAATCGAGGTTCAGAGCAATATTGACTTTAAGATCTACTCACTCTTGGCCAGGGGAAAAAATTAAAGTAAAAATGATCAATGTGGAGGGAAAATTAGGTATAACACATACCAGTTATATGCAACGTTACTCTTTATAATAATTTTATATTTTAAACTTTATTTATCAATATTATATCATAGGAATAGGGAGCTTTCAATCATTTCCGAGAGGAAATTGTTAAATCCATATTTGAGTAATGTTGTACGAGAAAATCTTTTGTTTTATCGCATTTAAAAAAGTTTCAATCCGTTTAGTCATAGTGGCTACTCAGTTGTCTAACTAAACTAACAACCTTAGTATTTTAAAGAATTCGGTGAGTAAACCGCAAAATACGAAGATTTTTCATATAAAACAAATTAAGATTTCTTCGTCCGACTCTAAAGTATTTATTTCTAATTTCAGGGATACATTTCATTCCTTAACTTTGAACAAATTAAGATATCTTTTCGCTCATGAGGATTCGAAAATTGAGCTAAATTATTCCAATTAAGGTACGATAAGCGCTTTATATAAAGGATGAATGAGATCTTTCGATTTCAATGGAGATTTTTCAGTTTGAAATCCTGAAGTATGCTTCCTATTAACGCTGCTAAATACATTTTCTTGAATTTTCAAGTCACTCTCTATTTATATGCTCAATCCGTTATAATATTTTTCACACCATTCCACTACTCTAAGTCGTTTTGGAAATTTATTTGCTCGCAACGATATTTTGTTTTATTTCA
The DNA here is from genome assembly GCA_963969495.1 of Ceratothoa steindachneri. Lineage (NCBI taxonomy): Eukaryota > Metazoa > Arthropoda > Malacostraca > Isopoda > Cymothoidae > Ceratothoa > Ceratothoa steindachneri. Next base: position 120,116,547 of record OZ018326.1, read on the forward strand.
TAATTTCGTGTCATCGGTAATTTTGAATAATGAATTAAAGCCAAAAACGTTAAAAGAGATTACAAACAGTGAGGGTTCAAGACCTGGAATTTCCATGGAAGATTCCATTAAATAGATGCTATAAATTGGCAAATCCAAAGATCTGAGTGGTGTGAGGGGAAACCATCTCACTCGGAGATTTGGTAGAGGCGTAGACATCTGCGGTTGAAGAGGGTTGAAGAGAGGCCCTTGAGAAAGCGTAAAGGGGAGGCTACATTCTTTTTTGAGGTACGGCTACCCGTGGGTGGCTCCAAAAAAGAAAATACCAAAAGGCAAGTCATTGCAAGATCGAAGAGAGGGTGTCTTAATTTTTCTCGTCCTCTCCGACATCTAGGGAGGGCGAGGCCGTGCTTGGAGGCGGTTCTCCATGCTCCCGTGGCCGCCCACAATTTACTGCTCTCGTAGCTTTGATAAATTTATAAGAAAAAAAGGCAGCATGGTAGATAGCTTCCATGACCCCCCAAAGCTTTGGCAGGTTAAAATAAAGGGATCAGAAAATTTTAGAAAGGGAGAATTTACACATACTCGGCCCCCAGGACCAACCAAGACGACCCTTGACAACATGGCCCGCCATTCACGCGAATTTGTCCTAGAGCTTTGAGCATAGAGGATGGTGCAGACCTACCCACCTTATATATATATATATATATATATATATATATATATATATATATATATATATATTAATGTGTGTGTGTGTGTGTACTGGAAGGCAGTGAGCATAGTCGATGGCCCGTGCCTAATAATGCTCTCAGCAAACGTGCTTTCGGCCCTCACAGCAGGTCTGGACCTCACGGAATACACACTTAGTCGATTAAGTGCTGGTAAGAGAATGAAAGTGTGCCGAGGAGCCAGAATCTCTGTGGATAGAAATGCAAGGTGGAAGAGGTTGGGCGGGTATGTAATAACAAGATCTGCTCACAAAAGGTCACGTGCTCTCACTTATTCTGATTTATGACCTTAGGATCTTCAAAACTTTCAATAATTCAAAGACTAATTTTATGAGCACCTTGGGAGTTATATCATTCGAAAGAGAATGTAAATCTACATATGGGTTTCAAATTCGTTAGAATCAGCCGAACAGTTACAATGAAAGTACAAAAACAAAAAAAAAGTAAAACGGGGACCAACCGACCAACCAACATAGTGAGATATAGAGTCGCCCGCGACTAAAAAATGGAAGATAGGCGGGTCCACTTACGAGTAGGGTGGGTGATCATCTATTATTCCCATACGATGGCGCTATGTGATCCTGGGATGCCGTGCAGTCCACCCAGGCACCATGTCTAGCGTACCGAACTCTGTCCAGATGAGATCAGTTCCTCCAGCTACCAGGTTCAGGTACAAAAATGGTTGAGGAGATAGTAGTAAAAAAGGGGCGCTGGAAGGAAGAGAATGGGAAGAACACCAACAACTTTTCCACTCCCCATCAGAGAGCTCATATCCACCGAGTTACGAGCATTCCTAATCTGCACTCAAGTCGGGAGGGTGTGCAGCTTTTCTAGATATAAGTATAACAGGCTATATATAGATGGTACTCATCTACGTGTGCAAAGGGAAGAAAGGTGAATGTAAAAACCATAGGTGAATAGTTCTGCTGTCTTGTCCATAAGGTGAATTGAAAAATTCTAATTGGATGCGTAAGAAAGATACCTTAAAAACTGATATTGGATGAGCAAGTTAAGTTTAGAGGATCAAGTATTTGCATATAAACATCTAGGAAACGAAAGAAGGACTTAGATATATAAAGTGTATGACTTTATGGATTTGAATAAAGCTTATAGTGGTAAGATAGTGAAGTGATATGTTAGGTAGGGGTTTCTACCGTGTCTAGAATGAGGCATACTTTTATATGGTGTAAAAAGTAATCATGTTAGAAGTAAGGCGTGCGTTGTGCTGAAATTTTACCTAAATGATTTGATAATTTTTTTATAGCGCCCATCTGGCAACAGCGTGAAAGGGCATAGGACGCTGCAATTTAATATAGGGAGGAGGGGTAAGGAAATATGTGTGATGTTACATAGATTTTAATATTTTTGTATAGAAATAGCGAGAAAAGAAAGAATTTGATTCAGAAATTGGTGTGAGATGATGATAAGCGTTTTTGCCCTTTTATAGACACATGAGGCCCTAATTGTTCATTAGATCTTTTTTCTCTCTTCTGTCACTTCTAGAGGAAGCAGCACCAACCAAACCATGAATCAATTTTAGTTTATAAGCTTTTAGAGGTACTTTCATATTCCCACCCAGTTGACAAAAGATTATAAAAGAGTTAACTACTGCCACATCAAGGAAATGAAATGCAATCCTATGCCACCATTTTTTACTTTTTCTGTTCAATCCATACAAGCTCTTAAGCATGTCTGCCTTATCTACATACCCCATATGTTTATTATAATTCTTAATTATAGTATTTCCTCCAAGTTCACTTACAGTGCCATCCTTATTTTTTCTAGAAATAATCTGAGAAACGCTAGCATCATGCATATTTCATATAAATGTAACAGATCTATTGTCCATCCACTTTGTAATGGATAATCCACTTGGATCCATTCTCCAATCAATATCTCCTTTTTTCATTTGCTTATCTGACAACAACTGAGGAATGAATTTTCGGTTTTGCCTAATTGTACCGCAGTAGCCAACTTTGTCCTTTGAAAGATTATAAGCCAATGGAATACTGCAAAAAAATTATCTGCTAAGATTTTATAACTCTGGCCTACAATGAAAGCACACAGTCTCTTGACTACACTTTCACCTAATCCCATGCCTATATTATTTTCTTTTCCTTTGCCGGTGTAAATCTCAAATTGAGATGTATATCCATTGGCATCTGCCCCAACCCAAAACTTGTACCCTCTTTTTACTGGCTTTTTGGGCATATACTGCTTGAATCCAATTCTACCTTTGAATTTAATCATTGATTCATCTACTGCTTAAAATTCGTGAAGCTTGTAGCTTATACCAAATTGTTTATTAAGAAAATCAATGAATGGCCTTACTCTGTATAATTTATCATAAGCTCTATCATCCCTTGCAGGCAGGACACTATTATGATTCAAATGAAAATGTGAGATGAGACATTTAAACCTATTCAAACTCATAATACTTGATATGTATGGGTCCTTAAGAATTGGGTCAGATGACCAATATTCTTTATATGATGGGCACTTTTTAATCCCCATTAGTATTTTATTGCAAAAATTGTTTTCTATCAGTTACGCTTGTTGGGGCAAATGATTTTTGCTTCTGAGTGGCATAGAGTTAAGTTTGAAAAACTATATGTTGGAACAATTCTTCTCCCAATAGTCTGTTAAAGACATCACTCTCTGTTAGTTCTTGCTGAGATGTTGAAGAAGTAATGTAATCAGTAGGTCCTACCTCTTCTTCAAAGTGCAAAGGAATGACATCCTCCTGTTTCAATTTCCATTTTGGCGTGAGAGTAGTTCATCTTGCATTAAATCTTGAGTTCTAGTTTGAATCTCATTGTCTGGCATTTGAGGGTGAGGCACTTGGAGAATTTCTAAAATAGAAAAATGTAATTTAATTTATTTGATTGAATATCATCAACCATTCCAGTTTATAAAGCTGATCAAATTACAAATTTTAAGAAAGAATAGAACAAAAATAACCCGATCCTAATTGGAGCTTAATCTCTTTTAGATATTCAATGTTCAAATAACTGCAAGGACATAGGACTTTCATTTTCCAAAATACTGTAGCGCTGCTACACTTTATATATTGCCAACTTAATTAAGCATGTACTTGCAAAATTCATAATTTACAATAAGATAAATATGAATACCAACATATTAAGCTTTTCTTATTCGTCTCTGTGAACATTTTTTTCTATATTTGGAACAATCAAATAAAGACAAACATACCTGAATTTGATTCTTAGATAAAGATCAATTCATTATCTAATTTAGCAATCTCCTCTTCATTATCTGAATTCATCACTTCCTCTTCATCTTCTGATTCATCAGGGAAATCTACTATAACTTCATCAAGCAGGGTATAAAGTGCTTCTGAGTCAGTAACATCTATTCGTTCCATCTAAATATATATAAAAATAAATTTAAAATCATATCCTTTTGATAATTGTTAGTATATAGGTAAATAATTCATATAACAGCATGTAGCTAGGTTTTTCTCTCTATAGGTACAGTGGTTAGTGTGACTGAACACCACATTAAGCCTCCCTATGCACAAACAACTTAATTCCATAAAAAATAAATATAGAATATGTTATTTAATAACTATTTTAATAATATTATAGCATTAATTAACAATTTTTTTTAAAGTATAAAGAATTAATTAAATGGAAAAAATTCCCTTACCTTCTCAACGCGTGCTCTGTAAACAATAGCTTTTTTCAAAATGGACAAACAGCTGATAATGGGGTTGCCACATTCCACTATTTGCTATAACGTATTACTTAGAAAAACAAGTGGTCAGATTTCTCTCTCAAACCAAAATTGACTTCAGACTAAAAGCTCCTCCCCTGGAACCGCACAGGCCATGCCCACCTTCTCTATAAATATAAAATAAGCACAAACTATGCATTAGCGTAAGTCAAAATCGGATATTCTCACAATACACGCACTCACTTCCTCTTCATTTGATTCACCAAACTCAGCACTCCATCATTAAATATCAAGTTCAAAATAAAGTTATTTTTTTCTAAAGTCGTTTATAAAATAAAAATACGAAGTTATTTGGTCGACACCTTCCATAAAGAAGGTGTCATTATCCCACAGGATAATGAAAGGCCGATTCCAATTACTTTCAACTTGTTCAATTCATTATCAAAGAATAACGACAAATTTAAAAAAGCTGCTATATATATGAGAGAAAGCAGAGTAATTCCCCACCCATGTACAACGAAAGGGCACAAAATAGAGAAATATTATCAAAGACGGATATGAAGTATAAAACCAAATAAATAAATTCTACTTCCTGAAATTCGAACGGTGAACACATAATGTAGACATCTAGGTCACTAAGATAAATACATACACACCTAAAAGTGAATATATAAACATAAATTAGAGAAACATAACTAAATTACTTAACCATAGGGCTAAGATTTAAAATGAACAATTTCGTTATAAATAAGCCTTTTAATAGCAGGATTCATTTTAAAGAGGCCGAGGGATATATTAAAATTAGGCGAGAAATTAATGAATGAGCATTCGACAATATTTCTTTGAATATAGTCATCAGATTTGTAAATAAATTTAACCGAATTCCAATTGATAGGGTGACTGTTTTCAGATAATGGACAAAGAAAGCACTACTGATTTCCTCCCTACTAATATTGTATTTATGTTGCGTCAAGCGTACACTTAATGATTTATCGCCAGTTTGCTGAAAGTATTGCTTAGGGCAAACTGAACAATCGACAGAATACCCCTCCCCCCCACTATACTATTATTATTATTATGAATCAGCATTTTGCACATTCTAGATTGATACTTGAATATGAGAGAAATTTTTAACTTATTCAAGAGGCAGGGAGGCGCGGGACAGGACTCAGAAAGCGGTAAAACATGGGAGTTGTTAAAATTATATGCGGGAGGGATTTCATTTCTGTAACAGGATTTTTGGGCCAAATTTAGGCATCCTGCGAGAAAGTTTTTTGAGGGTAGCAAAGATTGTTACCCATTTCAAAGATCTGGAAATCTCAAGATCCAAAAATGTCGGGCTGGCGACCAGGGGTATAGGGTCGCGGGCCCTGAATTCTTTGATGATGAAGAAGGAAATAAAAATCAATAAATTATTAGTAACTACATTTTTAGTGAGTAAAAATGATTACTTTTTCTAAATAATATTAGTAAAACAAAATATGGAGTTTTATTTTAAGGCGTATTGGTTTCCACATTGAAGCAAATTATGATATAGGGTGTTCACTGAATATAATACCTAAAAGAGAATTAAATTTGTTTTTAAATTTGATTAGACCGCTAAAATTTAAATAAATTTAGAGAGAGCGAAGTTTTTGCTAATGTTTTTTTCTCATTTAAAAATGCCCCTTTCACGTCTAAACCGTTATCGTATCTATGTAAGCAAGGTTGGCAAGGGCATTGATAAAACGTCCGATTTAATTAATTCTTGAATGAGGTTGAGTCTTCACCTCAGCCACGCCTCAAACACACACGTATTTGAGCATAAATAGACAAAGAGAATGTAGAAACAGGAATTCCCCCTCTATCTAATGACATACGTAATTTTCCTAATTAGTTTTCATCATAAATAAACAAAAACATTATTAAATATAACATCCATTTTCTATTTATATACGGATTATTCAGTAGTTGAGTCTTTACCAATTAGTGAATTTTTAATTCTGATCCCAATTTCCTATATTTAGTGGAAACTTTATTTCCTATATATTTATGCCAACAAAGTTGTTCCTTGTATTTTAATAAAAAACTCCCAGCGATGATTTGCCTGTAAACTATTTTACAGAAATAATGAATTAATGAAAATAAAAATATTGTATACCTACTTTTAAAACACGTAGAGAAGATACTAAAATTTGAGGCTTGCAGAACTTGTTGCGAGAGAGATGTGATCTTTATCAGCAAGTATGTTAACAGAGATGGGAAAATAATCAAGTTAACTTTCAACATATACAGAATTGGTAATCAGTGAATACGCAAATAGAAAGGCATGAAAAAGTAGAGAATGTGGATTAATGCAGAAAAAGTATGCTTCCTGTTGAGTGAGATTGCGGTGACAAAAGTTTTAAGCTCATAATATTAGATGAAAACGAGTGTGCTATAACCGTTCAGAAGCACATTTACATAAATATTAAGAGATAAAATTCTCTTCTGAGACTTAATTTGTAAGTGGCACTAATTATAATAAGAGGAGGTTCTTTAAGAATTATTACTTCAGTATTATGCTTCGGGTACTGCGTCCTTTTGGAGAAAATTCCATTAGGGGCCGGGGCTAAATTCAAATAAAACAAGCAAATAAGTGTAAACATTGGTGAACTAAAATGGAAACCATTGCATTCCACACAAACTTGCTAAAAGTCCCGAGTGAGTAAAACGCTTGATCTGATTATGCTTAATACTATATTGACTTATTCACTAATCTATCAATTTAAATGTTTTTTTAACCTGTATCTAGGGAACTCAATGCATAGCCTTTCAAATAGCCAAAGAAGTATATAGAGTAAACATATATTTATCCAGAATTAAAAATTAGCTTATAAAAAACTGGATCGTGAGAACTGGGAAGAAAATAGATGATATTAATATTCTACTATTGAAAATAACTAATTAATTTTATCCTTCTAGATAAAGTAGGTTACAGATAGGAACCAAAATAATATAGTCATTCTTTTTGATTTTTGTAATGGCCACTCGATGGGGCAAGCATGCTAGCCCTGACTTTTTATACAATTGCATTTAACGATAACTTCGACCGTAGCACCTTACTTATGTAATCTTTAAACAATTGTTAATTTAAAAAAAACATGGAACTCATAGATTAGAATGGATAACCAGACGAAAGACTGGAAAAAAGGGGGCCCAGTGGATAAAAGCTGAATACAGTGATGAGAGGTTCGTCTTAAAATTTCTTTCAGTCATTAGCAATTAAACTGCTGGGGCATCAGGTATCCTTAAACAAAATTTTAAAAAAAGAGTAAGGAATGAGCATATTTAGGCTTATGTAAACGATAGTTATCATTTTGGGCAAATTTACACTATTATTATGGCAGAAATGAATAAAATTATAATTAGATCACTATTTTAGCAGAGTAGAATAATGCAGCTTTCTCAATATAAGTTATTTGGTAGCAAATATTAAATGAGCACAACTGATTAAATTCTTATTCCTTCGAGGTTCACCTCCCCAAGCACTAAATTAGAACATTCTTTATTCTGCCTGTCACTGTACTGGCCAAATATCATATTAGGGATGGGTTTCGTCTAATTTATATTGGCACTAATTATAAGGAATGGAAATGATGAAAAATTATAATTTGACCGAAATTCCAAGATAAACCTTATCTCTACATCAAATTCTACCTTTGCAAATTTTATTTTATGATCTACATATTTATTTCACCAGCAACTTATCGAAATCACAAATATAATTTTAACTTCCTCAATTAAATATTAAGGATTAATACGGATCTAATTTTATATTACTTTATGATAATTCAAATTCTCAATGTCCTAGTTATACCTTAGAAATCAAAATGCACATTATATTTTTCTCACACAAATTATTCTAACCTAAAACAAATTTGAATAACCACTTCAAAGAAACAGTATCACCCCGATCCTTTTTCTCTCCCACAACAAAAAACAACCATCCTCTATTATACCTACCACGCTATTGTTTAGCTACGTCTTTGTAGCGGAAGCTCTGCAAGGAACTTGGCGAAGGTCGACTCTCCTCGGATCTGAATGATCGGACGAGTGAAATATGGTATGCGGCGACTGTAATTTTGCAGTGAGGTGCCGCTCCCTCGACCACTCTAATAGCAGGTTTAGCAAGTTTTACGAATCATGGACTTAGCTCTTTATTCACTGTAGAATTTGCCTGCGAAATAATCTTCCATCACTTGAAGCTTCGAGGTAATGGAGTCGAGGTCGAAATCTAGGTATTTACGCTGAAATTATATGCTGCCGAACTTTTCAAATTCCTAATTTCTTGAGATCTTATAGTTCTACATGTAATTAGGACGACGTGGTTAGTTGCAATTAAGTTTCATCTAACAGGGATGGATTAACCAAGGTATTCATATGAATAGCTTCTTTCATTAATTTTAATGAACACATATAGGGGTATAAATTGAACAAAATTACGGACTTACTTTTCGCGTAAACTAGAGATGCACTATTAAACTGGCTTACTAATTATAATCCACCACTTCACAGAATGAGGATATAATTCTGTAATTAAAAATATGAACTCTATAAAATAAAAACAATTTATTGGAATAAAAACTATTGGTTAATATAAAGCGCTTAATTAATCATATTTCCTTAATGATAATAATGCCCCGGTAGGTTTATAAATGGAAACTATGTCTCATTAAGGTAGAAAGAATGTCTGCCGAGAGAAACCTTAATTGTAATTAGGAATTTATTCGATCGCTCTTTCTTCTGCATCAAGTATTCATGTGCTTATGGAAGTTAGACTTAAGTGCGCGCCCTCTCTCTCTCTCTCTCTCTCTCTCTCTCTCTCTCTTTATTTATATATATATATATATATATATATATATATATATATATATATACATATATATATATATATATATATATATATATATATATATATATATATATATATATATATATATATATAATATATATATATATATATCTGAAAATTAACCCACAGGAAAATGCAAAGATGAATCCAAGCACTTTCGAACTATATTTGCAAGTTTATTTTCAAGGAATAGCATGAAAAGGGAGAGGACAACCTTATATAGGGTACAAAGATACTAAGGGAACCCCCATCACATAGTACAAACCAATAGAAAAACACAAAAACAAGACAAAAATATCAATAAAAAACAATAAGCAACTAATAGCAGACATATGAATCCCTAAAACGATATACACACAACAAAGCCGTGTATATGAATGGAAATGTTGGGTGAAAAAACAAAAAAAAATTTAAAGGATTATCATTTGAACGAAAACATTTAGAGTAAGAGTTAATCCACTATCATAGCAGAGCCACGTGTTAGAGGAAGCAATGCGAATGATATTACACTAATAAAGAGTGACAACATGCTGCATTATGAATATGAAGTTATTTCATTTAGTACAAGATTTTTAAAACAGGCTCGAGTTTAAAAAATCCAGCGGAAATACTTATATTAGGTAAGATGCCAACTAATGAACACTCGACAATATTTCTTTTTGTGAAATCAGCGGAATGATAAAGGAATTTTGTAGAGTCCAGTCAATGGGGTGGTAATTTTCGGATATATGTAAAAATAAAGCGCTGTTTAGTTCACCTCTTCTAATATTATACTTATGTTGGTAAATTCTAGTAGATAAAGATTTACTAGTTTTCCCAAAGTAAGGCAAATTGCAAAGAGAACATTCTATAGAATATACTCAGCCTCTTTTCCTTGTATTATTGTGGACTAACATTTTATATAAAGTGGATTCATATCTAAAATTTACAGAGATACTAAGTTGCTTAAAAATACTGGTGAGACAAAAAAATGATTCAAAGTATGGCAAAACAAGACAATTCTTGTAATTGAAAACCGGTGCTTGGATTCATCTTTTCATTTTTCCTGTGGGTTAATTTTCATATTATTGCTTTCCTCATGTGCCACTTTGGGAGTTTTTTATTATATATATATATATATATTTTTTTATATATATGAAATGAAAACCTCACAAAGTAGACGTGATGTTCGCAATGAATGCAATGTCATGCATGAAAAATAAAAAGGTGCTTCAAAGTACTTTCGAACTTTATTCAGTTCGAAAGTACTTGGAAGTATCATTTCATTTTTCCTGCGGGACATTGCGTTATATATATATATATATATATATATAGTAAGAAAATGAAGACCCAGGTGATTACACTAATCATTTATTGACCGGACGTTTCGGACTTTCACTAGGACCATCTACAGCGACTGTGTCGAATAATGAGAAAGGGAAGGAACATTAACCATAACAGTTAAAAGAATGCATTAAATAATGGCTAATAAAGCAGATGAAGACAATTTAAAATAATAAAATTAACAATTATTGAGTTTAAAGTAAAAGCAAAAATAAAAATATATAGAATTAAAAAATACTACCCAGGGTAACTTTAAAAAATAATAGAAAGAAGTGAAGTTATTACATAAACTGGCTTGAATATCACTTGGGTCTTCAGATTCCTTCTACATATCAGATTCCCAAGGAACAAATCAATTACAACTATATATATATATATATATTATATATATATATATATATATATATATATATATATATATATCATGAAAGACTAGTCCAGACACTACACAGAGCTCTATATATATATATAGCCTATGTGGGTACCTCACCACGTTTCCTTTGCATTCTTCCTTCTACCCTTATCCTCCTTGAAGCGGGGAATGGGGTAACGGGGGAATGCTTCTGCTACACCTAAATCCTGGAGCAACGCACGTCCTCCTGGACTCAGTGTCCACAGTTGTCCACCCCCTCGTTGCTTCAAACCTTCCACAATGATCTGCTGCCCTATATCTTCACTATTTCCACTTCGTCTATCTTCAATGGCTTCTTTACACTTTTCTACTCACAACAGTTTAGGAGTCACACAGCCCCGATTCCTTTGCGCTTTAATTTTCGAAAAATACCTTCCCTTTTCGCTTCATATTGCTTTCGAATGCAGAGCTACCGGATTTTATCCTTGTGCATCGGTTCTCTTGCAACAATGGTGTCTGCTCGCTTCGCAATCAGCACACCTATTATAAAAACTACAGATTTTTCCTTGTTGATACCACCGACCACATACCCGTGAGTGGAACCTATCCTGTCTTGGCATCACAAAGGCCATCATCATCTACGAGGAAAGGCCATCTATAACTTTGATCACATCTTGGAATTCTTGTTGCCCTCCACTGAAATAGGCCCAATTTTCTCTTAGAACACTCAATAAAAAGGCCGTTATTATTGAGACAATTATGGAGACAAAGTGAATGTTTTTTTTAAATTAGCTAATTCTCATCTGAAGAAAGGATTTGAAGTAATCGTGGAACGTAACTTATATGCATACCATTAATTTTAAATTTAAACTAAAAAATCCAAACGAACTTGATACAAGTTTAGAGGATGCTGGTTTTGCTAAACCTTTAAATATCAATGACGGAGATCGCGTTATTTTGCTAGAGGCCCTGGGATATATATTCTTTGGGGCATTTTAGTTTAAATGTTTTTAGAAAAGAAAACAATGTGATGTATGTAATTACCTCTAAATTGCGGCCATATATGACAGGACAAAAATTAATTTGACACTCATGAAGACAAAGAGTTTCATATTCACGCCTAAAACTATTTGCTAATGAAGGAGCAAGTACCCATTCAAACCCTTTGAATTTTCTAATACAAAACAATGTTAAACAAAAATAATGAAACAGAAACGGTAAGTTCAAATGCAGATTAGAATAAGGTTTTTGTTGGACCTATTCCGTGATTAGAATTTTGCAAGAGTTAAGGCAATCGTCTTATAAGAATAACTTAAGTAGACAAACTTTCGACATTTAATCTGGTTTTGAAGTATTTAGTGGAATCTGGAAATTCTTTAATATCTTTCACAAACAAATGCAAATAATTAACACTAAAGTAGTCAGAAGTTAAGGGAGATAAAATAGGGATTAATAAGTGCCGAGTTGGAAGGAAGGGGATTATATGATGCAAAATTTGGTTATAGTTATTCTAATTATATGGGTCTTAGGAAAACTATATAGAAGGACAGGGAAAGTTAAAGAAGATAAAAAGTGTTATAGCTTTATCTAGAAGGGTGTTGGAAATTTTAATTTCTTCCCTATGTGAAACAACTATGTCATGCTTGTAAATTAAGAGGTATTTTCTTACAGGAAAGATTAAGATTTAGTAATCAAATTTAGAAATACTGTAGAAATTTATTTAAGCACTAATTTGTTAGTTCGGTATCCCCAATTTGAGCAGATTAACCAAAATATTAAAATAGCATTGATGACGGATAATAGAAAAGTATAAACTATCGGAAATAAATCAAATTCGGGTTGATAAAGTTTGTTACCATTTTCAAAGGTGGCCGAAAACGGCTTTATTTTACCGAGGTCTTCGTTACGAGAAGTAAAGTAGCACAAGAAGCGTTTAACCTTGAAGTTGTCTGTTTCGAACTTTGAATTTATGCGTTGAATCTCAAGTCATAAGTTACAAAACGCCTTCCTGCAATCTTTTTTAATTTAATGAAAAATTCTTTGACTAGTTCGGAGTCGTAATTAGTAATTATTAAATAGTTGACATCAAATATTTAGTCTTGAAATTTGGGGAATAAAGGTCGTTTGAGTAAAAACTGAGATTGTGCTTAAAGATGTAGTTTAAAATAACCATGGAACTAGCTATCCCCAAAACTAAGATGCGAATGTAATACGTGTCAAGTTTACCATTCTTTGGCTAGAAAAAAAGCTTTTTTTTTATCTGACTCTCATTCTAATCAAAGTCGAAGAAGAGCTTTCTTGAAGACGGGAAGTAAGACTAATTTATTTGTTTTTGAACGAAATAGGGAAATAAACCTATAGTTTTAAAAGGTATAGTTTTGTTTAGCGAAGGAAGTTAGCTGACATACTTTTAAAGTGGAATATATAGTTGTTCGTTTAACCCTCTTTATGGTTGCACTGTGAGACTGGCAAACATATTTCCCATAACACTGGCCTGCGTTTCGGAGCTTTATGTCAGAGGTCATAGGTTTCATAACTGATTTAGAATCATTTTTGCATGCTAAGTTTAAGAATACGATTAGTTTTCTTTCATCGGGTCTGGTTTCTAAGATATGCTCGATTTATATTAGAACGTATATTAAAAAAAAAAGCGCTATCATCCAACCGTTTATTACTTCTGTTTTGTCACATCTAGTGATGAGTAACCATACATAACCTATTTTATTAATATTTTTATGTCTAGATTTGTATTACAATGGATCGTACCTTTAAGAATCATCTGAAAAGGTTTTGTTACATATGCGGACATGACGCTCTTTCAGACCGCAAGCAAATATCACAGACTTTTTGAAAAAGGCATATCATGATTTCTTTAGAGTGAAACTAGGAGACCAGTATAGCCATTTACTCCCATTATTTGCTATAAAACATGTGTGGGAAATTTAAGGGATTATAGTAATAAGAAAAGGAAGAATATGCTATTTGGTGTTCCAATGGTAAAGAGGGAAGGCAAAGATAAAGTCACCGACTCTTACCTCTGCATGACAAATTTGTAAGGCATGAATCGCAAGAACCAGCACCATGCTCAATACCCCAATGTTACCCCTGCTATAAAACCAGTCTCACATGGTTTAAATCTTCCTGATCGTGAGCTTAATTTTACCATAGGTTCTAACTTATTCCGTGGTTAGTGTCAAAGGGCAACCGAATGGTGACATTTACACAAGCAGAACTCAATGATCTGACAGGAGACCTGAACGTTTCCAAAGAAACTGATCAGCTATTGGGTTCACGTAACCGAAAGAAATTTAGGTTGGTACCAGGGACAACATTCTATTGGTAATGGGACGGGAGAGAAAACTTAGGAAATTTTTCATGTTTGATGAAGCATCTTTACTGGTGTGATGTAACAACATTGCTGACCTGCTCAACTTAATGGGCCTGAAATATAATGTAATGGAAGGAGACTTTTCTTTGATTCATCTGACAGAAGTTTCAATAAGCAATAAATTTTTATCGATCCTTGTTGGACACAGCTGCTAGAAAAGAAACCTGCAACAGCATGGACCCTCTGTTATCTGCTCTCAACTACGAGGATCACAAATAACTGATATGTGGAGATCTTATAATTGTTGGACTTATCTTAAGCCTTCAAGATGGGTACATAAAGTATCCAAGTTTATGTACTTGTAGAACAGTCGGGCTGACGACAAGCATTATGTCAGACAAGACGGGCCGTCAAGACAAAGATTAAAATCTGCTTCACGCAAAGTTCTGTCACACTTTCCGTTTGAACCGAGAAATATATTGCTTCCATCCATACACATCAACTATGGTTTGATGAAGAACTTTGTCGATGCAATGTACAGGGAAGGTAGAAGATTTGCTTTCCTCCTTCAGAAAATTCCACCAGTTATCCTGGAAAAACTCAAGGCAGGTGTATTTGATGGCCCTCAAATAAGTGAGCTCATCAAGGACACAAAATTTGATGAAACGCTGAATCCTATTAAAATCTCTGCCTGGTTGCCCATTAAGTCAGTCATTGCAAAATTCCTTGGGAACTACAGACGTCCTTATTATGAGAAGGCGATCAATGAGTTAATGGAGAATTTCCAAAAATTCGGTGCGCGCATTTCAATGAAGATGCACTTCCTTCGGTCCCACCTCGACTATTTTCCTGAGAATTTTAGAGACTTCAAGGGCGTTGGAATGTCAACTTTCTGGCTGACTAGTACTGGTGCCTAAACAGGGATTTGGTGTCTTCTAGGCACAATCTGAATTCCCTGAAGAGACCATTCATCAATGAGTAGCTTTTTTGCATGTTTTCTTCTTCTTGGTATCAATTAGAACATTCTATAAGCCTTCTGTGTATAAATCGGTTCAAAAGTTACTATTTTGTGTACATTCACCTATAAATAGATCGTACTTTAGGAATTTCTGTCATGTGCTTTATCTCACAAACTTCGTTTGGTTATATAAAGTAAGCATGATTTTTGGATTCAGCATAAAAAACTGGCCTCAAATATAAAATTATGTGTTGGACCTTGAGAGCACTGCAGACCAGTGGAATCTTTGGAGCCCACATATATAGATGGATATTTAGGGGGAAATATTTGTATAATTCGAAACTATATCTCGCAATGTTATGAGGGCAGACTCGAGAATTTTAGATTACACAATGCGATAAATACATCTTAGACCTTATTAGGAATCGTTGAAAGAAATTCCTCATCTGTCCATTAAATATAGTCCAATATTCAATAGGTTGTCAATATTCTAATTATTTAGCGATCGTTGGAAAAATTCTATTGTCAAAAGAAAATCCTATTACATATTTCATCCATCGTTTTTGTTGTCAGCATTACACAGTTAAAGGTAGCAAGCAAGGACTACTTAGTCCACTAAAACCCAGTCCCATTCTATGCTAGTAGTCCTACTTTGAATATTGTCAATTTTGTTTTTAAAGCTTTTCGACCAAACTTTCCCACATACATCATCACACATAGATCAGTCACAAAACCAGACATAGTTCTCACCAGCACTTTGTTCCCCTATAATTACTGCATTGAACCGGGCCCTCCTGTCCCCAGTGACCACCAGGCTATCCTTATTAAAGGCCCCACCGCCAACTGGGATACGTATAAACAA
Source organism: Ceratothoa steindachneri (assembly GCA_963969495.1). Classification (NCBI taxonomy): domain Eukaryota; kingdom Metazoa; phylum Arthropoda; class Malacostraca; order Isopoda; family Cymothoidae; genus Ceratothoa; species Ceratothoa steindachneri. The sequence continues at coordinate 120,132,649 of OZ018326.1, forward strand.
CTCCTCGAAAGCTACATTCCCAGCCCCGTAATTGATTCAAATTTAGGAGAAATCGACGATGAATTGGATAAAATTACCAATCAACTAATAAATCCCGAAAATGAAGCCATTCCCCGATTAAAGTATAAAGCCCTCCAGGCCCCTTATTTGACCACTAGAATGAGATCACTCGCAAGGGAATACGGGGACGGAACAATGAAGTGAACCCCACTGGCCCCAACATCATTACATTCAGACGAACAAAACAAATATGTGACGAACTAATGACCCTCATTAGGGAACAGCAGAATGTACTTTGGGACAATTTAGTAGCCAGACTTGACTTAGAAAACGAATCGCGTACATTCTGGCAGACTGTAAAAAGACTAAAAGGAGGGCAGACACAAACGTCACTAAAAATCACACGATACAACACGGAAATTACTGAGAATGATAAAATCGAGAAAGAATTTAGACTGTTATGGGTTTTAAGATATCCCAAGAGGAGAATGAGAACTTTGATTTAGACTTCGAAGACAGAATCATTGACGAACTAAATGACTAGATCCGCATAACCTATCCTCATCATTACCTGATGCAAGAAAGGAATATGGAGGGATACGGCGGTAAAATTACTGCCGAGGAAATCTCGAAAACTTTAAAGTCCTTCGTCAACGAGCTCCTGAGAGTACAAGACTGACAAGGAAAAAATTCTTAAGAGCCCCACCTACCATCCGAATGGGGCTTTTGAATATCATGAATGCTTGCCTAAACATGAGTTACTTCCCTCAGCACTGGAAGGTAGCAAAAATGATATTTATTCCAAAAGCCGGTAAGCCACCGGACAGCCCAGCTAACTTTGGGCCTATATCTTTTTTAGAATGTGCAGGGAAACTCTTCTAGAAGATATTGGCCAACAGAATGAGTACGTTCCTAGAAGAAAATAATTTGCATAACGACCAACAACATAGCTTCCGAAGGAAGTGAGAAACGCACACGGCGCTAGCCGTGATCACCGCGAAGTTAGCAAAAGTAAAAGCAGAAAGATGCCATACAAATCTGGTGCTCCGAGACGTCAAAAAGGTATTTGACAAAATATGGAAAAGAGGCCTGCAATACAAGAACTTACACCTGAGCCTCGACTCCTTACTTGAAAGCATACTCTGCGATTACGTGATGGAGAGGAGAGCGTATGTGCAAGTATAAGGCTTCGATGGCCCTGAGTTCAAACTCGAGGCGGAGGTGCCACAAGGCGTGGGTGCCACACGGTGGTTGTATAAGTCCCCTGATTTATAATATACTGGGTGTTTAAAAGAAATTGGTATCATTATGCAATCTAATAACTTTGTCAGTTCCCGTTCAAATGAATTGAAATTTTAACAGCATGCGTATAAACAGGTAAAGATTTGATGTTTTTAACTTTACACCTAGGTATCGAAATACTAGTCACTGAAAGTAAAAAGGCGTTTTCAGTGTTAGAGTATGCTCGAACACATTCAAACAAGATTGTGCAGCTTGCATTTGTAAGAGATTTCTCTAAACAGTCACCAACGGCAATGCAGATTTGGACATGGCACAAAATATTCAGAGAGGAAAGCTGTCTGAGCATGTCAAAAGAATCTAGACAACCAATAACTTTGGAAGAGACGGTCGAGCATGTTCGCCAAAAACTTTTGCGAATTCCCAAGAAGTCCATAAGAAGAGCAACTCTAGAAACTCAGATTTCTCGAACGACAGTTTGGCGCATTCTGAGGAAATGCTTGCTGATGAAAGTATACAAGCTGCAGCTAATTCAGGGCATAACGGCAGATGACACCTAGAGCGCAAACAATTCTGTGTTAATATTCAAGAGCAACTTGAAGAAGACGAGTTCAAGGAACTTCTTGTTTTCAGTGATCAGGCCACCTTTCACATGAATGTCAAAGTCAATAAGCATTGTCCAGAAACATAGAGGGAAGTACACCCGTCTCTATGTAGTTTGATGCAGTTATGGCGTATGTACCCGTGAGGGGGTGGCAAAAACTTAGCGGTCGTTTATTCGGCCGCTATGCATTAAGTCCACCAAGCTGAGCCCTCTGAGATCCCCACCCGAGACCCACCCCATCACTCTATCATCCATCATACTGGCAGCATACGAGCGGGAGAGCAACAGGAGAAATGGACGGGGGCGTTTTTCTCACATTAATTTGAACCCATTACCAGCCCTACTCACACCATCCTTTACCTCCTTTACCACACCTTAACTTTTTTCACATACAAAAATACACAATAATTACACTTTGTTACAGAGAAAAAAGGAAGAAGAGGAACGTCAAGACCATGTAGGCCTTCACTAAGAGGGTCCCCTTAAGGACCATAGCCGGAAGAACGACCCCAACGAAGAAAAACCTCTGCGAAACCCTCTACATTGAGCTTAAGGTGGCACTGGTGAAACTCATCAAAGTTTCATCGGGAGATTACTAGGAGCAACCCGTGGGCACAAGTTCGTGAGATAATTAAATTCCGCGAACACACCCACGTGTTTAAGATAACATTCTCAACCACGGACATGGAATGGAAGGCCACCCAAAATGGTATTCTCGTTTTCAATATGAGAATCCCGGGGGAAAACATCCAGCAGGAAAAATTCAGCAGAATACAAATGAGCTTTGTATGCTACACGCTTGAAGACCACACCTCTACGACCTGCCCGGAAAAAAAACAAGCTGTGGTGCAGTGAATGCGCCACAGAAGGGAACAGATTCGAAAAGTGTGAAAGCTCCTCGAAGAAATGTCTCAATTGCAAAGGGGAGAAACGGACGATGGCCCTTAACTGCCCCAAGCGCCGCGAAATAATTAGGAGGAAGGAGGAAGAGGAGGGGAAGGCAAAGGTAACGACTTACTCAAGACTGCATCGGCACCTGCACAACTCAACTTCACCAAAGATCTGAGTGCAAAAATTCTGATCTGCATAACCCATGCAAATGTGGCGAATGCAGTGAAGCCTGGTTGCTATAATCAAGTGCTCAACGCGCTCCTGAAGGCGAACAACCTCCCGACAGTAGTCATGCCTGAAGACCCCGAGTGCTCCAAAGGTTTCAAAGACTTTGTCATTAAGAATAACAACACCAAATCCGGTTTGGAGGAGATGATTGAAGCCCCATCATCGGAAGAAACAGAGGAAGAAGAAGAAGAGGAAAAGGCTGGAAGTGAGGATGGACCCTCCTCATATGACAACGAAAAGGGCCCCTGCACTTGCACACGAGCCACAAAGAGCAGGTCAAAGACCCCGAGCTCCCCTCCGAAAAAGGAAAGCCCTGGGCCGAGTAAAATCGCCCAACCAGCCCCAAACTAAAAAAGGGGAAGAAGAAACATAGGTAAAGCAACTCACCATGTTACGTAACGCACTGAAAAAAATGGAAATCAACACCAACGGCTGGACGACGAAAGGAATTCTTTACGGAAATGTATTCAGAGAAATTGATGCAGAAATCATACTGATTTTAGAACACGGGATTGACACGCGTAATACAGAAATGAAAATCTGGAACTACGATGTGTTGATCAACTTTTCGCAAGAGCGGTACGATGGCGCCGCTATTGCGATAAAGAAAGGGATCAAATACAAGCAGATAAGGAACTTAGAAGAATCCTACCTCGCGATTGAGGTCAAGCTCGACTTAGGAAAGTTGGTCATTGCAACCGGATATCAACCGCCAAGGAAAGATGTGTTGCCTATTCACACTCTCACTGGCCTATTTGGCAGAAGAGCCCCCACTATACTAATGGGGGATCTGAACGCCAGATGCCGAGAATCCGGTTACAGGACCTTCAACGGTATAAGGAGATGCCTAGACCTGTTGCTGGACAGAAATTTTGCCCAGCGGATAGGCCCCGAATTTCCCTCCTATGTCAGAGAACGATGGGCCACAAAGCCAGACATCTGTCTGGTGAATCGTCAGCTACCGTTCAATTACTACCTGGAACCGGTCCAGGTGCCATGTAGGGACCATATAGGGATCCTACTTACTATCAATAGGAACCATATACAAGTCCCAGCAGTAGTCAGGAAGAACTACAGGCAAGCCGACTGGGCACGGTACGCACACTTTCTCGAGGCATACGATCCGCCCAACCTGGACGAGGCAATTCTCGAGGAGATTGACGAAGCACTCGATGACCTCAATAACCAAATCATCGACGCAGATAGGGCTTGTATCCCTCATTCCGCATATAGGACCATCTCGACCTACGAGTGGACCGAATATATGAAGGAACTGTACCGTGAACTGAAGATAATGTATGAATACAACATCGTGAATGTCTCGGTTCACCTGATGCAAAGAAGTAAAGAAATCAAAGAAGAATTGAACCAGTTGTTCCTTGAACAACAGAACAGAAGATGGGAGGACGCGATCGAGAGCATCGATCACGAAGCAACTCCCAAAGAATTTTGGAAGAAGATCCGAATTCTTGAAGGATCAACTGGAATGAAGCATAAGATCGAGCTACGGAAAGAAAACGGAGACATCGAAGAAGAAGAAGATAATGTTGAAGAGATATTCCGAAGTTATTGGGAAAATATCTTCAGTATAACTTAAGAAGAACACGAAGACTATGACCTAGAATTCGAAAGTAACATCATCGACGAGCTAAACGAAGAAATAGACAAGACGCACCCTCATCACCAGGTGGATAGACAGCGCGACGGAGACGCCGAGATTACAGAAGAAGAACTACTCGGCGCGATTCGCTCATTCCAACAAAAAGACCCAGAACAATCGGGGCTTACAAAGCTTAACTTTGAAAAGGCACCAGCCTGTGTCATCGAAGGAATGAGAAGAATATTTAACGCGTCTCATTACGGGATACTTTCCGGACGCTTATAAAAGGGCGAAGATGATTTTCTTGCCTAAGCACGACAGGAACCCCAAGTTGAAGGAGAGCTACCGGTCAATTTCACTTCTGGAATTTGGTGGGAAGCTCTTCGAGAAGATCCTCAACAAAAGACTGGTGTCTCACCTGGAGGAAAACTCGCTCTATAACCCACACCAATTCGGGTTTAGGAGTAAGCGAAGTAGGGGGATGGCGATTTACGTTATCATGGAAAAGCTAGCCCATGCAAAACGGGAAAAGAGTTACGTGAACATTGTTTGTCGGGATGTATCAAAGGCGTTCGATAAGGTGTGGCAACGGGGAATGCAGTACAAGATCTTACGACTGGGACTAAGTTAAAACTTAGAAAGAACTCTCTGTGACTATGTCATGGAGAGAGCGGCGTACATCAGTTTAGGGTGCACGGACGAGCCAAATTTTTCGCTCAATGCGGGCCTCCCGCACGGGGGGTGCCTGTCTCACACTCTCTACTTGATTTACACCGCGGATGTCCCAGTCCTTGTAAGCCCGACTTGCCTCAACTTACAATTCGCCGATGATTTCACCCAGATAATCACTTGTCCATGGAAGAATGCACTTAGCAAGCTCGAATGACAGCAGCAGAAATTCAAAACCTTAACACCTACGAGGCCCGGTGGAAAGTCCGAACCAACCAGGATAAGTTCAAAGTAGTCCCCATAGGAAGAAGACTACTTGATGACGTCAGGGTGGGGGATATACGATATCCCTACACCAATAAATGCAATGTACTTGGCATGAAGATCACCTTAACTGGGTACACAAAGCACGTCCAAGAACGTATCACCAATGCCACTGCTGCAGTCAAGACTCTGTATAGGTTCAGAAATCTTCGTTAAAGCAACAAAAAGAAGATCTATACTGCACTAGTAAGATCGACGTTGCTATACCCCGCCTCCGCCCTCTCGTGTGTCTTAAAGACACAGAAGAGGAGACTACAAGTGGTACAGAACAAATGCGCGTACCTAATTACAGGTACACGCAGAAGAGAAAGCAGAACACAGCAAGAACTGCAACGGGAGGCGGGATTAACCCCCATTAACGTTTTCATCTAAGAACGGACAATGAATATGCTGGAAAAGGTCAATCAAGAGTTGGACGATGAAATCGTACAAATGATTGACCAGAATAGAAGAGCAGTATGTCGCACCAGATTTTCAAGTTCCGCTGGGATTTTAGCTGTCGGAGCAGAAATGCCGTGCTACGCAAGATGAGTTGATTTTGCCCCAAACCAAGACTAAATACCAACCAAGAAACCAACCGATTTTGACAAAAATTCCCTGATATCGACAAAACCCATCAACTAAGACAAAACCCCCGAAGAAGGAAACCTACACAAAAAGATGAAACACACCAATCAAGACTACAAAAAGGGAAACATAATACACAAACTACACACACTACAAATTTACGTAAAAACAAAGAGACTAAAACGAACATAGTAAGTTATAATCAACGACTTACTAAAACAACAGCAAACGCGCACTGCATAACCAAATACAATAGCAATTATGAAGACAAATGGCTTAAACGCCAAATTATATATATATATATATATATATATATATAAATATATATAAAATGCTAAACAACAATTGAAATACAAAACATAAAATTTGAAAGCGATAGGCCTGATCACCAGGCTCTAGCATCACTTTTCACCCTACCACACTTCTTTCTCTTTTCACCACTGGTCTACTTTCAGCTGTCTATCCAGACACCCTTTCTATCCCCTCACCTGCAGACTCTCACATACATACATACCAGTTTAATTAGCATTGTGATAGAATGGTCTGAGGCCGCTTTAATTCAGCCTCTATCACATTTTAACCATGCTTATCCACGTGCATCCTGCCTACGAGAGGAAGCAGAAGCGCGTTATCTCCCATGATAGCCAATATTTAATCAAAGAGGTTCACTTCCCCGTTTCGCCTCCATACGTCGATCTCGCCAGATTGAATTAGGCTTATGGGCAGATAAGGTATTTTCACAGGCTCGACTGGGGCATTCCCCCGATGTGCCCCACTAAATTATCCCCTACGCCATGGAGATGGCTCCGGGTATTTATACAATAGCTTTTCCCAATTGAAGCAGATCCCGATTATCTTCGCGAGGAATCACGCTGATCTGGTCTCCCTTGTGCACCTAGGAACTCTCTACCTCGAGAACCCCTTATTGTCCAGAAGAGGACAATATCCTCTGAGTGCCAAGTCTCGTGCTTTCGAGACGTCAAGTCAACAAGGCCCCCCTGTTGTTCAGAAAGAGAACAACGTTAGAACAGCCATTGTTCTTTGAGCCCGTTTGACAAGAGACGGTTCTCCCCACCCCCTTTGTTTAGAAAGAGAACAACGTTAGACAGCCATTGTTCTTCAAGCCCGTTCTTCAAGAAACGGAACACGTTCCCAAGACATCACGTCTAGATAATTTAATTCTTCCCTTTTTAACGTTCTTCAAGAGAACGCTTGGTTTCAACAATAACATCCATTGTTAATCTAGAACATCTCCGATTTGCTGTCACAAAGATCGCTCGTACTTCCAAACCCCACTTCGTTTTCACTCTTCGAAGACAGTCCTTCCCCTTCGTTAAGGACAACGCCCCAAAGAACCCTTCTGCTGAAAATCGTCAATGGACCGAAGATTCCTTTGCATCGTCTTCCTCTGCACAACAACTTTGTAATTACGTAAGCTGAGCATTACCTTTAATCATTTAACCTTTTGTCAACGCAACCCTGTGCTTTAAATGGTTTAGAGAACCATTCCCCCCCCTTTAATTTTTATTTGTCTACCTTTTTGAATCTCTCCAAATCTTAATCCTCGGATTAGTCAGATATTCCCACGACCCTTTTCATTCTCCGTTTATGTAAACATTTTTTTGTGTGTTGTTGATAGTTTTATTAATAAAACTCTATTTTATTAATGTTAGCCATATTATTTATCCCTGTTTTCCCGTTCCACTTATTAAGCATATTGAAGCTAAATAAGCCTCTCCAGGCCCCCCCCCCCTTTTGGACTAATTTCGGTCAATCAGATTACCATGCACTCGAAATATTAGAATAATTCAATCAACGAATAGTTATATATGGTATATCGTCGAGAGCCTATTCTACGACATATATATATATATATATATATATATATATATATATATATATATATATATACTATTTAAATTTGGTGTCAAGTGTGTAAGGTTTAACGCTATATCTTTGCAAACACTGGTCTCAGTCGAGTGAAGCATTGTGTTATTCGTTATAAGAATAGAGTAGTTCCCTTTTGTTTTAACGATTGCTATCCCCTTTTCGAAACTTAAGAAGCTGGAGTAGTTCAAGGAACTGTTATAATAATTTGTTTGTGTTTTTTTGTGTTATTTTAGTTATTGGTTATCTAGGTTGAGAAAACAATCACGAATAGGTCAGTGCCCATAATTAGGTAGGCAAATTCTCTAGAAGGCATAATTCTTATCGCAAGGAATTTAGTTGGTTGACTATTGCGCCCCAAGTGCAATATGACTCAGTTTGAAATCTTCAAAGTGCAAGGAGAATCCTTGAGACTTTCCTGAAGAGAATTGATTGAGTACGTTCAAGAGGAGCAACAAACAGAAAGAGAAAAGTTAAGAGAAGAAATGCAAAGAGAAAGGGAAATCCAACGAGAAGAAAGAGAAAGAGAAATCCAACGAGAATAAAGAGAAAGAGAAAGAGAAATCCAACGAGAAGAAAGAGAAAGAGAAAGAGAAATCCAACGAGAAGAAAGAGAAAGAGAAAGAGAAATCCAACGAGAAGAAAAAGAGGAACGGAAAAGACAAGCTGAGCTTCACCATCAGCTTGAAATGGTTCGTGTAGATGCTGAAACCCAATCAGTAAGTTTACGTTCCGAAGCCCCGCCCAATTTCCCCCTTAAACTCCCCAATTTCAGGGATGGAGAGGATTTCGAAGCATTTTTAGCACACTTCAAAAAGATCCTCGCGATCAATAACCTGGATTTGGAGGCTGAAGGTGTAGTAAGATTACTTCCACTGTTAAATTATAAATTGCGCGACATTTTCATATCTTTACCATCTGAATGTACAATTGACTACAGCACCTTAAAGGCCGAGTTATTGGCCGCAAGAATTTCGAGGAGGTCGTATTAAACTCAGGGAGACGATTCGGTCAATTCGCATACATTCTTCAGAGGAATTTTAAATTCTGGTTAGATTCCTCAAAGGTTGATCCTAACTACGAGTCCTTAACAGACTTCGTGTTGCGGGATCAATTTTTGGCGTCTCTCGGGACGGAGATCCGCGCGTTCGTCAAGGATCGTTGGTGCCAGACCTTCAAAGAGTTTACCGAAAAAGCGGATGTCTATGCCGCAAGCGAAAATTTATACCCCAAGGAGAATCGAAATTCTTACCAATCCCCCTCCTAGGAAAGAAGGAAGGATTCGCGCCCCTTCCCAGGAAAGCCGACGAAGTTTCCAGGCCCCGCAAAACCCCAGAACTTCTTTCCCCCAAACCAACAACGGGACATCAAACCTCCCGTTAAGATTTCTCCACCATCACTCTTCTCGAAGCGACCAATCATATGCTTCACCTGCGGTGTAGAAAACCACATGAGCTGGAATCGCCCCCAAAATTCTATGCTAAAAAGCAGACCAGCCCACCAAGTTCACCAGATTAATGCCACCTCGGCTTCCCCGTGGTGCAGACCCAAGCAGAAACTTCTCCCCCTCCGTCAGGCCACCAGGTAAATTTTATTTTGGATAAAAGTTCCCCGGAAACTTTAAAATTGGAGGAGGGCAGCGTGAACGGCTGACGTGTATCTACTCTCGTCAGGAACAGAGGGGGCACGTGTTTCATCGTGTCCGACGAGCTCCTCCTTCCAGTTGACCCTAACTAAGAAAAATATGCGGTGGTACATGACTACCTTGGGAGGGGGAACCGATTCCCCGTCGTTAGATGTTACCTGTAGTGTCAGTATTATGATGGCTGGGCTGAAGTCATTTCAGCACCCATAAAATTTTGTTCCGTACTTATAGGACAGAGCCCTCAAGTAAGCTCCGACCCTGTGTCCCAGGCCGCCCTTACTCGAAGCTGAGCTAAGAAGGAAGCTCAAGAGTCCGTCCCCCTCAGAACCCCGATACCGTCCGAATTCTTGGAGTTCCTTAACCAGGACTTTAGTTCCGCTCAAAAGGAGTGTAAAGCACTAACACCCTTATGAGATAAGGCCCAAAACAAGGACACGGAGACTGTCCGTGGACCAAAACTAATAAGGTACCTGGAGCAAGGTGGTCTACTTTACCGATCCGCCGAGGACAGTAATAACGTTGTTACAACTGTCTTATGCCTTCCACGATCTCATGTACCTATAGTGCTCAAAATAGCTAATGACAGCAACTTTTCCGGTCATTTTAGTCATACTAAAACGGGTCAGCGTATTTTTAAATATTTTAATTGGCCGGGTGCTGCAGCTGACATCTTAAAGCATTGTCGATCGTGCGATGTGTGTCAGATAACGTCCGCTAAGGGGCGGGTCAAACCTGCTCCTTTACAAAGGGGACCAGTCGTAACTGAACCCTTCTCTAAAGTGGCCATCGACCTGGTTGGCCCTATCTACCCCCCTTCGAGCAAAGGGCACAGCTAGATTTTTACCTTAGTTGACTTTGCTACCCGTTTTCCCGAGGCTGTGCCCCTTCGCCGAATCGATAGTATTTACTGCACCGAGGCCCTCATTTCCATCTTTTCATGGGTAGGCGTCCCCAAGGAAATACCCTCAGACAGAGGACGACAATTCACCTCCGAGTCGATGGAGCACGTAGGGAAGCTGCTCATGGTAAAGCCCCTTTTTACCACCCCCTTCCGGCCACAGATAAACGGGATGTGCGAAAAATTAAATGGAAATTTAAAATCTATTATTAAGAAGATTTGTGCCGAGCAGCCCCACGAATGGCATCGATATCTCCCGGTCGCCCTATTCGCCTATCGAGAAATTCCTCACCGTACATTAGGCTTCGCCCCGTTCAGCTCCTTTATGGACGTAATGTACGCGGACCACTCAGCATTTTAAAGGAGTTGCTAATCAAGCCCAAACTGGATCAAGAACTCTAGTCATCCTATGCCTATGTCTTGGATCTACGCCAGACGCTCGAGAAATGCGCAAACATCGCCTATGAAAATGCCGATGTCAATTTGGAAAAGTATAAAATCTATTTTTTATGTCAGGTCAGAAGATCGGAAATTTAATCTCGGTGATGATGTACTCCTGCTCCTTCCCACAGCGAGTAATAAATTACTGAGCCAATGGAAAGCTCCGTACTCGGTCCGCGAGGTACGACTACCGGTAGATTACCTCATTGGTACCCCAGCAGGCGATAAGCTCTACCACGTCAACTTGTTGAAAAAGTACCACCGACGCGCCCATGGAGATAAGTTCGTAGCACTGGACGAAACCTCGGCGCTTTAAAAGGATTACCCCGCGGAGTCCCTTAATGTCATACAGACAGTGTACATCCAATCTGATGCCGATTACCTTCTTCCTTCCCTGCCAGGCGAGTCTTTTGAATCCTCTGACCTGGATATCGACGCGCAGCTGACACCGCATCAAAAGAGTCAGCAACAAGAATTATTATGTCACTTCAACGACGTTATTCCAGAGAAGCCTGGATGCGCTACTAGCTTATAGCATGATATTAAATTAACAACCTTAGAACCTGTCCGTTCAAAACCCTATCCCATGCCGATTCATTTACGCCAAGCTTTTAACGCCGAAGTCAATAATTTGATTAGTTTAGATATAATAGAAACTTCCACCTCTAGTTATTGTTCCCCAATTGTCATGGTCAAGAAACCTGATGGCTCTTATCGGATGTGCATCGACTTCCGGAAGTTAAATTCGGTAAATGTGTTCGACGCCGAGCCAATCCCGTTGTTAGATCAAAACCTCCACCTTTTTGAAGACGCCAAGTTCATCTCAGAACTTGATTTGTCCACGCACTCGAAATATTAGAATAATTTCCTCAACGAATAGTTTTATATGGTATATCGTCGAGAGCCTATTCTACGACAAGCATAATGTTCGCATTTGGGGCGAAGAAATTTCTCCATGCCACAGTTGAGTACATGATGGACTCACTGAAAGTGAATGTGTTCTACGCCATCTCCACGAACCATCTTCATGGCCCGTTTTTTTTTGAAGGAATTGTGACAGGCCATGTTTATCTGCAAATGCCTCAGAACTGACTAATGGATGAGCTCATTGCAAATGAACAAAAAGACTTCATTTTTCAACAGAACGGGGCTATACCTCACTGGAAGCTCAGTATGCGGGCTTATCCCAATGGCAATTGCGAGGGAGATGGATCGGGCGTGCTGGGGATGAAGACAATTTGCTGTTGCAATGGCCGCCACGTTCACTTGACCTGACGCCTTGCTATTTCTTTCTCTGGGTCTATGTGAAAGGATTGGTCTATGTCCTCCTTCTTCCTGCAAACCTTGAGACACTCAAGCATAGAATCACTACCGCACTGGAGACTGTTACCAAAGACATGCTGAAGCGTGTTTAGAAGGAGCTGGACTACTGACTTGACGTGTGCCGTGTCTCAGGCGGGGCGCATATTAAACTTTTGTGAAATCGTTCATGGAATCCACATACCTTTGATTTTCTCATTCAAATTTGGAGGAATTATCCTTATGTTGCTTAATATTAAGCCTGTTTAGTTTTATTTGCCTTGACTATGTAGTTTCTGTGATATTGCATCTGAAATAATATCAAATCTTTTGAAATACCCTGTATAATATATACAATCGACCTTCTTCAATCTCTGACAGAAGGCTCATTATACCTCCAATTTGCGGACGACGTATCATTGATCTGTACGACAGCTTATCGGAATGTAAATTGCATAGCACAAAGTACGGCTGTAGAAATCGAAAACATCAACTCTTTCGAGATGAGATGGAAGAAATCTACCAATGCCTAAAAGATCCAGATAATCACAGTATTCTGACGGACCTTCGCAGACATCCGTGTGGGGGGTGTACGCATCACTTACCGCACGGAAGGCACGGTTCTGGGATTCCAGATTACGACTAGTGGGTATGGGAATCATATGAAAAGGATCTCGGCAAATGCACGGAGGGACTTGGGTAAATTCTACCGATTCATGGACCTAAGATCCTCTAACAAACTCAAAATCTAGGAGAGAGAGGAGAAGGCAGAGTGAACTCCATGGTTAACTTGAGTTGACCCCCATAAACGTAGAACTTCACAAAAGAGCAATAAAGATCTGAGACACCGTACACCGGCATCTCCCTCCCGAGTTTGTGCTCGAGCACATGGATTTTAATGACGCAAGACACATAAACTAATTTACAAGTAACAGACTGCTCATCAATAACGACATAAACCCAACGTTCACGTAAAATTCCGTTCACGAAACAAATATAAACGCTGCCAACATTCTGAAGTTCATTTTCGTTTTTTTTTCCTTTTTCTTATTATTATTTCCCTTCAATTAGTAAATTTCTAATTCTCCAAAATAAAACAACAACAATAACAAAATACACGGAAAATCAGGACCCAAAGACCAATTTCAAAAATGCTTCACCAGCAGTAGGGGCCAAAAAACCCTCTGCTATAAAGGCTTAAATACCTTTCGTATATATATATTAATATTATATATACTCAATACAAAAAAAAAACAGAAAGCCAGAGGTACCCTTTCAACAGGGATCTGTATTTTCATTCTATTTTCATTTCACATTCCTATTATTTTCCCTAATTTTTCCCACTATTTTCCTCCTACTAAACACCTCTACTACTATATTCCTAACTTATACTCGTATACGTGTAATTTAAAAATTTTCACACTACTAGCATTAACTACCTCCGCAGGGAGTCCGTTCTATTTATCGACGATTTCAAAGGTGAAATTTTTTAGCTTCAGTTTGTTCGTTTGAAACCTGCCTCCTTTCAGTTTATTACCATTGTTAAGTGTGATACCATGGTCATACTTAAAAATAAATCCTAATTTACGTTTTCCAATATATTTAAAATTTTGAATACTGCGATAATCTCACCTTGCAATTGCCTAGTTTCGAAAGTCGGTAGTTTTAGTATATTTAATCTTTCGAAATTACGACATATTTCTAATCGAAGGAATTAGTTTAGTTGCCCGTCGTTGAATTCCTTCATTTTATTGATGTTTACAGGAATATAAGGTAACCACAATTGGATCCTGTATTCTAGGTGTGGCCTTACTAACTTTTATATAAACGTATGATTATATCGTGATGTTTGTAGCGAAAACTTCTCACAATAAATCCAAGTATTAGGTTCGCCTCCTTACACGCTTCGTCACACTGTTTGTTAAACTTAAACTACTTTGAAACCCTCACCCCTAAATCTGTTGATTAAACTTTAGAAGATCTACGCTGTATTTTAGTGTCATACAAGTACTCAGGGGCATTTTAGTCATTCCGGTCGGCAGATCTGGTTTCAGTTTGGTGTGGAAAGTACATATTTCTAAGATATTATACCTTAAAGGGGTTAAAATTGACATTAACATAAGGCGAGCCTTGCTTTTTTTAATGTAAAAATAAAGGCTTCCCTGGCTTCCAAGGTTTCCCTGGAACTCGTTCCTTTAGAAAACCCCGCCGATCCTGAGATCGAGACCCTTCAGAACGAGGATTTTGCCCGTGCCGAGAAGAGGTGCGCAACTCTCCTTCCCCTTTGGGAGAAATCCAGTAATCAGGATCAAAGGTCTTCCCATTGTAGAAAAAGCATCTCATACATTATCAAGGATGAGCTGTTACATCGTAAATGTTCCGACGGAACCTAACCTGAAACAGACACAAATTGTGTGTTCCCCACTCACACGTCGCCCAAGTCCTCCAGATTTCTCACGATAGTTTATTCTCCGGACATTTTAGTCATAATAAAACCTCTCAGAAGGTTTTTAAGTATTTTTATTAGCCACGTGCAACCAGAGAAATTGCAGAGTACTGCTATTCCTGAGATGCCTACCAAAGGACATCTTAAAAATGGCGTGTCAAGCCACCCCCCTTCAGAAAAGCACGATCATCTCGGAACCTTTTTCTCGTGTAGCTATTGATTTTATTTGCCTATTCATCCCCTATCTAGTAAAGGACACAGCTACGTACACAATTTGGTAGAATTCGCTACCCATTTTCCTGAGGCAGTTCTCCTTAAGCGCATTGATAGCGTTTCGTGCGTCGAATCCCTCATTTCCATTTTTTCTCCGCTAGGAACTCCTAAAGGGGTAATGTCGGATCGAGACTGACGATTTACCTCAGAGCTTATGGAGTATGTCGGAAAGCTCCTTATGGTAAAACCTCTGTTTACCACCTCATAACACCTAGCCGCAAACGGAGTTCACGAACAGCTAAATGGCACATTGAAAGCAATCCTCAGAAAATTCTGTATCGATCAGCCTCGAGAATGGCGCCGCTTTTTACTCTTGGCACTGTTTGCGTGTCGTGAAATCCCTCATAAGACCCTAGGTTTCGCCCCCTTCGAATTACTGTATGGCCGTAATGTTCGAGGCCCCTTGCTATTTTAAAGGAACTTTTCACTTTTCGTCTGGATAACGAAATCCAATCATCTTATTCTTACCTCCTAGACCTCCGAAAGTGCTTCGAAATATGTGCCGACATCGCGTACCAAAATGTTGAGGTAAATTTGGAGAAGTTCGAACTTATTTCGATTTAAAAGCAAATGTTATGAATATTTAATCTTGGCAAAGAGGTGCTGTTGCTACTCCCCACGGAGAGTCCCAATCTCCTAAGCCAGTGAAAGGGTTCCTTTTCCGTTTTAGAGGTAACAGGAGCAGTGGATGACCTGATTCGAACCCCCTTAGAAGATAAGGTTTTCCACATCAATATGTTAAAAAATTAGCACCATCGTGCGTGTATCAACAACATTGGGGCCCTCGATGAAGAGCATGACGTCGTTCTCACCACTCAAATACCTGTTCGCTCAAAGCCCTATTCTCTTTGCATCCACCTTTGGAAAGCGTTTAACGAAGAAGTGGACAATCTTTAGCCTTAAATATCATCAAGCTCTCAAATTCAGATTACTGCTCCCCGATAGTCATGGTTCGCAAGCTCGACCAAACTTTCCGCATGTGCGTCGATTTTCGAAATTAAATTCGGTCATGTTGTTTGATGCAGAACCTATCCCCCTTATAGACGAAAATCTCCACCTTTTTGAGAAAGCTAAATTTATTTCTGAGTTAGACCTCTGCAAAGCCTACTATCAAATTCCTCTCGGTTAAAATGCCCGTAAGTAAACTGCTTTTCCCACCTACAAGGGCCTAATGCATTTTAAAAGACGACTTTCTTTCGTGTTAGTCACTGCCTGTAGCAACTATAATAGGATGATGATGACTTGCCACACGTCTCCTTCTACTTCGACAACCTTTTGCTTGCTACCTCTACGTGGAACGAATACCTGATAGCTATCTGCGCCCTATTTACTAGGTTTCGTGAGCACAGACTCACCCTTGGCCCTAGTAAGTGCCACTTAGCGTATGATACTATTAAGTATCTGGGCTTCAATGTTGGGAAAAATTAGATGGGCTCCCAGGAAGAAAAGGTCTAAGCCATTGTCCAGGTGCCCCTTCCCCGCACGAAAAAATAGCTGAGGTCATTCATGGGATCGTCCTCCTTTTACCGTAGATTTATCCACATATCCTCTTTCATGGAATCCCAAAGCTACTACTAGATTCCATCAGCTCAAGGAAGGACAAGCTAGCGTCCGCCCCCATTTCGAGGCTCCCTAATCCTTCCAAACCCTTCGGCATCCGGACGGATGCGAGTGACGAAGAAATTGGATGCGTGCTCTCCAATACTCCAACGAAGGTGAAAGCCACCCGGTTGCTTACGCGAGCCAAAAGCTACTACCCCATAAACGTAATTACTCGGTAATAGAACGGGAAGCCTTAGCTATACTGTGGAATATTACTAAGTTTAGCATGTATTTAATACGGAAAGAGTTTATTGTCGAGACTGACCATCGCCCTTTGTTGTACCTCCGAAATACTAAGAGCAAGAACGGACGTATAATGCAATGGCTTTTGATACTTCAACAAAATCAGTTTAAAGTTTAGTATATACGTGGTACCGAAAATTGTGTAGCTGATAACCTTAGCTGGAATACATTAGCCGAAAATGCTGGCTAATCCACTAAATTATAGATCGCCTGTAAACTCGTCAGCTAATCATGTATATATTATTTTTTTTTAACTCTGTAGATATATCTATGGTCCCTGTAGATACTTATTTAATAGAGTATTTTTTGTTGTTTTTGTTGTTGTTCCACTACCCTTTTAGACAAACTTCTAATTTTATTCTTAATTTAAATGTAATTTTTTTTTTGTCTACCCATTTACATTCATTTTTACTCAAATCAATATCATAGCCTTTTTGTAAGCCTGTCCAATACAGGCCAGGTCTCCCCTTTTTTCCGGGTTTTGCCTTAATAATAATATACAAATTTGCAATGTCCCTTGTTCTTCCCTCTCCCTTAGAAAAGTTCCATCGTATGGCAGAGACAGGTGTAAAAGAATAACCTTTGACTCTCTCCCCCTCCCCAATTTATCGGAGACCACGTGCTATGGTAGCGCGCCATGGACGACGTCATTTCCTGTTCGAACATTCTCGAAATTTCGACTTCTGAACATGTTTGGAAAATATTTCCCAATCCTGCGAACTCGTCCCAAGCCCCTTCCCCTGTGACGAAGTGTGAAAGAGCCACTCTCTCTTGCCCCTTGCTGCTAAATGATGAATCGACTCCGCCTCCGGATAAAGATGTCTAGAGCTTGTGAATCTTATCTCCAACTCCCCCTTTCCCTCCAGAATCGGGCATACAAATACTCGGGTTATTCTGTAGTTTGAAGAGTTGTTCCCTCACCTCAAGGACGTCCTTATCGTCTCGTCCAGTAAGCCTTCTTCAGAAAGCAGACTTCTTCAAATGTGATTCTACCTAAGTCAATTAATAGCTTCTCTGATCGGCAAGCCTTTGAATTTGCGTAACAGTCTTCCTTCTTTTAATTGAACCGAAAAAAATCTCCATCGATTACCTTTGAGAAAAAGAAGATCCCTCTTTCAATGGAATTACGAGAATTCCCACATTCCCTGTGGAACATCATCTTTGAAGTTTGGCAATCTTCATCGGAATGATGGTTCGGATCATTTCCCACTTGCCTCATCGGATCGTTCCCGACTCGCCTCATTGCAAGAAGGACCATCCTCGAAGTCATCGACCCGTAAGACTGAAATCCCGTCTATTATTTGCATTGTCTATGTAGAGGGACCCACTAAAATAGTAATATGTCCCCAACCCCTAAGATATTACAAGTACTTCTGGAAAGAAAGCGAGCCGTTACCTCCCCCCGTCTGACTTCACCCTTTTGGGTCTTTCCATCCCGGTCACTGAGAAATTCACCCCGAGGCATGATGCTGTGACTGAAGGCTATCTACTCCCCGTCTCAATCTTCCTTCCACCCGAGTCGGGAGATTATTCATCTATGTGTATGTTTGCCTAAGGACTACTTTTATTGCTCCAACCGCTGGTCGTTCCTTCAGACTCGCTGATCCCGTCCTCTTACACTTTCCCTTAAGGACACGCTCTGTTACCCCGGCCGATAATGAAGGTACGAGGAGGTCCTTCTCTATCTCCATTTTTGGAGAAATCTGGGTATATATGCGCCTTCTCAAGGATTACCCGTAGATTCGGTTAGACGACGCTTTCCCGAACGGAGATTCACTTGAATAACGCTTTCGCCCAAGAAGTGTGTAGTGACGGTTGCAGGCCACGGAAGATCTGGACATCTCACTTGTAACTTTTGGTCAGGGAGAAAAGTTTCTTGAAGCAACATCAGCCTTTCTCAACTGCCTTCGGATCAAGGATTGCAGAAGCCGTCCTACGAAGTTCTTCTGGTGACTTCTTGAGGACAAGAGGCCCAATAGCTCGCCCAATTTGAGTTTGGAGAAGTGTCCCCCCCCTCACCTCCGAAGTTTCACTGGTGACTTCTTGAAGATAAAAGGCCCAATAGCTCGCTCAATTCGAGTCTGGAGAAGTCCCCCCACCCCTTCTGAAGTTTATCAGGTGAGCTCTTGAGGACAAAAGGCCATAATCTCACTAAATCAGAGTATGGATAACGTAGCATCACCCTCTTTGGGTTGCCGTCTCCACCCGTGAGTAATCAAAGTTACGACGCCCCCCCTCCCCAAGTTCACCCCGCTTTACTTTCGAGGTTCAACGGAACTGAATCTCTCACCACCACAAATCTCTCATTATAATCATTTAATAACCCTGGTTATCTAATCAGTATTCAGAACCTAATTCCGTCTTATTCGTATATATATATATATATATATATATATATATATATATATATATATATATATATATATTTATATTTATTTTGTACCTTTTATATAGTGTATTTTAAAATCTATTCTTGTCGTTGTGTTTGGAATATTCCTTGGTCACGCATCTGCAGCTAACAATTTAAATCGCACTCTTAGAACAATAACCTTATTGTATTGCTTAGCCAACCTTAGAGCCTGTGTGTGTATATCTCTCTACACTTGGCAATACTTCGACAGTCTAGTTCCCCCTTTTCATCTGAGCCTAGTTCCATTAATCAATTTATTCATTTGAGAATCCCTTCTCATAATAATTATCAAGAGACTCTTTCAATTTAAATAATTCCCCTTTGCCTATTATTATTCTTATTTTGACCTGTGTAAATAAAATAATATTTTTGTTGCTTCATCTTTAACTAACCTTGAACGATACTCTCGGCTTATTCAAGTAAATCTAGCCAACCATTTTTTGCACTCTGCCTGATTTGTTAAGGATTTGAAACCCAACATCTCGAGTTTGACCTGGTCGATCGTTAATCCCTGTTAACAGTCCTTCAACGGTTGTCGTTGAAGTAGGTGATTAAGTCACCCCTCCATAAAATAGAGGAGTAGTGTATGGTATAGAGTGGTTGTACCATGACAGTTCTTATCCCCTACCTTATATGTATCTTTAGCGCCTTCCTCTCATCTGGTGTGGTATCATTTACTTTAATACACAATATTTTTGGCCCATCATTATTAAAAGTGTAACGATCTTACTAGGTAATGCCCTTTCTCTCATCTCTGCTTCTTTTCTAATGTTCTTGATTGTCAGGTGTCAGTCCGGATTTAAGATAAAACGTCCTACATAAAAATTTGAAGAAATCTCTCAGTATGATTTCACAGATATACACAACTCTGGAGCATCGGCTGGTGGTTGTGGTCAGCTTTCCATTCTAGCACTTATTGATGGATCAGCAATATTCGATAGCATCGATCATGAGTATCTTCTTAACTTCTCGTGAATGGTCTCCCGTTCGTATCTATCCTCTCTCATCAGGGATATTCCTACTTTGATATATCTAGAGAAGCAGTGTTTGATTTTTTTTGTTCCGCTAGGCTCAATTCCTGGTCCAGTCCTTTTTCTTGTCCATTTTCTTCCTCTTGTCATTATTATGCATATCTTTGCTCTATCATTCCATTTATATGATAATAAAATGCAATTCTCTCTACAATGACAGCTTCATTTGTTAAGACACTTATAAATATTCTATCCACATAAGTCATTAATGAATACTTCTCGGAGAAGTTACTTAGAGTTATTCATGGCAAAAGTGAGGTGTTTCTGTTAAGAAATCCTTTGGATGTGGTTGCGTTTTTAAATACTGCTCCTTTTCATATGCAGTATTGGCTTTCCGGTTTCCTTTTGGGTCAGCTTTATAAGGATGGATTTTACGTTTATAAATCAACTAATTATCCCTCAAAACCAAAGTTGTTCATGTCTGAAATTCCATTCTCTCCCTTCTCTATAATCATAGTTTTATGCGCTCAAACTTTGATTAGTAGGTTTGAGATTATCATCTACGCTTTCGTAAACTTACCGCTTGATCACTGCAACTCCTTTCTCATTCTATTCCACCTTTCAATTCTTCGATCTCTTCAAAAGTTCAAAACTTTAGATCCCCTCTTCGTATCCGCCGGGCAATTTCTCTCGTGAAATCTCTCTGCTGTCTGAACTACATTGGGTTCTTAATCGATCCAGAATCACATTTAAGTTCCTCTTTAGTAGGTATAAGAAATTAAAAGTCGCAGCTCTTTATACATCACTTCATCATGGAACCTATCCCGGCACGTAATAACCCAATATTGTAGGTTTTCCCATTATTTCTATATTTCCGAGGTCATCTGCGCCGCATGGGTAATCGTATTTTCAGGAAAATTGATTCGAGATTGCTGATATGCGTTTTTTCACATCCTTGATCCTTGAAACGTGCCTTGAACAACCAACATTTCTCTCAAGTCTTTCTTTAGTTGTAGAAAATTGCTAAGTAAAAGTTTGTAGTGGTAAAACCCCCTACCAAATATCTTCATTATTATTATGAAATGAATCAAATTATTTTCTAAGCATTCGAGTGCCATATAGTGGGACATCTTATATTAATTGCTTCCGTGCATAAATTGTTGAAGTTTTAAAAAAGGATTATATATAATGTAACAGACTTAACTTTAACACATCCATATTTTTGGGATGAGACCAAAACGAACATTTGCGCTATTTTGTTAGTTCGGATTTTTTTAAAATTAATTGTCCGTTGCTCATAAGACTTGTTGAAATTTTCTCTCTAGAAAAGAAGTGAAAGCTTTTAATTAACCTACTATATAATATTGTCTCTTTTTGCACACATCTGTAGGAAAAAAAAGTCGATTGGTCCACAATACATTTCCCACGCTTTTATTTGGTCGATTGTTCTAATATATTCTCCGATGTTTGACGATTTTCCAAGTGAGTGAAAAATCTCGTACTTTAATTCCCTTTGGGACTTTCTCATAATTGACAATCTGAAATCTTATGACATGTGTCCATCGTACTCACTAAGATTCTTATAAAACACGTTGACTCATTTATTTTTAATTACATTGAATTATTATGAAATTAATATAATTTATTAGAAAAGGAAATTAAAATCATCTTTAATATAATAAAAAGTACATTTATTCATCAAAGTATTCTCTAGCATTATTAAAAATGATCTCCCGTCGCTTACATAAGCAGTGTATAGCTTTCTATAAAAATCATTCAATTCTGATATAATATATGATTTCAAATCCTTTTCATCTCCTTCACATCTGAGCAAACTTCAACATTAATGGAAATGGTAATAATATTGCGCAGCGTTTGATAAATATGAGTGAAAAAGAAAAACTTCCCAACCTAACGCATTCATTTTTCTTTTGTAAAGGTGTCACGTGTAGGACTGCATTTTTTTAAAAAGAGTGGACACCTTTCTATCGTCCTCTCAAGGATATCTTTGCTTAAAAGACCTATTTAAAAGTTAAAATTGTAGAAAGTTTATATCTGCAGTTGCTGTTTGCATATTTTTAAATGAGATCAGGATGAATAACTCCTTTCAAAAATGTTTCCTTTTGCTAATAGACACCAGATTTAGTAGAAAACTTGATTTTGTTTGCAATGAATACAATTATTTGCTTAACATTGGAATAAATAACGAAATTTTCTCTCCTGTGAAAGTTATGTCAAGAATGGCTTACGAGAATTTCATACTGATATAAAAAAAAGAATATTCACATATCAGTGTTATTCAGAGAATTCATGATGCACCCAAACGCCGTTATTATAAGAGGTCTAGGCATTGCTAACTGAAATAAGGCCTAAGCAGGAAATTGGGACAGTTTATACAACTCTACGAAGCAATTTTCATCTCTTGATAAAAGGCACTAATTTATTTACAGGGTTATAATATGTACATTAGTCAAAGGACAGGTAGGATCGGTGGAGGAATAATTATCTATTTAAAAAACAACATTGTTTCAAGTTTAAATACTTCAATAAAGCAAGATGGAGTTGAGTCACTTTGGATAGATATTAGGTTCAGTAAAAATAGAATGGTGCATTTGGGAGCTTTTTACAGCCCACCTGGGCAGACTGCTGATATGGAAGAACTAATGATAAGGGAGTTAAGTAAGGGATGTGAAACAGATGCAGTTATT
The DNA here is from genome assembly GCA_963969495.1 of Ceratothoa steindachneri. Taxonomy (NCBI): domain Eukaryota; kingdom Metazoa; phylum Arthropoda; class Malacostraca; order Isopoda; family Cymothoidae; genus Ceratothoa; species Ceratothoa steindachneri. The sequence continues at coordinate 120,155,594 of OZ018326.1, forward strand.
ATTGGGGACTTTAACTTAAACTCTGTGGACTGGGAAAATATGATAGATAGGGATAGAACAAGTGGCAAGTTCATAGAATTCTTTGAGGATAATTTTTGGAAGCAATTTGTTAATGAGCCAATGAGGGGAGACAATATATTAGATTTAGTACTTTCTAACAGTGATCATTTAGTTCAAGAATTGACTGTTGGGGAAGCATTGGGAAATAGTGACCATCAGATAGTAACTTGGGAATTGAGAAGGGTAAAATAACCGAGAATGCTGTAAAATTCCCAAATTTTCATAAGGGAGATTATGTAAAGCTCCGAAGCTTGCTAAATTTTGTAGACTGGGATGTAGAATTCAGAGGTAAAAATGCTTATGGGATGTGGGATACTTTCAAGCATATAACACATGTAATCCAAGAACAATGTATTCCAATGAAGGCTATTAGGAACAAAAGTAGGAAACCATTATGGTGGAATCAGGAGATAACTAGAAAATTTCAGAGAAGAAAAGGGCATATAAAAAATTACCCGTAGAAAATAATATCTAAAATTTAAGTGATTATAGAATGGCTAGGAATGAGTTAAATAAGATTATAAAGAAGAACAAAAGGGTGTCAGAAATTAAATTAGCTCAGGATAGCAACAAAGATCCTAGAAAGTTCTTTAGTTACTATAAAATTAATAATAAGTCTGGCAGAGTTAAAATAGGATCTATCAAATTTCAAGAAGGGTAGTAAAGAGGATCCAAATATCTTTAGACCGGTTAGCCTAAGAGGTCACCACTTGAAAATTAAAAAGCAAGGGTGTAGGTTGGATTTAAGAAAATATTTTTTCACCAATAGAGTGGTAGACTTCTGGAACAAATTGCCGCGGAGGGTTGAAGGTAGTCCAAATTTAAATGTATTTAAGAGTGGGTTGGATGAGTTTATGGGAAGGGAAAGTTGTGATGGTTCCTAAGTTTTGTATACATATATTAATATTTTTTGTATATATCTATAGCTGCATGATTTAGTTCTTAACAAGCCCTGATTGGTGATACCCTTGTTTCTGGACGCAATCCTCTGGATGAAGTTTTCTTGAGAAAATAGTTAAAAAAGAGATTTGCCAACATCTAGAGAGGGAGGGGTTAATCAGCGATGCTCAGCATGGGTTTAGATCAGGTAGATCATGTTTGACTAATTTACTAGACTTTCTGGAGTTCGTAACAAATCAAGTAGATAAGGGAGAGTATGTAGATGTAATTTACTTGGATTTTAGTAAAGCATTTGATAAGCTACCACATAGAAGACTAGTTCATAAATTAAAAATGATTGGGATATGTGGGGGTATTTCAAATTGGATAGCTGATTGGCTGATTGACAGGGGGCAAAGGGTAGTGCTAAATGGTGTAAAGTCAGAGTGGAGGGATGTTATCAGTGGGGTTCCTCGGGGATCAGTTGTCGGTCCATTATTATTTGTCATCTATATAAACGATCTTGGAGAGGCAGTTAATAATCAAGTGTCATTTTTTGCGGATGATACCAAATTTGCAGTTGTAGTTAAAGATATTGATGATAATTTTAAAGTGCAGGGGGATTTAAATAAATTGTTATACTGGGCGCATAAATGGCAAATGACTTTCAACCTTGATAAGTGCAAAGTTATTAACATGGGAAAAGATAATAGAGAATTTAACTATGAAATGAAGGGGCATTGTCTGAGCTCAGTGGAGGATGAGAAAGATCTAGGAGTAGTAATAGATAAGTCATTAAGGTTTTCTAAGCAGTGTATTGGATCAATAAATAGGGCAAATAGAGTGCTGGGTTTCATTAAGAGAAATATCAGTTATAAAAGTAAGGAGATTATTCTTGAACTCTATAACTCTTATCTTTGGCCACATCTAGAGTACTGTATACAGCCATGGACCCGACATTTTAGACACGTTATTAACAATCTCGAGTCAGTGCAACGGAGGGCAACAAAGATTATTCCTTCCCTGAGGCACCTTGAATATATAGATAGACTGAGGGTATTAAATATGTTCTCGTTTGAAAGGGGATATGATTGAGCTCTTTAAAATTTTTTCTGGGATAGATAAATTGGATGTTGGCAAGTTTTTTTAGAGTTAGATGATGGAAATCGGACTAGAGGTCACCACTTGAAAATTAAAAAGCAAGGGTGCAGGTTGGATTTAAGAAAATATTTTTTCACCAATAGAGTGGGAGACTTTGGGAAAAAATGGCCGCGGAGGGTAGTAGGAAATATAAATGTATTTAAGAGTGGGTTGGATGAGTTTATGGGAAGGGAGGGTTGTGATGGTTCCTAAGTTTTGTATATATTAATATTGTTTGTATATATCTATAGCTGCATGATTTTGTTCTTGACAAGCCCTGATTGGTGATACCCTTGTTTCTGGACGCAATCCTCTGGATGAAGTTTTCTTGTGAATTTGGGTGCCTTAAAAAAGAGGTCGTTTGACTCGGATGACCTATGGTGGGCCCTTGTGGCTTTTGTCATCTGTTATATTACTATGTGGGTGGGTTTTGACGGATGCGGATAACCTTTGATAGGCCCTTGTGGCTTTTGTCATCCGTGAAATTATGTTATGTTATGTTATGGCAACCTTATATTACCCTTTTACTCCTAAACGATTTATTATTAATTCTTTGTCGATTGTTAGAAGTTGAGTCATCTATTCTAGGAATTTGCTGTTAGCTTTTTATCTTTTTATATCTTCATTAATGAATATATTTTTTTCTGTAGCACTATTAGAATTGAATCCGTCTAGTCTGCATTAACGATTTGATATTTCCAGTTAGATTTATTAGAAAATGCATTTCATATACATTAGATTGCTACACTAATTATCGAACATCCAAAACAAACACCTCCTTAGGAGGATTTTATTCTATATAGCTTATAAGAAACTAATTGCTTCTAATTTTGGGGGGTATGGCAGATTTTGAAAGGTATGATAAGTATGTCGGGTTGTCAAACACATTTTCCGAAAGATGTACATACGAGTATAAGGTTGATTGTTACTATTTTCTACAAATGTTTTATCATATTCTTACTGTTAACTCCTTACAATTATTTTACTTCTCTACTCAGGAAATACTTCATCATTTCTGGAAACGTTGATATCTTGTTGGAGGAGATGGCTCGGTAAACATGTTCGATATATGTCTTTGTTAAATGTCTACAGAGAATTTTTGTTTGTTATCGCAGGTCAGGGCCCTCGTAGCAAACTGGGATGGAGAGCTTTCGAGGATTTGAGGTGAAGCCTAAAACTGAAGCGGTTTGATGATACCGGGTAATTAAGCAAGTTGTGGCAATAATGATAAGGTGAATCTCTCGCCGGTGTGAGAATTAATATGCCACATAGAGCGTGAAGTTACCAGGTGTCACCATCATGAAGTTGCTAGTGGTTGCTGGTTGCACAAGGAAGCCCAGCCAGTTTTACATAGGTTAAATGCAGTTAGGTTGCAACCGAAAACCAACGTAAGAAGATATTTATATATATATATATATATATATATATATATATATATATATATATATATATATATATATATATATATATATGCGGTTAAGAAGGCAATTTTTTAATAACTAGCTCTTCATCGAAGCCCTCGGAAGGAGCTCTTTTCTCCTTTACAATAAGATAAAAAGAGATAGTTATCCAAAGAATTCCCTTCTTAACCATATAATTATGATTGCGCTATTGCAAATAATTCTTGATATATATATGCAGTTAAGGAGGCAATGTTATGGCGAACTAAGCTCTTCACTAAGCCCTCGGAAGGAGCTCTTCTCACAATCACGAGAGGAAAACGTATAATCCAATTCTTCGAAGCAATCTAAAAAAGATTGCTATCAATCAGCCTTTTTAAATGTTCTCCCTACTTTCGAAGAGAATGCAAAATCGCTCTACCCATTCTAGCTCGGCCTTATAAATCGAGAATTATTTTTGCAAAAACGCAATTGTAATTATGCGATTAGGAAGGCAATGTTTTGTCTAAGTAAGCTCTTCATCAAGCACTCGCAAGGAGCTCTTCTCAAAATTACGAGAGGAGAACGTATAATCCAGCTTTTCTAAGCAATCCTAAAAAGATTGCTCTTAATAAGCCTTTTTAAATGTTAACCGCATATTACAATGGCGTTATTGCAAATATATAATATATATATATATATATATATATATATATATATATATATATATATATATATATATATATATATATATATATATATGCCATTTCCATTAAACGTCGAAGGTGCTAGTCCATTCAGGAAAGGGATTACATTTTTGCCGCAAACTGTCGTGTGTGGAAGTCTGTGTGTGTCATCAAAGAATGTAGTGTAAAAGAAAAATTACGTGACATTTGGTCACAAAGGGCAACTGCGGTTTCTGTGTTAAAGGTGAGGCACGCATAACAAAGAAATTTGATCTCTTTGGAGGGACCGGTGGGAGCCCTGTCAGCATTAACTGGCGAATAGCAACACTAAGATCGTTTGAGCCTACTTGAATGAGAAATCAACGTTCTCTTCGGACTTGAATGGGAAAAGGACGATTAAATTTGTTAACGAATTTAGGGGATTTTTTCATATTTTTAAAGAACACATTAGTGGAGGTTTGTAGATTCATAGGAATATGCAACTTCTGATGGAGAAGAAACTGGCGCGACGACGCATGGACGCAAGGAGCAATTCTCCCACGCGAGTTTTTACGACTTTGGCGCATTTACTGAGGTGAATGTATGCAATTAATGAATTTGAAAGAGTAGATGGAAATTAAACGAAACAACCCTATAAAGACTGTTAATTATTTACCAGATTCCTTGCTTTGAGAGGAAAGGAGAAGACTCATCCATTGTAATTCTTGGTACCATTGAACTAGAGGGGAACCGCAATAAGGGAGCCTTCGAACACGACATGAAAAGTTTAGACGGCATTATTGTATCTATGATTTCAAGGAGAAGAGAAAATATTATGAATCCCAAGAGCCCTATTGAAGTTGAAAATTAGTAAGAACGAAAATTAATCCCGTTTTAGGATATAAGCGTTTAGAGCGATTGGTACTGCGCAATCCATACTTGCTGAGTCGCTTGAATAGATTAAGAAGCAGATAATTCTGGCAAATTTAGTACCTTGCAACATATAATAAATCTATCCACGATAGATAATAGGTAGTTAAACTCATGTCTTTGAGATTAGGGTCCCCTTGATTTTTGCGAGCAGTACGTTTAACCTCGAGTTCGGTAGCGAAAAGTGATTGAAACTAAGTGTGGTTAATTTATTCATGCGAGTTTGATGAGAGGGAACGCAAGTACAAACCATATCTTTACATCTTTGCGCATTTAATGCCCCACAAATTGCTTGGATAGAAGACTATGTCTTAAATACCAGAATGAGCCAAGCAATGAAAGAGGTGAAAGATTTTTGTTTAAATATTAGGCAAACAACGTGCCTTAGCCTGTTTATTGAGCAGTCAAGTATTTTGGGGTGATTGTTCGAAAGCCAGAAGTTATCTTAATTGAACGTTTGTGTTTTCCTTACTCAAGAAGAGCATAATGACTGGCTAGCTATCTTCGTTTGCACCTATGAGGGTATAGACGACCGTTTTTAAGGACTTAGGAAAAATTGAAGTGGTAGCCACCAGACGAGGCTGAATGAGCGTATAGTGATGAAACTTTGCAAGTTGGAATCGTCATTCTTCCTGGGAAAGAAGAAACCTTAGTTGAGGTATTTCTGGATGAGGTCGTCTATGAATTGTATAATGAAATCCAGCTGTCAAGAAAGGAACGCCAAAGCTAGAGCCTTGTGCTGAGTAAAAAGGCTTACATTGCACCCTTCAATGGAGGAAACGAATTCTTTTTAGTACAGAGAAAGCTGCAAAAGGCTCTCTTCTAAACGTAGACATATTTGTCTTAGCTAGAGACAATTGTTTCAAGAAATAAGATAACAGGACTGATGTTCTCTTTTGATTTAGAAAATACCTCTACACACCAATCACACTTAAATCATACATAATATGACATGGGAATTCCTGTAATAGATACCGTGATTTGTTGGCTGGAATAATAAAAAGTCTGTCCTCCTAAAATGAAGATGTAACACTTTTATAGCCAATTCAATGTGGATTTGCTGCGTTTTTGTGCACCATTCACGTGCTCATTTATAGAGGATAAAATGGTGGCTGAATTTTTAGATGATTCCTGTAAAAAATAAACAGACCTAGGAGTTCTCAGATCTATTTATAGGTGGATAACGGAAAGAAATAGGGAATGGACAACTCTGTCAGGCAGAGGTAAAATTAGAGCCCTTCTACTCATAATTGGCACTTGCATAGTACTAAGTTTGATTAATGGCATGTGGCAGGTAAGTGCATAAACAGAAAAGCATGTTGTGTATATATAGTGTTGGATAGAGGGCTTAATTTGCTCTCCACACAGAAGGAGTGAAGTTAGGTCTGGGAAAAATGCGAGTAATGCAGTATATTGAACATGTATTTTAGGATGGCTGGCTAAATAAAGGCTTGTCTAATTTTGCTAGTTAAGTCCTTGAACAGGCGTGGCAATAGTTAACCACAGAGCATAAGAGGAAGCAGTGCAGTGAATAAAGCTTCCGAACACTCGGTCCATGTGGGCACGCCCTTTTAAGTCTAGAACTAGCAAGAGTGTTGCAGAAAGTCGGCACCTTAGATGGGGTTACCAACGTTACCAACTAAGAACTGCCTCGATGAGATTGTCCATCTTGTTTTTTTGCAATGGGTTAAGTTAAGACGCTCACTATTCGTCTTTATTAACAAGGTATACAACTAGCCGGTTGCCTGAAGCCTTGCGTGGCTGGAGAGTGTTCTTGGAGGGTGATGTGAAGACTGACACTGCAGTGGAGCGTTGATAGCAGCCAAGCGGGGCAAGAATTAATAGGCCACGGATGGCGTAAGGTTGCAGGTGTATTCATCATGAGATTGCCATTGATCTCTGGCACCATTGTGATCTATGTAAATTACTATAATTAAATTTCTAATAAACCTTTGGACGCTTGGAATTATAATCACCTAGACATCCTTTAGTGTCAGTGTTTTATTTGGTATCGTAACTTCTTATTTCAAATGTTCTTTTTTTCAATAGATGAGCATTACTGGGAAGCTTTCTAGTTTACTTACATCTTTATATATATAGATTAGCCAAATTTTCTGTAAAGATTGTCTCTCTCTCTCATCTAAACCAATGAGAAATTAAAAGTATTTACAGCTTCATAATTTAGGAAAAAGAATTGAAGGCTTCCAGTCCCAAAGTTTTTGTTGACTGACGTGTGTTGCCTTTTCTCGAATTTAACTTTAATAGAAAAAATGGAATAATTGTAAGATTTAGTTTTAAAACTTCAAAGTGCTTTTATGGGTTCATTTGTCCCTCTTTTAAGTATCTATTGAATTCTTTTATCATTTAAAAGGAGGCTATTTAACGCCGATTTGATGGAGTTTCGATGGGTTTATTTTTTGGACTTTTGTGCATGATTTATTTTATGATTTATTTTAAGGAAAAAAGTTAAATTAATCTTTTTTTAAATTCGAAAAATTATTGCAGTTTTGTATATGATTGTTTTAGTGTTTATTTTCTTAATTTCGACGAGGCTAATTTTTAGTTTTATATCAATACAAAGATTGGAAAAACTTCATTTCTTCCCTTCTTCGACGTCAGCATCACTAAAACAAATGATGTTATTTCGAGTTAGACATTCCGTATACACATCATTACTGAAATATAAGCTAAACATTCATTATGTTATCTTTTATTAAAATTTAATGGCATAAATATTCACAATGAATTTTGATTAAATAAATAAATACCTTTTATCACTTCAGTTCAAGTTTGAAGCCGTGATTGCGCGTTCTGTTCTCACTCAGTGTGAAAATATCCCGGTAGTCAACATTGTCGAACCCTCGAAGTATTTTGAAAACTTCGATGAGCTGACCACGCAGTCTACGGGTTTCCAGCGACAACATATCTAATTCCCTTAATCTATCTTCATAACTTTTATGTATGATAGAGGAAATCAGTTTGGTTGCCCTGGCTTGCACGCGTTCCAACCTTGCGATATCCTTTCAAAACGAAGGACTTCAAAATTGTACGGCATACTCCAGGTGCGGCCGAACGAAGAAGTTGTACAGACCAAGTACTATCTTCTTGTTACAGTATCCAAACTGGCGCTTTATGTAGCCTAACATCCTTTGGGCCTTCTTCTCTGCCTCAATGCACTGTTTCGAGAACTTGAGGTCGCTAGTGATAGTTGGCCTCCTAGTAATTGGGTACAGCCAGAAGAGGAAGAAAGAGAGAGATTAAGATTAAAAGTAAGTAGAAGTAATAAAGTGTTCCATAGTTGGTAGGTCTCAAAAAATTAGGCGAAGTAGATTTGGTGCTTTCTGAGAGGAAAGTGCTTTTTGTTTATCCAGTTTGACTGACTAGGAGGGAGAAATGATTAAGGAAAAAAACTGAATTGACGACCTATCTTGGTACTTCAATCCTTTATCTATCCTTCTTCCTTAGAAGAAGCCAACAAAGAGACGGGAGATCCGTCTAATCTGTATCATTTTGTTTTTCATCCTTTTATTCGGTGTCAATCCGTTTGCTACATATCTCTAGCTTGAAGAACAAGCTAATCTCTGTTATTAGTTATTTCTATTTGGTTAAATATATTTAATTACATTTGTTTAATTACGTTCAAAGCGTTGTAATATCTTGATTGTTTTCTAACTCGGGTAAGGGGGTTGTAGGCATGAAGTAGTGTTATATTTGCCAACTATATCTACCATTCTACACCTTGTTGGTCAATTCGGTTGTCATATTCAATTTGTTTTGCCTCTAATCCAGGGGCTGGCCCATAATCTGGCTTGTAGTGGTAGTCTGATATTTAGGTTGTGATTTTTTTATCATTTCAGTTGTTTTCATTAACTCGCCTATATTTTATTTGTATCATTACACTTTAGGGTCAGCTTTCTAAGTTTAACTTTCTTCCTCGTTTCCTTTTACCAGTTTGTAAACAAAGCTTTGGTATCTTTAGTTCGATCTACTCCTTTTGTTATCTTCAAGTATATTAATGATATTTTCTCCTTATTTTTCTGACATTTTTTTCATTCATCTTTAACGCTATTTTTCCAAATATTTTGTTTAATCTTCGCATCTAGATACTACTCTTTAGGTAGACTATTTAGGTATATGGTACACTGTATTGATTTCTTCCTTCTGTAGCATTTTATTTTATATTCAATTTGCCATGCAAAATTGCAGCTGGATATACCAATGCGGCCTGCACTGTGAGGTGTGTAGTTTCGTGTAGTTTTTTCTACCTTGGTTTTAAAAGTGTAATCAATTTTCGACCTGGTATCGGTCTTTTACTCTATTTTGGATGTGTGTCCTGTATCCGTTGGCAGCAATTTTCATTCCCAGGAATCTGTCTTTGAATTTCACATCTAATAGTAAGTCTCTCCTTATTACTACTAGCTTAAATTTGTTTAGTTTCTTTTTTAATCTTTTTAATCTTTTTTATATTTATTTATATTTCTTATTCCTGCGATTTCTTGCTTGTTTTACGGTATTTCTCTACGTGCTTTTCACCAGTTGAGTAAAAGCATCCGCGTATGTATATTAATAGTAGATGGTTTACTCGATGGTGGGATATCCAGTTATATATTGAGTAAAGGGTACGGCTTAAGAATCCTCCTTGGGATAACACTACTCTTAGTTAAAAAAAGGGTCTCTTTATCTTGTCTATTCTGGCATATGCTGTTATTTCCATCATATATTTGTATAGGATCCTCTCTAAGTTTTCACTTAAGCCCTGTTGCATGCCTTTTGCCGATGGTTTTTCAGACTTTCCTCCATATCTATACAATTATTTTTTTTTTAGCATGTGCCGTCTTTCCTGTGATAGCGCATATTACCATTTCTGTAGTTGGAATTTTTTCCACCGAATTTAAAAATTGAATTTGGTGGAAGGCTTTGTTTTGCAGCCGGTGGTTTTCCTAGTTACGGGTGAAGGTCATCTTTTCTATCTTGAATTGGTATGGGTAGTAAATTGCATTCATGAGTGCAGTAAATATGTTCCTTTTTCCCATGATTGCAATGCCCGGCGATTTGCATCATAATTTGTGTGAGCTCTGAATAATCGAGCGCTTTCTGCGTAAATAATTTTAGTGCATTTTTAAATTCATCTCTCTAAGGGTTGTTCAATTTTTATTGATGGCATTTCTGTGTCACTTAACTGATGAGCGGAGGAGGAAGAGGGGGAGAGGGCGTCTTGTCAGGTTTGTTTTCGTTTATTTCTTCAACAATGCGTTCCTCTAATTTGATGTCGATATTGGCATTTTCCTCCTGGTTGATGTGAAATATATTTCTCCGATCTTCTCTCAGGATCTTTTCAAATTTTCCTTCTTATCTAATTATAACATTTTTGGCTCGGAATTTTATTTTCGGCTTAGGTGGAAAGCCTCTTAGTTGCCTATTTCGATTATTGCCTCATTTTATTTTTATTTTTCTTCTATAATCTTATTCGATAGTACTTGCTTACGCTGTTATCTTGTCCATTCTCAATCTGGATCTCCGAAAGGTTCTCACCCTTTCTTGTTTCCTTTTGAGTTCTTGGTACACTATTTTTATTCCTTTTTGAGTAATCGTCTCATAGTGAGTAATCGTTTAATGCAGAATTATAGTTAGGAATTCTTCATCCGCCTTTCTTAGCAGGTTTGTTAATCGATCCCGTTCCTTTTCGATTTCTTCTAGATTTGCGTCCTCCAGTTCTTTTAGGATATATTTTCAGTGTTTTTTTCACCTTTACTAATGTGACTTTCCATAAACTGTACGATTTCTGCTGGAATTTAGATCTGATATTTGTTGATAGTGATAAGAATTCCTGTGTACTCACTAAAAGTTAGCATATCAGGTTCCATGTGGTAATTAAATAGGGTTATTTCCTGATAGGCAGATATCTGATTTTCTTGCCGCTCTTCCTATATTAAACTTCGGGAAATCACTGCCGAGACGTTGAACGATGTGTCAATTTACCAGTAGTTCTAAACATCGTCTGGCCACGTTGATCGATCTATATCACGTTTCCCTACTGGGAGCATTAATATTTCGGATGAATATATTCAGGCTCCTTTCGTTAAAGCTCTTGCTGAAGTTGGGAATTGGGAGAAAGTCCCATCTCGTCGGTGTATATGTGGTAGTGTTTGATAGCTCTTGAAAAAACATGGCGATTTTCAAAGTAGTATAAGATTTTTCTATTCCTTGTATTTCCTTGAATGTAATATTCCTCTTGATGGCTATTACCGCCCATCCAATCATTCTTGGGTATGGTTAGTGGCCAGTACTTAGTAGTTCCAAATTATAATCTTTGCAATTCCTGATATTATGAATCTATCCGCAGGTTTTTTAAGCTTTTTTTTAATAATATTTCTTTAGGGGCAGGAAAGAGCCATTGTCCTAGGGGTGGTACGCTCAACATTCAACTGTCCATGTTCATAGTCCCTGGATGATAGCTTGGTCCCCCCTCCCGTACTTTTTCCAGAAAAAATCGAGGGATAGTTATCTAATTCCTATCTTTTTGAGAGCCTATGATTCTCTATCTTCCTACATACTGTAATTAGTGCGTGAAGTGAAAGATGGTATAGTTTTCGTTAAGGGTGTTCCCTTTTCTCTTATTATTATTATACGCTAGTTACAGGAGGTCTCTCAAAATCAAATTAGGGCACGCATATATTTCTTCTTTCTTCTGGGAAAAAATTTGCTATGTTCTCTTCCAAGAAAGAATCTAGTTTTTATTTTTTTAGCAAAAGTTCCACCCGTGTTAGGACGGTGTGTTAAGAGATTCAGAATACTAAATAAAATGAAGATTTGTAAATACTTAGGATATAGATGTTTCCTTGTTTGTGAGGGCATCACTATCTTTTCATTTTTTATTTTTCTGTTTGTTTTGTTATTTTTGCAATTAATGCTTTCATTTCTATATTATTATGCTTCTTCTTTAGGTTTTATTTTATTATTATTTATTTTTTAGCTGTTCAAGACTTTGCTTTAGTTTAGTCCTAAGCTTCTTTTGTCTAGCCAAAATACTTCCGTCGTTTCTTTAGTAGTAGTTAATCTACTGCTCGGAAACCTGGTGGTTAGATTAGCGAGGTTGCGCGTCCGGAAAAGGTCATTTTCTAATTCGTGATTAAGATTGGTATAATTCTGTTTCTCACCATTTCACACGTCTTTTTCTTGATTCTTTGTACGTTCTTTATGATCGTTTAGAGGTAAGTCCTCTCATCTAGCACGTTTTTAGAGTTTCTTGCTTTGTGGATAACATTGGGTAACACTAGTTTTGTTTCATTAAATATTTTAGTGTTTATAAGGTGGTTTTACCTCCTGATTCCAAAAATTGCATAGAATTGATATGTTTGGAGATAATTAGAATTTTGTATAGAAAACTAACCATAAATAGCTGAGATAGTTCACTCTATTTAGCATATTCACATTGTCCATGAATAATAGCTGATAATATTTTGTCTTTGTATTCCTTTATAAACTAATGAGAAAATGTGATTATAAGAGATAGCCTACTAAAAGTGCACTGAAGAACGTGCTTTCTTACTGTGATCTCCTTGATCTTTACGCACCAGTGACCATATATAGTTCCCCATCATAGCAGTGTCTCATCTTCTTCGGTATTTTTCTGCATTACAACAATGTCCTGATGGAACCACTCACCATGCTCCCCACTCACTTCTCCCCAGTTTTGACGAAAACCTTCAAATGTGAATGAAAAAAGTGCACCTTTAGTGATATTCTACATCCTAAATTCTTATAACTTTCTAAAAGTTTTGCTACTAGCTGCTTGTAGGTTGGGTCTTTATTTTACATTGCCATATTCTTCCTTCATCTGTACTGAGTATGATATAGGCGGGGATAAATACTGAGTCCCATTATGTAGTAAACAGCTTTGAGCGTTTTGTAAAACTATCTATAAAAAGTCGCCATTCTTCAAGATTGTAATAATTCCAGTAGCTGTAAACAAGCTATTAATATTTTTGCAGAAGCAGAGATCCTCATTTATATCAAAGTATACTTCGAATTCTTCGTGGCGCATCCTGTATACTGTTGATCCGTAATCCTCCACCAACAGATTGGAATCATTAAGTCTGGATTTCAAAAGTTCAGCTTCTGACTTGCTGAGACCCAAGTCCCTGATGAGATCATCCAGTTCACGTCGATTTGGAAAGTGTGGACGGGTACTCATTCTTGGCTCAAACGTTTCGTCCATTTCTTCATTGTCACAACCTTCCGACTATCCTGATGAGACCTCCATCATACCCTCTACCTAAAAAAATATATATAAAAAGAGATGCATTTAATAGCTGGAGCATAAATATGGATTGCATTTGTAATAGGGTGGATCGAAAAAGGGAGGTTTTGCAAATATTTTTGAAATGCATTTCCCCACCCTGATTTCTTCATGGGACCAACATCAAAAACTATTGCGTTGAAATTTCAGACTTTTAAATTAATATTTTCAGGTTTCTCAACGCAGTTGAAATTTCGAAAGAAAAGCAAAAAAGGCGAAAAATTCTATTTATTTGTTTTCAAACTTCAAGTTCTTACATCAAAATTTATGTCCTATACGGGGTATATTATTTCCATGAAACTTTGAAAAAATATCTTTTCATAAAACTTTACAATCAATACTTATACTTCCATTTTATCAAATAAAAATAATCTATTAACTACTCGATAAGTTTTCTTTCCTTTTCTTCCGTTTGTTTTCATGCAACCTGTAGATTTTTATCATCATCACTCTGAAATAGAAGAAATTGACCAATAACAGTTGAATATTTAAATTTTCACTATTATTCAATATCCACTTATTCAATGCAGTTAGATTTTTGTAGTGTTATTACCTTTCATTACGAAGTCCTTCTTGGTATTAAATAAGGGTATTTTTTCTCCTGGACTCAATTCTACTCATATAGCCCTCCCGTTTGTCTTCTCCACACACTGCTAGTGACGCTTCTGTGACCAGTTTGATGCATCTCTCAACCGCTTGTGTGTGACAAGGAAACTTCTCAATTTTCATTTTAGGTTGTTGATGGATAAATTCTTCAAGTTGATCATCAGAGAGCGTCCTCGTCAGCGTAGGTTTGGTCACAACGGTCTGCTGCCAATTAATTAGGTGGATGTAGTGGTCAGCTTCAAATTTTATGTCTGAGAAATTAAAAGTGCGTATTGATTTCCCTTTATAATCTTTTCGTTCTTTCATAATTCTTCTCCATGCGAGTTCCCGGATATGATTTCTTTCTTCTTGCAGCATACAGAGAAGAATGTTTTCCGTGTGTGCAAAATAAGCATTCCTTTGAATTACTGGCGCAACTATATCTTTAATCTGTTTGTTCATCCCTTGCAGAGATGGCACTCTCTTGAAGAGGTTGAGTTCTCCATCTTGCGAAGAAGCATTAGCTTTTATTTCAAACCACCATGGTACATACATACACCTTCATGATGAACAAGAAAATAGATTTCAGCGTGTCAGAAGGGTCAGAAGTCGAAACATATAATCTAAGTATCCGATTTGCCGTTGTGAGCAATCGTGCATGAGACATTTTTTCAGGACTCTTACGAGCCATTTCAGCCGAACATTTACCTCGTGTAGAAGGATATCGAACAGATACCTTTGATTGGTGGTCAGATTTCCTCTCTCAGTAGAAGGCAAGTTAGTCAGAATTGGCTCGAATTCAACAACACTTAGAGTCTCACATTTATCAAGTTGTTTCTCTATAGGCACGATAAATCCACGAGGCCCCGTTGTTTTCCCATCCAAATTGTTGATGAGATGGACAGATAGGAGCTCATTTTCATGGAGCAGGCAAATAAACCAATGCAGTGGTCTATTAAGCTATTCTTTTAGCAATCTGATCATACCTCCTTTTGTTCCTGTATTCACTGTTGTTCCATCGCATCCCTTAGCAACGAGTTGATCAGTTGCGATGTTATTTGCTTCTAGATACAAGAATACTGCGTCGCATATAACTTTTGCAGAACCTGTCTTCATTGTCAGGTGTCCAAGGTATTCTGAACCAGGTTCTTCTATAATAGAGATGTGCTCTTCCATTATCTTCTTCTTGTGATGAGTTCCCTCTATTATCTCAACAATCAGTGTGCTATCTTTTCTAACATCAAAATAAGTAGAATATAATGGCTTATCCGATCTAATTTCTTGCTGTAGTGTAGTTTGTTCTTTGACACGCTCTCTTCTAACTTTTGACCTGCCAACTACTACAGAAGTTTGCTTGGATTCAATTGACGATAAGCCGTTAAGAATTGAATTTGTTATTAAAGCTGCAGCTCAATCAGACACACTAGTGCGCTAACATGCTAACGCAAATTTTGACAATTTTATTCGTTGAGATGGAGTCTTGGATGCAAATCTTTTGTTTACTTCTTTGTGTTTCACGGATGAAGGAAGTTCATAATTGGTAGCTTCGTCAGCAAATTCTGTTTCTGTGCTGGATGAAGGAAAAATCACTTCGATATTATCTGTCGAAGTAGATGGTTGATTTAAAAGACAATACTCACGATTCTTCCTAACTGCACTCTGAATATTTTTTTTAGATTGAATTTGATCGATATTACCTAAAGCCATTTTCCTAGTTGTTCGCTGGTCTTCCAGAAACCTTTGCTCCAATGGCGGCATTTTTTTTTCTTTGCTACAAGAACAGTTTTCAACACGGAATATCAAACAATGGTTCTGCATTCTTTTTAAAATCGTCACATTTCTGTTTCAATGATCTAAAATTCTTCCTGATAATATTTTTCATTAAAGCCTGATATTTTGAATAATAATTTAAAATTCTTTTTCTAAGTGCCTCTATTGACAAACAAGGGATTGATGCCGTTTCGCAAATAGAAATTCACTTCTCCGTTACTAATATGATAATTTGTTTAATTGGCGGGTTTTTTCTATTGCGGTTCTTTTCCTTTTCTCGCTCAAACAAAACATATTTTTTATAACATCTTTATAAATTGGCAACACTCGTTGACTAATGGCCCAGGGTGCGCCAAAACAAAGGGCTTTCAATTTTATGACGCGTTCTAGGTTTAAATGCCATTATTAAATATTGTTTTCATTTTTTATTACATATTATTTAGCTCTGAAATATAATAATACGTGTATAAATATTTATTGTACAATATAAATAACTGTTCTTAAATACAAAAAGAAGAATGTGGTAAAAACAATACACACTCGACAGAGCCACACACACACTCATCAACTCTCAATGAGATCCTCCGCACTACTGAAACATAATTGTCACGTATGCCGCTATAATATGTCATTGAGAAACCTCTAAATATCAATCGATTACTTTCAAATTTCGTTTACTTGTTCTTTAAATTACCATAATTATTTTTGTGTAGGTCTTAATTCAAAATTCGAATTTAATTTTCAGATATAATCCACGAAATTCAAAACTTCGTTAAAAATCGCAATATTTTCAATTTTCAATTGTGTTGATGAACCTTTAAAAATGATTATATCGAAAATTAATTTTATGAGGTTTAATTTGACAGATAGCCTAATAAAAAAAATCGTAGTGGAAAAATATATCTCCGAAAAAATTTTTCTCTCCACCCTAATGTGTAATCACATTACAAGATCTTTTGAATATTTCATTATTGATTCTGTTACAAAGAATATAGCTTAGAATTTGATAGGATTTACTTACATTTCCTGGCGGCCGTGGAACCAATAATGTTTCTTATCTTCGCCGATGTCTCTCCAGCTTACAGACCTTCGTTCTTGTACGTACTTTAGACAATCTGGATAAGATCATTTGTATACTGCAGATACATAACATCTTCTTTGACTGATGATGGCAGACTAATGGTAAATATGAGGTACAGCAGATGACTGAGGCAGCTCATGAGAAGGCATTGCTTTTTTACCTCAGCCGTACGAGCATGGTTAGTTCTATAATGTTGTATGTAGCGTGTCTATAACCTACCTCTAAAAACCAGGTTGAGTTCTCCGTTGTAATTTATTGAATTGGAAAAAAGACTTTATCCAAAACTCTCCTAACTTTGTCTATAGGTTCCCTCGTCTTCGATGTACTATTTGTTCTAATTAATTCTTACTTCCCCCTTAAGTTTTGTTCCTGTGAGATTTCTAACATTATTCCAGAATTTAAGGTTTAGTTCTCTGTATAGTTTATCTATTATTTGGTTTCAAATTTATTTTTTTTGCACTATCATCCTCTTTAGATTTTCTTTAATTTAGCGGAACCTGGTGACCATTCTTTACTTTGTCACCGATGTCCGTATTTTTTAGAATAAATCTCCTTGGTCCCTCACTATCTATCATTTTTTGTCCATTTGAGCTGAAAAAGCATCTTTTTAAATATTTAAAGGAAGATTTAGCTCTAATCCCTGACAGTTGCGCTCTTGATTCTATTCAACACTTTGTCTATCTCTTCTAGTGAGGCCTCATTCGTATCTCCTGGGTGGCAATTGTCCAGGATTTGCCTCTACTGTTCCCACTTTGCCCCGAAATTGCACTTCCGAGGTGCTATCGGAACTTGAATGGGCGGTAGAGAGATGTGGTTACGATGAGAATATGATTATTCGGCACACTTGGTCCATGATCACTGTAATGGTTAAATGGGAATTCAGTGTTAGTCAGGATAATATCTTGTCTCGTCGCTACTCGTCGGGTCACGTAAATAGTGAAGACCGGAACTATTCTTTGGAACATATTTCTTTTCATGGGGAGTTCTAAGTTCCTCTCACTTTCGTTAGTCCTTCTGTATCCTACCTCTCCGCAGTTCGAATTCAGATCAGCACCCAGGAAATCAGTCAATTGTGCCAGTAGATAATATAGAGGTCGTTTAGGGGGAAAGAGTATAATTGGAGGTTGCTAAGCTTCCTTCACCACGAGACCAGCCAGTGGGGTTTGTATTTATGCTTTCACAAATAACTTGGATAGAAGTTTAACTCAAGGTTCCTCTTTATGGCAATCACATCCGCGTCAACTCACACCTGTCGTGTCAATTCCGCATCTGTAATTATTATGATATGCGGATCTAGTTGTAAAAAGATATTAAGGGGTTTAGTCTCTCTTGAAACTTTAAAGAGAAAGATAGAATAAGAGTAGAGGAGTTTGGAAGAAAGGGTGGAGGGTAATAGTAAGAAAAGGAAGGAAGTGTTAGTCAGATATGTATGTCTGTGGGTTCCCGGTGAACGGACCATCTCTATTTGTTATTTTGTTTATTTTCTCGTATTTGTTATTAATCTTTCCCACTGCAAAATATTTTTATTATTTTCTACTTGTTGTTGAGATACTATTTTGCCCCATTTTCAGGGTTTCTTTTTGTTGTTGTTTTCAGCCTCATTATTTTTAGTTGTACTTTGGTACAGGTTACGTTGTTCTGGTGTTGGGGCGGTATCTTTTGTATCTACCTTACTCTGCCTCTGTGTTCGTCCATCTTTTTTATATTTATTGTCTATATCTTTAATCTGTTATTTATATTTTCCATTTTTGTGGTTGTAGGGGATCTGAATAGGACTTTTCTTGGATTATTTGTTCACAGGTTTCTGTTATTCTTTTCCTTATATTCATTGGTATTCAGGGACACACAAGTGTCTTTATATGTATATGTCTACGTAACCGAGAAAGATAGCTTCTTCCACTTACAGATCTTTTTACTTGGCCTCGTACTTGCCTTTGAATCTTCTGGTTTTTATTCTCTCCTAAATTTCTGAGCCCTCCATATTGTTTAGAAAGTTTCTGTTATGGTGTATCTCAAAGTCAAATATGTTTATAAACGTCCAATTTTCATCCTTTCAGTCTTTCATAATAAGGTGTATTTTTGTCCTCCGAACTTTCCGTTTCTGTGTCCCTTGATGTCTTTAGTTTCAATTTAGTTATTTTTCTTGTTTTTTTCTGTTGTGCCATCTTTCAATTCTATTTTCTTTTGCGATTTGAGAATCTATCCTTTTGGGGAATCCTCTACATTAGTTGTCTTATCAATATCCTTTGGTTTGAGTGTTGTCTCTGTCGGTATTTTATCGTCATTGCTGTTCGGAGCCGGGACCCTCTGTGGGAAATATTGCATTTTAGGAGTTTTTGGATTCAGGGGTATCTGAAAACATAAATTAACTTATTCCATTCTCTTTAAGCATTTCGTTGAGTTCCGTAGTTGAACGTTCTTTGCCGCATATGGGTTCCTCGCGTCTGCATACTTAATGCACGTAAGGAATTTGTTGGTAAGCTTGCTATCTACCTTCAAGTATATCTTTCTAGCGTCATACTAGGAGCATAGGGTTTTGTTACTTGGGCGTAAGTGGCATTCAGTTTCGTCTTTTTCGCCTGCCTCTGTACAGCAACTTTCTTCCTAATATTTTCTCTTTT
This sequence comes from Ceratothoa steindachneri, assembly GCA_963969495.1. Classification (NCBI taxonomy): domain Eukaryota; kingdom Metazoa; phylum Arthropoda; class Malacostraca; order Isopoda; family Cymothoidae; genus Ceratothoa; species Ceratothoa steindachneri. Next base: position 120,175,003 of record OZ018326.1, read on the forward strand.
AGGAAAAAGGTCTTTATCATAGCTTGGTGCCTCAGGCTATAGTTAACACATTTTATTTTTCATAACTGTTGGAGCAGCTCCTCTAGTTGTATCCCAGCACGTTTTGTTCATGTTGACATTCTTGAATCGTATGTTCTCCATCTTGAAGCAGAAAAAGCATATTTGGATAAGAAATGGAGTCTTTCTTCTCTTTTTATCAACTCCATAACCTTACATTTACAATAATTAAGCCACATTCCCTGTTGTTCTGTTTAATCGGTTTCTCTGAGAAGACAAACCACTTTAAAGAGATGCGAGTAGTCATGGTTGTCTCTCTTGTTTATAAATTTTATAATTCCAGAGACTTTTGTCATCTCTGGTTTCTCATGAGCTCTCGAATTTCTTCATTTGTACTTCACCAATTTAGGAATATATCCTTCTACATACAATAGTTCTGTCAAGATTTATGGTCAGATATCCGGTTGAAAGCTAATTCTGTTAAGTGAAATGATGAGAGATATGGTTGAGAGGAAGGGCGTTCATTGGTGATATGTAAGGGACTTTATAATTTTAGGCGGCAGTAAATCAAATATCAACCACCAGGGGTGAGTCACCTTGAGGGTTTTGGTATCAGAACTGCGTCCGGCATTCACAGAGATAGGGGTTATTCCATCTGTTGTTCTGGCTAGACCATCAGGTTGAGAGGAGATTAAGTACCTCTCTTCATTGGATGTTGCAGTTATGCCCCTTGTTTGGGCGCCTCTAGTACTGTGTTACAGAGTAAGCTAATCCACAAAGCTGCCTTCCCCGGCGTCTCCAAACATGCCTTTCCAATGGAACAACATAGTTGGAATGAGGTGATGTATGGCAGACACAGTTGACAAGAGCGTCATCACAACGAATAAGGGAACGTAAGTTAACTTCTGTCCTATCTCTATGTTTTATTTTCTTTTGTATCTCACCAGGGGAGAGAAAAGGCATGAAAAACCACGTTTCGATGGCTCCTACTAAGACGCGTTACGCGTTACCAGTGATTCTTCGTCTGTGAAGTTAGGCATAAATTAATTACCAGCAGATTAAGTAGTCAAGTGAGTCAGACAATTCGCACATAGATAAAGTAACAGCAGATGGAGAGATATATGTGAATAGAGTGTGTAAGAGATGGAAAAAGAGCCCTTATTTAAATATTTAAAATACAGAGAGAATAGGAGAAGTAGTAGGTTGCAATGATATGCAATATATATAGAGATTAGATTAATCCCTTGAAATGTATTAATTGTTGAGTTTTTATGTTTGGGATGTTGTAGTTTTTAACAATATTGTTTAAGAAGAAATATACCTCTATCGTCGTTTAATTCAAGACTTATGTTTATATGTTTTATTGTCAGTATGTATGGTAGTGTGTAAGTAATAAACAATGCTTAGTTAGTGAACACATATCTGTGTCGGATCGTGGGTTGTCTTTTTTTCATTTTGTAATCAGGAGAATGCCGTCGCTAGAGTTCCATTAAGTTCAAAATCGGTAATTGAGTTCAAAATCAGTGTTATGTGTTATTGGATGGTTTTAGAAGGCTAAGTGGCAGTATTTTTCGGAGTATTGAGCTGTATTTGTTCCTATCAAATTTCAATGCGTATATCATCTCTTCCTTTTATCTCCCTTGTAATGAGTTCTAGTGGCTGGAAAGTATTTTTTAGTCTTCCATCCATATATACCTGAAGTGCATTTTATCTCTTCTTTAAGCTCCTTTTCAAATTTTCGCTCCATTTTCAGATATATATATATATATATATATATATATATATATATATATATATATATATATATATATATATATATATATATAAATAGCGAATACTAGTTTTGCCTGTGGTAACAACCACCGCAGGGCTTTCACCATATTTAATTTCTGCCTTTCAAAGACCTTTTGAAGACAGAAAGAAAGATGCAGAAACCTTGTATTGCAGAACATATATCAATACAGCACAAGAAAAAGAGAAATTTGACGGAAATCAGCAATGAACAAGAAACGGGAGGGATATTTTTTTTGGGGGGATAGGGCATTAGTGAAGAATCAATGGAAGCCATCCAGATCGTCACCAGAGACAGGTCAGAGTCTCTACTACTCTGTCCATACGACTTCAGAAGGCTGGTTGAGCTCCGCGTAGGGTCCAACACCTTCGCTTTTCGTGAATAAGAGTACCAAAAGGTGCACCGAATGGCCCTAGGATTGTCTCTGTCAGCCATATTAGCTTGCCTATTTACGGAGAAAATGGAAACGGGATGTATCATCGAAGTGCTAGGGCCACACATCAAATGTCTCAGGTAGGTAGACGATACAATTTGATCGTCCCACCACACCTCAATCACGAGAATTTATTCCGCAGAATCATCAAATTTTGTATGGAGGGAGAGGGAGACTAAGCCACGCTTTCGTTTCTAGATGTTAAACTACACAGGACCGACGAAGGCTGGAAATTCTCCGTCTACATGAAGCTAACCAACAAAGATGACTTTGTTCACTACCTGTAGACCCACAATTCTCAGACTAAAATGGGCATTGTCATCGGAGTATTTGCAGCTGAATGTTCATCTCACAGTGGACATGTATATCAAACAATACTCCCAGAAGCTGAGGTAACCTGTGATTTTCACTAGAGGGCAAGGATTAAGGCCATTAACATTGACCAGCGTGTTGCAGCAGCAGGTAAAGTGGGGCCTAAAAAAAGTCTATTTCAGCACCTAATATCTCTCTCTCGCAATAGGAACAAAGTTGGAACTTTTCACTAGAGTCGCCCTTTTAGCTGGAATCAATATCGGAGATATCTGCCACTCTAACCACTGATGGAAATAAAAAAATAACTCCGTAGTATACAGGGTGCCCTTCAACGACTGCTCCTAGGTTTACTTTGGTAAGACACGGAGGGGCGTGGACACCAGAGTGAAGGAGCACAAGCAGGATATTCGGGCAGGTCAGTTCAGCAACGCTTTCAACGAGCACCTGCGAGATGCCCACCACCGAATCAGCTGGAGGTAGACGAGACAGTAGCATATGCATCCAATAGATGAAGGAGGAAGACGCGTCAAAATACTTGATACCAACTCCGGCTTCTTCAACATAAGTCGGAACGTAGTGGAGCAAGTGGTTTTCTCCTTTCTTTTGCCTCCATACCGTGGAAAGATGCAGAAGAACAACTCTACGTCGATGGCTGGCCCCAACACTGGCCGAGACTCTTCAGAAAACCGAAAAATCAGCGACCTGTTCGGACCACGGTCAGAGTTAACTTTAGTCCCATGCGTATATAAGACGGTGGTCCCGTTCATCTAACCTAAATATGTAAATAAAATAAATTATTTAAAATGTAAAAATTGCTGAAAGATCTCCAGCGTTTCCTGGAACTTTGTTTTCTAACTTCTAGATGTAACTTTCTCTTCTCCGCTCAATTTTTCAATTTATCCCTGTTATCTAATTATTTTTACTCATTTTTAAATTTTGTAGTTGTTTCTAAAAACCCTATGTATATTCTTTTATAAATAAAGCGTTTTCTTTTCTTAGTTTCTTATTAATCTGAGGAAGCTCTAGGTCAGCAAAAAAGAATCCTGTACCACTTGTGGTTGCTCCTATTCCCTCTCTCCATATATATATATATATATATATATATATATATATATATATATATATAGAAAGAAAGATAGAAACAGAGAAACAGAGAGAGAGATAGTGACTCTCCTTTCGACTGGTTTTAAGACTAACAGGAAACTGAGTTAACATATTTAACAGAAGAAATACACATAAAACAGAATTTTTATCTATATTAAAACAAATCCTAATAATAAATATCATTTGACAAAAGTATTCAACTACTATAATAACATGTGAAAATCGCGTTATTAAACTAACGAAATCATAAATTCGATGAAACAAATAAGTTTGAAGATTTGTAAAAATTCTAGACACGTAACAGATGTAAACTGCCAAAGAATAGCATCGTCATTTAATGATAAGAATCCATAGAAGAAGGACGTTTGCTTTGAACAAAGTTCGAAGGTCAAAGAAGATTCTCCAGCTACCCGAGACCAAATAATTAAATTTTATTCAGATAGATTATTTTATAGGACTATTTCTAAGCAAATTCAAGAGCCTTATGCAACTTTATGTTCTATAATTTGTAAGCAGCAATGTATATTTCAGCAGGACAACGATCGTAAGAATATGGCCATATTCATTCAATACTTGTTAAAGAAGCGACAAATAAACTTACTTCCATCGCCAAATAAATCGCCAGATCTCACTTCTACTGAACATTTGTGACAAAATCTGATGGCTACAATCCGAAAAAGAATACCGAAAAATGACTGCAAAAGGAAATAAATATCAACCACTAAGATTCGTCTTTGCGCCAGATTATAAATAAGGTTTATTCCACGAATATTAAATGACTGAAATTATTATTAGTTGAATACTTTTGTCACCTGCTGAATTTTGTTTGTTAAAATTTTTGTTATTGCAAAGAAAATTGTTCTTAAATATATTTCTACTTATTTTTTCCTGCTAATTTTATAACCAGATGAAAGCACGAAAATTTTGAAATATACTGAAGAAATTAATTTTACCATACATGTGGTACTTCACTATTATATATATAAATATATATGTATATATATAATAATAATAATAATGTCTTTTGTACTGAAAACGTTGTGAGGATAAAAATAAACATATTTTTTTGGTAATTTTATTCAATAAAGTCTCCTTCAGCTTCGATACCGGCTTCTATAGGATGTCTGAATCGCCTACATGCTATGATCAAATGGTTCTTGTACATATTGGATATTACTCTGACTATGGAAGCTATTAGGTTTCATTTAGTGCTAAGAGGGTGTTCATTAACCTCTTTCACTACTACGCTACATACATAGTAGGCCAATGGATTGAGATCTTGTGAGCAGGGAGGCCAAATGTTAAGGGTAATGTGATCATGAAGGTTTTCTGCCATCCATTCCAGCGTTGCTTGAGCCTTGTGTGATTGTGTCGAGTCTTGATGAAACACATAAGGTCTTGCGTTGCGTACATTGTTGATCCATTGCTTAATCATCTTTGGCCTCTAACTACAGGCAAACTTTGTTGAAGAAGAATCTAGCGACTTATAAAAATCGTAATATTTCTAAATTGCTATGTTCAGCCTTTATAGCCACGATAATTATGTACCTCTTCATTTCTTGTGTAAGCATATGGTCTGCCATTGATTATTCTGAAATATAAAAAATATAAAGTCCTCAAATACCTTAGGCATCATATATACATATATATATATATATATATATATATATATATATATATATATATATATATATATATATATATATATATGTATATATGTATATATATATATATATATATATATATATATATATATATATATATATATATATATATATATATATATATATATATATATATATTCATTCATTATAACAGGTTTATTGAAAATGACCGCTAGTCGCGTGCTAATGATTTTCTTTTCAATCTTCTCGACTTTTCTTATGTTCGCCTTCTATTTATTGTACGCCCAGTGAATAAGCCTACCCGAAGTTCATTAGAGACAGGTATTAAATAATTGCACAAAGGTGGAAGGAAATAAATGACCTTAGCACTTTTTTTTATTATACTGGCGCGTATCGATACGACAAGTATCATCCTCAGAGTTATAAAAATGTGTCGACAAACTGAAGAACGCGTCAGTATAATAAGAGAAAGTGCTAAGGTGCAATAATTTCTTTCCACCTTTTTCCAATTATTTAATACTAGTCTCTAATGAACTTCGGTAGGCTTATTCACGGGTTGAACAATGTAGAAAAGGCGAACATAAGACAAATCGATAAGATTGAAAAGAAAATCATTAACACAAGACTAGCGGTCGCTTCAACAAGGACACACAGGACGCTCAGTTATATAATCTTTATTTGTTATTGGGAAACAACGTTTAGGGCGTATTGCCCATCTGCACGTTTATTCCGACCAATATCAAGAAAGGTACAGTCAAAAAAGATTTCCCCAAGCCTTTCCGATAACTTGAATCTGTTTATGGTAAACAGAAATTGTAGATGATTAAGTTTGGTAAGAGAATCATTAAAATTGGCACATTCGGGCTGTTGTGGAAATGCTAGACTCTCTCTCTCTCTCTCTCTCTTTTTCTCTCTCTCTCTTTTTTTTCTCTCTCTCTCTCTCTACATATATATATATATATATATATATATATATATATATATATATATATATATATATATATACCTCTTGGGGTTTTCGTTGAAGTTGGCTTAAGATTCGACCTTAGCCAGTTAGTGAACGGGAAATAGTTAAGAATTCAATGGGGATGGTGTACTTTTTAATTATGCAGTCCTTTCAAAACAAATAATTCAGAGTGCAAGTCAAGTTGGCCAAAGAATAACCGGTAGCTTATACTTGTTTAGGGTTGCAAGACAAATACAATAACAAAAATATACCTTTAATCTGCTTTATTTTACCTTTGTGTATGTATTATCAGCATAGGAACCTTTGTTTTTCTTAGGTTTCATAAATAGTTATCTATGTATTGTTTTCTCTTTCAAGGGAAGCGTTTGAGCCAAGTATTCTTTTTCTCTTTAAAGTGTTCTTTTCCTTAGTTTAGGTTGATTTTTGGTGCACCTTCGTGTGCCGTTGTCTTACTTCTTACATTTAGATGATTTTCATTTATCACCTTAGTATATTTTTATTTATTTAGTAGTCCTTGCCGATCTGATCGAAGAGCTTGAGATGGGTGTCCTAAACGTGGATGAGTTTACGCATCACTGTCCGAGAACCGCTTCATTTTCTTGCCTTGACCTATCTTTGTGCTCTTCGGATGCACAGCCTGATTTTGATTGGGGGGTGGTCGATGACCTCCATGGTAGTGATCACTTTCCCATTCAAATATCATTTTCAGGGCAACTGCCGCCTGAGAGACCACCTCGGTGGTGCTTGGCGCGGGCGCGGTGGCCTGCATTTCAGGAAATGACTGAATTCTCTATCTCAGTCGAGGAGTTTAGGTCGGTAGATGAGGCCGTTGAGTTCTTCTCCGGCAACCTCATCGCCGTAGGCCTGACTACTATTCCTAGGAACTCTGGCCGTTTTGCACGCCGACCACTCCCATGGTGGTCGGCCGAGTGTGAGACGGCCCTCAAACAGAAGCGTTATGCCTACATGCGCTATAAGCGCCGCCCGAACGATTTCACTGTCGCTGAATTTCGTCGGGCTAGGGCTAGGTTCCGGTATATTTCGAAGCACGCCCGCCGCTCTTCTTGGCGGGCATACGTGTCTTCACTTAACGGGAAGACCCCTTTAGCTGAGGTGTGGAAGCGAGTCAAAAGGATTCGGGGCAAGTTCTCGCAGGACCCCCCTCCTGTTTTCCAGGAGAATGGGACCGCAATCTCGGACCCCGCGTCCGTGGCGGAATCCTTAGCGACCGCTTTTTCCGCATTCTCTAGCCGTGATGCTGCTCCGCCAGCATTCAATGCACGTCGTGATGTCGCGGAAGGCCGCCGGCTGGACTTTACCTCCAGAGGCGGAGAACCCTTCAACGACAAGTTTACTGTGAGTGAGTTGCGTTCCGCTCTCGCTTCGTGCGCGGACACCGCCCATGGTCCGGACGATGTCCCGTACGCCATGCTTCGACACCTGGGTGAGCGAGGCATGGCCTTTCTGTTAGATTTGTTCAACAGGATCTGGGTGGAAGGTCTTCTCCCAGACTCCTGGCGAATCGCTACTGTGCTCGCCTTTCGCAAGCCGGGGAGAGATCACTCTACTCCGACCGGTTTCCGCCCAATCTCTCTAACCTCTTGCGTGTGCAAGTTGATGGAGAAATTGGTAAATGTTAGATTAGCCTATTTCCTGGACAGCGGAGGCCATCTGTCTTCTGCACAGTGCGGCTTCCGTAAGCTCCACTCCACGTCGGATGCTCTGCTCCGACTGGAAAGTGCCGTCTGCGAGGCTTTCCTTCGTAGACAGCACTACGCCACGGTGTTTTTTGATCTGGAGAAGGCCTATGATACTGCATGGCGATACGGTATCATGGAGACTCTCCACACGATGGGGGCGAGGGGACGCCTCCCAATTTTTATATCTGAATTTTTGCGAGATCGTCGGTTCCGCGTACGGGTGGGGGGAGCCCTCTCCGGCCCAAAGGAGCAGGAAGAGGGTGTCCCGCAGGGAAGTGTCCTCAGTGTCACACTCTTTGCCCTGAGCATCAACGGCATCACCTCGGTGCTGCCGGAAGATGTTCTCGCTACGCTCTACGTGGACGACCTTTCGATCTCTTTTGGCGCGGCCCAGATGCCAACTCTGGAGCGTCGACTCCAACAGGCATTGAACCGCGTCTCTCGCTATGCCGAAGCGCACAGGTTTCGGTTTTCTTTGGCCAAGACTAAGGTGGTGCACTTCTGCCGCCATCCACGGCTTCACCCCGACTCAGATTTGTTTCTTAATGGGGTGCGCCTGGATGTGGTTGAGTCGCACCGTTTCCTTGGTCTTGTATTCGACCGACGCCTCACCTGGGAGGCTCATATTCGCAGCCTTAGGGTCTCTTGTACCCGCGCCATGGACATTCTCCGTTCCGTGACGTTCAGCGCTTGGGGCGCTGATAGGGCTACTGCCCTACTTTTTTATCGATCCTTTGTTCGCTCGAAGCTCGACTACGGATGCGAGTTTTATGCATCCGCAGCCGAGCGTTTATTGCGGAAGGTGGATTCGATCCACCACACTGGCCTTCGCCTTGCGACCGGTGCCTTCCGCACTTCCCCCATTGAGAGCCTGTTGGTCGATGCTGGGGAGATGCCACTCGCTCTGCGCCGCGTGCAGTGCATCACTCGCCTGTACGCGCGAGCCCGGCGCCTCCCTCAGTCGCCAACAGCTCTCACTGCATCCGCAGCTGATCTCGATGGTGCCTATGCCGCCGAGAGACGCCAGTCATACCCTAAGCCCTTTGGGTTTAGGGCCTGGAAACTCCTTCGAGAGTTAGATATAGCTCTCGGGCCGGTGGCGCCCCTGGTTCTGCCCAGGACGCCACCCTGGAGGGTACCACATTTGGCTATTTGTCGCCACGCCTCTGCTCCCAAAGCTTGTACTGCGCCGGGAGTATTGTGTTCGACCTTTTTGGAGCACACATCGTGTCACGCTGGTACCGTGCCAGTGTATACGGATGGCTCCAAGTCCCAAGAGGGGGTCGGCTTCCACGCCGTATCCCCTCTGTTTGAAGTCAGCGGGGCTCTACCAGGCGCTGCGTCTGTCTTCACGGCCGAGCTGGTGGCAATACACCACTCGGTACGGGAGATTACGCGACGTGCCCGGTTCGGAGACCGGATTGTGATCTATAGCGACTCACAAAGCGCCCTGAGTGCTCTCGGGGCATTGGAATCTCCGCATCCCCTGGTTCGCGATATCCGTGACGCCACGGTTTTGGCGAGCCGGGCAGATGTCGAGATTATCTTCTGCTGGGTTCCTGGACATGTAGGAATTGCGGGGAATGAGCGCGCCGATGAGGGCGCCAAAGAGTCCGCGAGGACTCTGCGACCGGACCAGCGTTTCGCTCTTCCTCACACCGACTACATGGCAGGAATACGGGCAGCTCTTCGGACTGCTTGGCAAAGAAGATGGGAGACGGTCGAAGGGAACTTAAAGTTGCGTGCCATTGCGCCGCGACTGTTCCCATGGACCTATCCCCCAATGCCGCGGCGGCTTCAGGTTGCTTTCTGTCGTCTCCGAATCGGACACACTCGTGTGACGCATCGCTATCTGATGGAGCGCTCGCCTGCGCCCTATTGCAACGACTGCGTCGTCCCCCAGACTGTTCGGCACATTCTTGTCGAATGTCCCAGTCTGGGTGATCTTCGCGCACGATACCTGTCCCAGTACCGGGATGGGCGGGGTCGCTACCGCCTGTCCCTTGTGCTTGGGACAGATTCGTGCACACTGACTTGTGGACTTGTTGACTTCTTGGGGGAGGCCGGCCTTCTCCCTATTATTTAAGCAAGGTTTGTTTGTTTTTTTTGTTGTTTTTTTGCATTTTTTTTGTTTTTTGTTTGTTTGTTTTTTTCTTTAGTTGCACGCTCCTGCGCCGGGGGGACCTCTCCCCGACGCACCAGCTTGCTTCCTTTCCCCCTTTTGGGGTGTTGTTTTTTTGTTGTTTTTTTTTCTCTTTAATTTCATTTTAAAGTAGCCTAGAACTAGGCCAGTTTTAATACGGCGACTAATGCCCAAGTAGGCAGTCGCCAGATGAGCTCTTAAAAAAAAAAAAAAAAAATTATTTAGTATATATTTATTAATATCATTACATATATACATACATATATATATATATATATATATATATATATATATATATGTCGAGGGTTAGTGAGTGGGTAATCCCAGTCCCACTTCATTGGCATCTATTTTAATTCCGCACGAAGGTAAAGTGGGGTGAAGTGTAGCCAATACACCTACCGTAGCCAGTTCCGGTGAATAAGAATAACTCCGGTGCTTTCCTTTTGATAAATTTAACCCCTGAGTGTGTTTTTATCATTAAAAGCCAGTCATGGGTGGACTTATGTAATATTGAGAATTGAGTAAAGTGGATTGCTTATCAATTACCAAAGGATCGCCCAAAATAGTTAAAACACACAGATACAAAAATAAACTTTAATATACATAAATTAGAAATATGAAATAGTATATATATGTATAAATAGGATTAATCTTCGCACTGAATTGGTAAGTCTATATAATGTCATAGGGATTAGACTTGAAATCTACTTACTAGGATGCTTGTGTCTTAATTGCACCCGACAGAATGAATTGAATAATATCACGGAATTAAGCACTGAATTAATCAGTGTAATACTCGAGGTTATGAGCTTGGTGTGGAAATTCTAGTCAACGATTAAACTGATGAAGTTAAGGGAGGAAATAATTTACTTTAACGATACCTTTGAGTTCGTAAGTATTTGGAGAATGACGGTGAATGTCTTCTTCTTCTGACGATATTCGCACTTAGCCCGGTTGTCCGAGATTACTGAATGTTGGGGTAATCCTAGACCGGTGCCCTGATATAATGATCCTAGGCTGGATCGCGAAGGCGATTCAAACTGTGACTCAAATCGGAATTCTCCTCCTCGAAGTGTCCGTGTGGGTAGCCAAACATGATTACCTAGCTGCGTCTAGGGTAATCCGCAGAAGGAGATCCAGTGTGTGTAACTTCTGATTCTGAAGTGGAAGGGGGGTCTCAGAGAAGTTTAGCACCTACAAGTACCGTGACGGCAACAACAAATTCCCCGAAGTTTCTTCCTTGCAACTGGCGAACTGTTTCCTTTGTGGGACTAGCTCCCCATAGAACGTAGATCTAAGCTCTTCTGCCTGACTCCAGGGAGAATTTTCCCTTTTATTTCTCTCAAGAGCTAAAATCGAGAGAAAAAGAAGCGGATTCTCATAAAATTCTTATCGTTGCGGGAAAAGTCCTTTCGTCTACCGCCAGGACATGCCAAACATTCACACCTTGGCGCCATCTGAGCTTTCCTCGTCTCAAGTCGTAGGTTTATGACGGCGCGAAGAAACTCGGGCCTTCGTGGGCTGACAGGTGTCTTTTGAGGTAGACATTTTCCTGTGTGGCTGGCCGCGAATTTGTTTTTTTCAAAGGCACGAAAAAGGGTGAAGGGGATTCAATGCAAAAAGGCGAATTTGGGATAAGGCGGGGGGAGGGGGGGCACGCAGCTCTGTCGGTGTATTTATGTATGTACTAATGTATGGAGGTATTGAGACTTCTACATATATATATATATATATATATATATATATATACTATTGAGATGATAGTTATATGTAAATCTGGTCTCGGAATTTTGGATTACTTGTAATTTTAACATTCGCTTTTTGGACAAAGTGTTAATCGATATGACAGGTACGTTAAAATGGGGGTGAACTAAGGCTAAGTATAGTTTTCTTTTGTTATCTTTAGAGAGGTTTTTGAACCTTTGTTTCGAGGAAAAGGTTTTTTTTGTTTGTGCAGTTTTTGTTTCACATGCGTATTGTACCCTTTATGATCAATTTTAGGGCGAGTACCTTACCCCCTTCGCTGTAGGGGTAGTTGATGTTGTTGTCGGTGACTCGGTACGTCCTTATTCTGTTTATTGTTATGGTTTTAAAATTTGTATTGTTTGTTTCTTATTTTATGTGTTTGCTCGAATTCATTTATATTTATGATCTCTCTGGCAGTGCGCTGTGCGATATCCCTTGGGTTTTGTCTTTCACTGGCGATGATCTGCGTGACATCGTCGAACAGTTGTATATACATCGTTTTTTTTCTTCAAGTGCTGGGGGAGGTCCTTGGTGTATATTGTGTCCAGCGTAGGGCTGAGTTCTTCCCGCCTTGCGGGACCCCTGCTTTTAGGATGAAATCACTGCCAGTGTAGTTGTTAATGGTAATTTTTGCCTTCCTGTCTTCCATATAGCTAAACAAGATTCTGGTTAGGTTTGTCTCGAGATTGAGATGGGTTAGTTTTGTTTTAAACCCCCTAGCACCCATACCTTGTCGTAGGCTTTGAAGACATCGCGAATTGTCAAGTCCATTTTGTTGCTTCTTGCTATTTTGACTCCGAGTTTCTCGGTAATGAGTACCCGTGCTGTTTCCGTACCTCGTTTTTTTTCCGGAATACATGTTGTTGGTCGTTTTTCATATCGTTTTTTTTTAGGAAGATCTTTAGTCTTTTCATTGAGTAGTTTCACAATTAGTTTGCTAATGAATTCTAACAGCGAGATTCGTCTATAACTTTCGATGTTACCCTTGGGTTTTCCGGGTTTTGGATGAAATATCATCCTTGCCGTCTTCAAGGCTGGGGAAAAATGCCCCGTTTTTCAGGTATGTATTGAAGATTTTGAGGAGTGCTTGATGAATATTGGCGGGCGAGTTTGTAATTTGTTTTTTGGTGATTTCGTTAATGACGGGTTTTATGCTTAAATGGCGCTAGGGCTGCTTTAAATTCTACTAGGGTGAAGAACCTTTCCTCGTTCCTTTGGTCTCTGGATTCGTCCACCCGTTTGGAAGATTAGTGTTCGTGTTCCCTTTCTTGTAATGTAATTTTTCTATTATGAGCTGTTCATGGACCACGTCATAGTTTTGGTTCTCCTCCGGGGTAATAGAGAAGATCCTAGACAAATTCTCTCTAAATCTTTCTTCGATTTCCCTGTTTTTATACATTTTGGTTGCGCCTTCTTTGAGGTACATTTTGTCTTTAGGTATGAAACCTTCCAGTTTTTGTACTGGTTCTAGAACCTTCTTGGCTTTCTTTCAATATCAATGTTTTAATTATATTGTCCCATGCTATGTTAATATTTCTTCTGATTAGATCATTTGCTTGATTTCTAAAATCTCTTAATCGTACATACCTTTCTTCACTGCTGTCATGTCAACGGATTTCTTCAAACGTGTTGTAAATTTCCTCCAATTTAGTTTTCATCTCATCGGACAATTAAGGAGCAGAGATTGTCCTGTAGTTAGTTTTGGGACATATAGCCTGTCGGCTTCTATGATGAGGTTTGTAATATTGTTTAGATGCGTGTTGATTTCTTCTAGGGGACTTTCTTCAAGGGAAGTTATACTTTAATTTTCTAAGTGTTTCAAATACTCGGCCCAGTGTGTCTTTGATTATGCCTTATTTTGAACTATTTCAATTTGGATAGGCAAATTTGAAATCTTTGTAATGAGTCCGATGTGATCAGAAAGTATTGCGGAGGTGAGAGTGGTGTAGATATTAAAAGCGAATTTGGGGTTTTTCAATACTATGTCTGAAGTGGTTGAAGACCGGTCTGTTACAAATGTGGGAAAATCAGGGCCCTCTCTTTGCACCATCTGCCGCTTTATGATTAGTTCTAGAGTTTTTCCATTTCCATTGAAGGCGTTCGTGTATCCAGCAGAGCTGCATCTTGCATTGACGTCTCCTAGGAGGATCGCTGAAGATGGTTGGCGGAAGATCCGAATGAAGTTTGGGGTGGGGAGGTACGAGCGTCGGGGGTGTTGATATACCCCGGCTACGACAAGATTCCCTGTTGTCATTTTTAGCTTAATCGCTATATATGACTCTTCTAGATCTCTAATTTCGGTCTATGATATTCCTTTTTTTTATTCCCATGGCTGTTCCATCAAAGCGAATGTGGGTATGGCTTACGGTCAAATCTGAGAAATTTGGGATTTTGATCTGCTTCGTTTATAAAGACTATATCTAGATAAATTCGCCTAATTATGTTGCAATATATGAGTTTTTTATCCCTCCATCCGTCTACATTTAGAGTAAAGATTTTTAGATTTTTTAGGTATTGTACGTTCGGAGGCATTTTATCGTTTGGTGGATTTTCAATTTTTGGCCTTCTCAAAGTTCGCGGGTGGTCTAATAAGTCCTGGACATTTTTTCTTCAAATGATTAGTAGGGAGATTAAAGCATAAATTTGCCTATATTTCTGAGTCCTTGTTTAAGGGCATTATTAATCTCGGTTTCATCATAGTCGGAATCGTAATCCCATTTAAACTTCCCATTGACCAGACCTTCAACAATTTATTTTTGTTTATTGACTAACGGGAGTGGTGAGTGTGTTCTGTAAACTTCAATTTATACTTTTCGGTATTGTTTGCCTTTGTTTTTTCTTTGCTTTTTCAAGTTTTTGTCACACCAGTTTAATTTGTTCTATGACCTCCGAGTTTTTTTTTTTATTTCACTTTCGGTGTCCATTTGTTCCTCTTCTGTTGTCTCTTTTGTTTCCTGTTCAGTTGACATTCAGATTCTGTACAGGTCGCTGGAAGGCGGGTTCTCGAAAAACCAAATCGGTTTTAGGCCATTTTTTGTGAGCATTTTATTTAGCTCTTCTGAGTATGAGCTCGGTTTTGCCATGTTTACAAAATGTGCGTGGAGAATGCACAGTGTGAGATCTGGCCTCATATTTTTCTCAATATTCACGACTGTCTTTGTTTCTGTGTCGGTTGTGCCGTTGTCGCTGGGTAAGACGTTGTCTTTTTACTCTCCTTCTCTTCTATCATTGCAGTCTTTTTGTTCCTTAGTTTATCTTTCTTCAAGGGACATGCCATTGAGAGAGTACGGTGTGGATTTCCGCAATTGGCGCACTTTTTTCTTGGCTTATGCATTGTTCCCACCTACATATGCTCTGTATTCGAGCATTCCGAGCATTTCATATCCTGGAAGGTACAGTCTCGGGTCGTGTGATCATCGAGGGCGTAGCGGCGCTAGCTTGGTGTAAAACGCAAGCAGTCCTTTTTGGGCAGCTTTTGACGCAATTCCAGTGTCCTTGAATGTCGCCTTAAATACGTCAGTGTGTTCTCCGTTGTGTTTTTTAAAATTTTATGATTTATTCTATTTTGGGCCATTCTTGTTTTTTTTTCTATTTCCGCCTTGATATCTTCTGCGGAAGGCTCACCTACCCAAATTACTGACGTTTTGATTGCGACAGCAAGTGGTACCTTGGTAGTTAGCCCTATTTTCTTTAACTCTTTTGCAGGCTTTTCGCTAATTAGGTTGTCGAGGTCCTTTTCCGTATCACCCAGGGCTACATAGCCATAGTGCTGCACGCATAAGCATAAGAGTATAAAATGAATAAAGTTAGAATGTGTAGAGAGTGTGAGATAAGATAGATAGAAATTAAAGTGTGGTGTGTTGGTGTGGATGTTAATGTGTGTAGGATGATAGATGAAGATGATACAGTGAAGATGTTAAAGATTTGTGCCAGATTGCCTGGCTAACGCTTTCGTTTTTCTTTTATAATTTTGTTTTTTAGTATAAATAGTTATATTAAGCTTTGGAGCCTTTGTTTTCTTTTGCTTAATAAGCGTTTGTATAATTTTTTTAATTTTTGTTTTATTTATTTTTTGTGCTTGTTTCGCTTTTTTGTGTATTTATTTATTTTTTTATGGTCAGTAATTACTTTTAGTTCCTCATCGGGATTCTCATTTGAGTTGTATAGTTGGTAGTCATAATCGGGTATCCTTTTTTAGTTGTTACCTTTCTGGTAGTTACATTTATGTACTATACTTTATTACCTATATATTGGATTGACGTTTGTCAATGTTTTTCTCAGGCTTCCGTTGAAGCGTTGTTTATAGTGCGCACGACGGATCTCGTCTTCTTGTACGATGGTTTGGTATATTATATTCTGGGGTATTGTATTTTTTATTTTTCCCACAGTTGACTTGCTCTTTTTTGTAAGACTGTGTTTATGGGTTTTATAGTAGATCTGCGGTGGAGTTCCGCTGGTATGTAATTTTGTCTTCTTGTATTTGTTATGGATCTAGTGGCTTGATTTTGGACTCTTTGGATCCTTTTGATTTAGGAGTTACTTAATGAGTTCAATGGTACTATTGGGTATAGGAGCTTAGGTTGTACTAAGGCCAGGTATAATTTTCTTTTATTTTGGGCTGATAGTTGTTTGAATCTGTATAGTGCTGATAAGGTGGATTTTGCTTCGATGATTTTTTGTGGTAGATGGCATGTATAGACTGACGTTAATTTTAGTCTGAGGGCACATCCTTCTCTTAAGAAAAAAAAGGATATGCCTCTCCATCTACGAGTACAGTGGCTTTTTCCTTCAATTCATGGGTATTAGTTTGAACTTATATTTTTTTGTCTTAATTTTATTCCATTTTTGTAATCATTTAGGTTTTTAATTTCTATTCCTGTTCTTAGGGCGATGACTTTGGGGTTTTTCCTGTCACTGGTCACTAACTGTGTGATATCGTACGCTAGTTTTATATACATCGGACATTCATGGGTTGGATGCGGAAGTTACCTGGTGTACGCTGTGTACAGTGTTGGTCAGAGGCAGCCTCCCTGTGGAACACCCGTTTGCAGATTAATTATGTCGCCCGTTTGGCCGTTTATCTGCAATACTGCTTTCCTATTGTCCAGATAGTTGCAGAGTGTTCTGCAGAGGTTTATTTCTAGATTAAGGTCACAGACTTTGGCTTTTAGGCCGGGCTACGACACCTTCCTAAAGGCTTTAGCAACATGACGGAGTACAATACCAACTCTGTTGCCTCGCGCTGTTTCAGTAGCATTTTTTTCCGTTGATTGCTACCCCGGTGTCTGTCCCTCGCTTGCTCCAGAACCCTTGCTGTTGTGGGTTGTATAGGTTGTTTTCGTTATATTTTTCGTTATATTTTTTTGTCTTAATTTTATTCCATTTTTGTAATCATTTAGGTTTTTAATTTCTATTCCTGTTCTTAGGACAAACCTTTCGTTAAGGAGCTTTACTAGGACTTTACCCAGAAATTCCAGGAGCGAGATAAGACGGAAGCTTCCGACTTGGTGTTTCGGTTTGCCCGGCTTCGGTAGGAAGATCAACTTTGCCGTTTTAAATGCTTGGGGGAAGTATCCCATATTTAAGCAGGCATTGAAGATCTTCACTATCGATTCGTGCCCTTTTTCGGGGCATTGATTAGGTGAGCTTTGGATATCCCACTTTGTCCTGGAGCCTTTTGTTTAAAGGATTTTAAGGTTGTTAGGTATTCATCCATTGTAAAAGGCTTTTTATTCCTCATAGGATTGTGTCTTTGATCATCAACGTTTCTAAACGGTATAGTACGTTCTCTTTGTTTCCAGGCTATGTATGATTTCTTCTTCGTAGTTTTAGTCGAATTCTTGGTTCTCTTCCGGTGAAATAGAAAAAAAACATTTCTTCGCGTGTGTTTAGAAGTGTTCTTGAAGCTCCTCATTTTGTTCTACTTTCTTGAAATGTGTTTAAGGCTTATTTCCTCTTTTGGCTGTGATCCGTTTAATTTCCTGTATGTCTCCAGAATTTACTTGGACCCATTTCTATTTCCATTTTACTTATTATATTATCGCAGAGACTGTCTGAATTTTCCTTGATGGGAGTTTCTATCCTCCTTCTAATTCTACCATTTCATCTTGGATCTCTTGGGTCCATCTAGGTGCAGGTATGGATGTGTACTCTATTCTTGGGGTGTGTATACTGTCCGCCTCTCTGATTTTTCTGGTAATTAATTCTAGTTTGTCATCTATTTTCTCTTTACCTTGGTTGTTAAGTGATCCAGTGTCTATTGTGTTTAACTACTGTCTGTATCCATCCCAGTTTGTTTTGCTGGTTGCTTTACTGCGTGTTTTTTTTATTTGGATGGGCGAAGTTGAGATGGTGGTAATTATGCTTAAATGATCGGAGGAAGTTGCGGGGCATAGCTGTGTGTTGTGATTTAGTTTGAAGTTCTGACTCGTTGAAATAATATATCTGGGGTAGTCGAGGCTCGGGATGTAAAATAGGTAGGAAAGTCTGGTCCTTCTATGTTTAGTAGGCCTCTTTGCATTGGGAGTTGAAAGGTTTTACCGTTCCATTTGTACTGGTTGTGCACCATGCTTCCCTGCACCTTGCGTTAAGGTCTTCGGCTAGAAAGGTTGAGGCCTGTCTACGGAAAAGCTTAATGAAATTGGGTATCGGTAGGTACGAGCATCTTGGGGGTTGGTAGGCCCCGGCTATGACCAGATCACCTGTGGTCATTTTTATTTTCACTGTTAAAAATGACTCTTCTTGGCCTTTAATTTCTGTGAAGTTTATTCTTATTTTAATACCTATTGCAACTCCGTCATATCTTGACTGTGAGTAATTGGTTGTTATGAATTTATAATTTGGGATTTTTATTGTTTCCGTATCTGTGGTCATGCCATGTTCTGCTAGGATTATTAAGTCTGGGTCTTCCTTTCTTATTATGTTCGAGTAGATTATGCGTTTCTCCTTCCAGCCTTTAACGTTCAAGGTGAATATTTAAATTCTACGTTGATACGTGTCCATTGTTGCTTATATCTGTTTATGGTCTCTACCTGACTTTGTTTTTTCTGGTCGGCCTAGGGATCGAGCGCGTCCATTTCTTTTATTTTTAAATTCACTGCACGAGACGTTGCTGCATGATTCTGGGGCATTGTGAACTTCTGTTTCGCCTGCGTCTGCTTCGTATTCCCATCTAAATTTTCCCTTGACTAGTCCATCGACTATTTCCTTCTGCTCATATTGCTTTTGAATAAGGTAAGCATGGGATCTGTAAATTTTGATGTTGAAGTGTTGGGTGGTCATTTTTTATTTTTGTTTTTCTGAGTTCGTTTTTGTTTCTTCTTCTTTAGAGTTGGTTTCCATTTCACTTTTATCTTTTTCTTCTTCTAATTGGTTAGGTATTGTCCGTTGGAGTCATAGTTATTTTATACAATTCGCCGAGGGTGGGTTCTCCGGGAACCTCATTTTCTTTAGACCGTTTTTTTTTCAAACATGAGGTTCAGTTCAATTGCATATAATTACGGGTTCGCCGTGTTGACAAAGTGTGCATGCATTATGCACAAAATTAATTCGGGTCTCATGCTACCCTTGATAATGACTTTTGTGGTCTGAGCTGCACGCTAAATTGAGGTGGGGGATTATATAGGCGCTCGCTGGTGGCTGGGATGGCTAGGCGGGAGCCTCCACGACTCGCGCGATCTTGGGGAAAGGCAGCGATTGCTTCAAGGGAACCGAGATATAGATGACGTAGAATGTTCGAAGAGCTTCGATCTATGCAGGAGGGTATGGAAGCTGGCTGAAGGCTATGCGAGACGAGGAAAATGTGTCCCTGAGTAAAGGCAGCTGGGATGCATTAAAACGGCGTGTACCACATCGTAGCCGTAGTTCAGCCTCGCTTCCCACGCTCCATGCGGTGAGCTCGAGACGACGTGTGTACAGAAGGGCATGAGGTCGCCCTTTGACCTATTCTTCTACACAGACCATGTTAAAATAGGTCTTCTACATAATACAAAAGATTAATTTGTAAAATATTGGTCCAAAATACTTGTTCAAAATATTCCATGAAGAGCCATCACAGGACAGAAGATAAGAGGCTGCTTAAAGAGAAACCAAAATCCTTGCCTATATTAAGCCCTTTCATATGAGATAACTATTCGAAACACCGGCATTAATTAATTCAAAGAACACTTAATGAGAGGCCGGTAGATTGATCTCTGGCAAAGGTCATTTTCTTTAAAAAACGAGTTTCATCGACAGGTACTATGGTAAAAAAAAGTCTACATCTCAGAATAAGAGCTAATATTTGCCCAAGTCAAAATTGATGGATTTAAATTTGCAATAAATTTCTTGGCATTTTTAATGTACCTACCAGAAATGCTGCCCTAAAATGGCGCATAAGTACGAGACCATTCATTGAGATAATTATACGACGGGGAGTTAGTTGCCTGTAGATATAAAGAAGAGGTAGTTAATAACTAGAAATCTTTTTTATAGATCAAGGAAATCTTTTAGGATGTTTTTTTTAAATCCTTATTAAATAGTTGGAGATCATTAAGTTTTATTACTTAGTGCTCTTATTCATTAAAATTTTAAAACTTATTAGGGCCAATAACAACCTGCCAGGTATGATAGAAGGAGCGGTTTCAAGCAATTAGTTAAGCAGATATCATGTTACAAATGCATGTTTTTCGCTTTCATTTCTTATGGCTTTAGTAATGCTTTAGTAATACTATTACAAGCAAATATTAAAGGTAGAGCCATAGCTAGATAAGTAAAGTACATTTTTGTTATATTTTGATCCCTTAACCCATAAGCTTTTGGTAAATATTTAAAACAAAATTTAGGACTAATTCACTTTTCACTGAACGAACACGATATGAAACATTATTCTACCAAGGACACCATCGCACAATGGCTATTGTAATTAATGCTCAAAAGTATTTTTGCTTCAAAGCTATCCTAGTAGTGCAGTCCAACCTTTCGTTACTGTGATGTATTAATGTCATATAGCAATCACTTCTTCAACGGGAGGGGAAAGATATATTGCAATAAAACGTTCTGAAAAAACAAGGCAAATTATTATAATGGATAAAATCAACTATGTAAAAAAACAATGATCTCTCGAGAGAAAGGAAAATATAAATAATTTACCAACTGCCTTTCCACGTCAATTTACTAGAGATATAAAAGACATCTTAAAAGTTTACCCTGATCGGTTAAGAGCCAGGGAGTTGAATACACAGTAATCCATTACTGTATATCCCAAATTTGAATCTGTCAAAAAGGGAATAAGTATCACTGAAACTCTAAGAGGAATAATCTTCTCTTTATAAATATTGCCTCCATGTTTTTTTATGCGTGTCGGTCTCTGTCTTGCTTGAAGTTATTTTCTCTTTTCTCTCTTTTTATATTAAAGGAATGTGTTCGAGTAATATTTTGGCAGTCTTGTACAGCTGAATAATGAAGTGCGATGCATTGAAACAAATCTTGTTTTGTGAACTAAAAAAGATTGCAAATATTTGACTACATTTAATGAGAGAGATAACGACGGTTTAAATTTTTAAATGTAAAGTAATTCTAGCAGGTAAAGATGTGGGGAGTTTCTTACTGTATTTAGTAATCTGAAGTCCTCGAAGGTGACACTAGAACCACATTGCGAGAAGTGGTTTTGAATAGGGGAATGGGGCAGATTTAATAAGTTGAAAACAAGTTGTCTCAGATCTACCCGTATATTGCATAAAAAGGAATAGCGTGTGCGCATTTTTTTCCCTACATGATAGTGCTACTGCATGTACAACAAAAACCGTATATAATTTTGTATACAAAATATTTACTTGATGCGGTAAGCAACATTTTAGACCTTTACCTGTTCTAGTTGCTTTACATATAAAGTTTCAACCCACTTTGAATAATAGCTCCTTAAATGTTATATAAAATAGAGTCAAACATTAATAGCATATTAATTTGTTAGGAAAATTGACATTTTTTTGTAAAAATAATTCATTGTTAATTTTGTTCTTATTTCATATCCTTTACGTTGTTTCTTTACATTTCTGCAATTTCATAGTATTTAAATCGTTTCAAATCTAACCTTGATGTTTTACGTTATTTTCGCATACATTAAGAAAATATTTTATTTTCATATTTTAATCTGTTTTTTATTTATTCTCTATCACTATTGATGGGATGTGTTATAATCCTGAAACGTTTGCAATATACGTATGTTAGAAAGAGAGATCGGTTCAGTTATGGTTATTTTGTTATATATATAAATAAATATAAATATATATATATATATATATATATATATATATATATATATATATATATATATATATAATCAAAAATCAAATGACACCGTGATATATAATACATGTATTTTTAAGGCCGAACGAAATGAAAACTGGTGACACAACCTGGAAAATCGCTAAGGAAATGATTACGTGGCCATTGAAGCTTAAGAAATAAAATGGAAGATATAGAAAAGGACTTATAGGGCAAACTATTTTAAAATGAATATAAGGGTTGGATTGAAACCTATTGCCTCAACCGCTCTTCGCTAAAAATGACCACGACGCTCATTGCCGGAGCTACTATCCTCAACTAAACTTAGGAAGACCAATTATATCATTAGAAAGAGAATGTAAAACAGCATAATGGTTTCAAATCTAGTTAGAATCGGCCGAATAGCTATGAAGTTATTGCCAAACAATTCCTAGGATAACCTAGTTAAGACTTTGGCAATTATACCATTAGAAAGGGAATGTAAAAAAAAGCAAAGGGTTTCAAATTTCGTTAGAATCGACCGAATAGTTATGAAGTTATTTCCAAATAATTCTCCAGCTAACCTTGAGAAAACTTTTGTCAATTCAATCATTCGAACAAAAATGTAAAACGACATAAAAGTTTCAAATTTCGTTAAAAAACATAAAAAACATAAAGGTTTCTGATTTCGTTGGAATCAGCCGAATAGTAACAATACTATTACCAAAAAAATAAAAAGTAAAATGGGGACCGATGGACCGACCAACCGACCGACATAGTGAAATATAAGGTCGCACGTTACTAAAAATAATTAGAAAATAATGCTTTCTTTCGCTGAATCCAAAATCACGCTTTGATCTTGTTCACGAAGGAAGTGAGTTTCAGTCTCAGTACCTTTACTGTTCGATCAGAAAGGCAAAGTGATGACAAATATGGGTTAAACTAGTGATATTTAATTTTAATCTATTTCCTAATCAATTTTCTAAGGAATGTTTGAATCTAATATATATATATATATATATATATATATATATATATATATATATATATATATATATATATATATATATATATAATTTTTTATATAATTATTCATTTAGAGCCTTTGACAAATTATAAAACACGCTATGGAATCATTCCTAAAATAAAAGTTAACATTTATAGTAAATGAATTTAGTTTATATAATATACATTTATTTTTATTTATTTAATACTTAGATGGATCCCATTTTGAATTACAGTCATAACTTTTAGTAGTTTGGATTTGACAAAATTTTCACAATTTTATGACCATATGTATTCTCTCTAAGGTTATAATTTTTTATACTGTTGTATTTTATTTCTACTTGTGGTACTACTTATTGCTTTGTCCAGCCCTTCGCAAAAGTGTTCTATTTTTGTGGTTGTAAGTATGGCATGGGGCATTCTCCTAGTGGAAATATAACTTAATTGCTTGTGGTTTCAGGATGCAATTTCGTGATAGATTGCTAAAAACCTGGGAAAACTATGAGGTATAAGGTGTGGAATTCATTCCTCTCTTGCATAAAACCTTATGCCCTAGACCTGATAAAGACCATCAGCCCCTTACTATGATACATGTATAAACTCCTCTATGCGTTGCACTTAATACCACAAAGCAGGGTGAAATGCCTTTCCAATCTTTGCCTACACTGATTGCTACAAAAATGTCACTTTTTTAAATAATTTTCTTCCTTGATATATTTAAATGAAATGAAATGTATAAACATAATAATTATTTTCATCTGACCAGATAAATTCAGACCATTGTTCATGATTCCAATTTCTTGACGATCTTTTGGCCCACTGAGACGATTTTTCTGATGCTTTCAGATATTCATGGCTTCTGTCTTGCTTCGTATTCTTTTAGTCCAATTTTATGTCTCCTTCTAAATTTACTTTACTGCATGATATTTTAAACTTGAAGCTTTATTGTTAGTATCAGTAATTTGAAATGTTTTCTACGATTCAGCAGCAAATTTCTCGATAAAAATATCTTAATCTCTTGCTATTGTTTTATATCGGTTTTGAG
Organism: Ceratothoa steindachneri; assembly: GCA_963969495.1. Classification (NCBI taxonomy): domain Eukaryota; kingdom Metazoa; phylum Arthropoda; class Malacostraca; order Isopoda; family Cymothoidae; genus Ceratothoa; species Ceratothoa steindachneri. The sequence continues at coordinate 120,199,114 of OZ018326.1, forward strand.
AGCTTCATATCTTTAACATCTTAGCGTTATATAAATTTCTACTTAAGATAACATTTGGCTATGGAGAATTTTGATTTAAATACACAATATTTATAAATTTAAGCTAAACTTAAGAAATATTGGTTAAAATCTGATTTTCGGAAACACCATTTTATCAATTACATACCACTGTGTTTCAAACTTGTTAAAAAAATATTATACATATTGGTAAAATACAAATTATTATTATACACATTTATGAAGATGATAAATTATAAAAGGGTGGATTTAGTATATAAATATACAAATATATGAGTGGTGCTTTATACCTTTAGCCAACGGTATATATATATAAATTTATATGGTCCTTTCAAAGATTATTTATTGCATTGTGTATTCTTGAAATATTTTACTCTCATATAGCCTGCTTTGCTTTTGGGGGCAAATTTTTGAAAAGAGATAATAGCTTTCAATTGAATTTGTAATGATTCAAGAGTTAAGCGAAATTAAATGAAAAGGAAAACTTTGACTTGAAAAGTAAATGGAATTCATTTTTTGGAAAATAAAAAATATTGGAGTTATTTGCGCTTAATATTTTTTTGAGAGCTGATATATCTAGAGTAAATTCGATCATGATTTAATCATTTGGCTTCCTATTTTTAATTACAAATTTATAGCTACAACATTGCAAAAATGCAAAGAAGTGTGCAAACAAAAATAAAGAGATATAGTGAAAATTCATAGAGATGAAACGAGCGACTATGAATTTTGTAAAAGAGAAATGAGAGAACCATACTCTGATATTTATGTGTGATTGCTGTTTTTCGTCAACGTCACCGAAAAATTCTATAATGATGTACTTTTCACTTTCTACATAGTCTCAGGAGTGGAAGAGAGAAGAAAACTATATCTTCTCTTTGACGGTAATTATAATATCCACTAGAGAATTTGAGTGTTAATGTAATTTTAATTACTTTGTTGTATTCCAATATCGCTCTATTTGACTGGAATTAAGTATTTCAATCACTCAGTTTATGATTTTCAGCTCTATATGTATATATATATATATATATATATATATATATATATATATATATATATATATATATATATATATATGCGTAATTTTAATTGCAGTAGGAAGGATACGACCATCAGTGACATTCTTATTTATTTCAAGCAACGTTTCGGAGTACCTAAACCATCATAAGGCTAAAGGGATAAAGACGGTACCGAAAAGTTCTTCAGAGTTATTTTCCTCAAATACATTTCTAAATAACCGTAATTAACAATTCAAAAATAGGTAATTTCTTCCGCACCAAGGATTTAACCCCGGCTTATTTGTGCAATAGCATTGTATACAAATTTACTTGCCTTAGATGTTTCCAGGGAACATATATTGGTAGTACTATTCGCTCGTTACACTCAAGGCTTTGCGCACACCTCGGCACTAGTTGCCGAACAGGAGAGTCTTGCTCTAGTAAGGAAGATTCTGGGCTCTTATCCTAACATTACATAGCTCAAAATCCTGAAATCTCTCTTCATAAAAACACATTCACTGACGTTAAATTCAGACTTGACCTGCCACCTGTGAGGGTATGTAACGTACATACTCGCATGCCGCCAGATAATCGTGGGAACGAAAGAAATTTGTCGTTTGAGTTGACCTTCGTCTCCCCTCTCCCCCCCACCCTTCCCCAAACTGGCGACAGGAAGTCTGACGAAAGAAGGCCTATCTTACAGAGAAGCCTAAATTCTATTTGCCTTCTTTATGAAACTATGGAGATTGTCCAGAAGGCGCTGCGATAAGCGAATTGTCGTGATAATCCTGGCTACGGCACAACCCGCCTCTAACCAGCTTTCGCACGTTCCGTAGGAATTAAAGCCTACCTATATATATATATATATATATATATATATATATATATATATATATATATATATATATGATCGTAGATTAAGTCATAGGGAAAATACCATCGACTTAAACAAAAGTGGTGTTTTCAGATCAAGGACTAGAATAATTATTGGACCAGACTATGAGCAATTCTACGACATATATAAAAATGGTGTCAGCTTTAAGCGGTCAAATTTTTGAGAAAGCGAACTCATATAGCCTAAAACTTGCCAACGTCCAAGGAAGCCCAAATAAACTAACGTAAATTTTGAAAATTATATTCTATTCCACGAAGGAATATAAATAATAACCATTAATAATCCTTTCCAGATAGCAAAGACAAAGCTAGGAAAATATTCGTTATTTTGGGGATTAGTTATTAGATTGTATCGGTTAGGAACAATCGCAGTTTCTTATTCTCTTACCAGGTGCGTAAGTTCTTTCGTGAGTCACCAGTGTCGTCAGCAAGAGCAGCAATGGCTTCACAATCGTTTGAAGTTTTCGTCAAGCAAGGACAAGCTCTAGGTCTCACAGGACAGGAACTAAAAGAATTCGTCCAAAGCGAACAGCGGAGGAAAGAGCACGTGAGATTGAAGTAAGAAAAGAAGCGTTAGAATTGGAAGAAGAAGAAAAGAAGTGTTAGAAATCGAAGTAAGAAAAGAAGAATTTTAAGAAACAGAAAGGATTCGAAAACATAAAAGGGAATTAAGCAGAGACCAAGTTGAAGTCAGTTCTGTTAGTTCCCCAATATAAAGACGAAGAAGATTTGTGCTCATACTTAACACATTTTGAAAAGATCTTCAAAGGAAACGGATGGGCCCTAGAATCCGAAGGAGTCAGTAGATTGCTCCCATTGCTCAGTCCGCGCTTAAGAGAAATTTTCATCTCGTTACCACATGAAGCTACAATAGACTATAGCACTTTGAAGGCTAAATTGCTATTCGCCTTTAACTTGAACCCTCAGTTCTACCGCGCTAAGGTAAGATCGGCTAAACCCAGCCTGGTCAAACTTACCAACATTTTGAAAATATCCTGAAGCGAAACCTCCAGTTCTGGTTAGAATCCTCCAAAGTCGAATCGAAGTATGAGGCCCTGATTGACTTTATGTTAAAAGACCAGCTATTGTCCACCCTCCCTCAAGAGACCCGAGGATTCGTGCAAGACCGCCGAGCGTCTACCTTTCAAGAATGCCTCGAGGAAGCTGATCTCCATGCGACAAATCATCAGCTATACCAGAGGATACCCAGAAGAATAGTCCCCCGTCACCGAAGAATAAATTTAGTCAATGAAAGTCCCATAAAAGGAAACCCCCTCCATTGATGAAGACCACAGCCCCATTAAGGCCAAAGAATAAGATATTTGTAGCCCACGAAGACAGAAAACCCCCAGTTTTCAATAACCCCTACAATAACCAGCACCAAAATAAGCAGGTTATATGCTTCTCCTGCGGTTCTCCGGCAATTATAAGTCCCAATGTGTATAGAATTCTAGCCTACGTTCCATCCAGAGCCAACAAGTTCACCAAGTAACCGCTACCATTTCTCCGGAACAGCCGGCTGCGCTTGAGTCATCTCCTTCGTCTCCATCCCCACAGGAATTTCGAGTGAGCTTCCTGTTCAACAAAAGTTCGCCCGGAGGAGTAAATTTCGAAACCGGCTCGATCAATGGCTGTAAAGTGTCTACCCTCGTCAGAGACACAGAGTACACATGCATTGTGGTGTCAGACAAATTGCTTCTCCCTGTCGACCCCCAGCATAAGAAGTACGCAATTGTACACGACTTCTTAGGTCGAGAAAATAGATTCTCGGAAATCCGCTGTCATGTACAGTGTAAATATTTCACTGGTTGGGCCGACGTAGTGGCAGCCCCAATCAAATTTTGCTCAGGACTCATTGGCCAGAGCGCAGTACTCTCCCAGAGTGAAGTGACTCAAGCTGTCGTCACTCGAGCGCAAGCTAGCTGCGAGGCCTCTCCCTTAACACGCCTTTTCACCCCAGAGGCTCCTTTAGAGGTCCCAACGAGTAATGCACAATTACTAGGAGCTCAGCAGAGCTGCCGTTTACTTCAATCCCTTTGGGAAAAGGCCCGAAAGAACGAAGAGGTGATCGTTCGAGGGAACCGTCCCATAAGGTACATCATTAACGACTCCCTTCTGTTTCGCACCTCGCGGGATGAGTCTGACCCACCTTCCAAGGTCATGTGTATCACGCGCACACATGTAGACCAAAATCCGGCGAGTAGCACATGAAAGTCCCATGGCTGGTCATTTCGGTTATAACAAGACTTCTCAGCGAGTATTTAAATACTTTTTTTGGGCCGTTGCAGCCAAAGATATTGCAGAATTCTGAAAAACGTGCGATTTGTGCCAGAAAACCACTGGAAAAGGTCGAAAAGCCCCAGTTCCCCTGCAAAAAACCCAAGTCATTTCGGCGCCCTTCTCGAGAGTCACCATCGACCTCATAAGACCAATTTACCCCCCCTTCCGCCGAAGGTCATACGCATGTAATAACATTGATAGACTGCGCTACCCGATTTCCAGACGCTATCGCTCTAAAAAGGATCGATAGTATCTCTTGCTCTGAAGCGCTTATTTCCATTTTTTTCTAGAGTAGGATTGCCCAAAGAAATCTTGTCAGATAGAGGCCGCCAGTTTACCTCTGAGCTCATGGAACACGTGAACACCCTGCTCCAAATCAAACCTATTTTTACCACCCCTTTCCATGCAAGCACGAACGGCATGTGCGAAAAGTTCAATGCGACCTTGAAAAGCGTCCTCAAGAAGCTTTGCATGGAACAACCCCAAGAATGGCACCGATATTTGCAAGTGGGGTTATTCGCATGCCGCGAAATTCCCCATAGGACCATCGGATTTTCCCCCATTTGAGCTCCTGTACGGAAGAAACGTGCAGGGGCCCCTCAGTATTTTGAAGGAGTTATGGACAAATTCCCGTTTGTATCCAGAATTAAGGAGCACTTATTTCTTCGTCCTCGAACTAAGGGAAAGATTAAAAAGGTGTTCTGACATAGCAGTCAGAAATTCCGAAATTAATATGGAAAAGTATCAGACATACTTTTATCTAAAGGCCAAACACAGAAAACTGAAGCCCAGAGATGAAGTTCTACTCTTGCGTGATCTGCCTGAGTTAAGCTAGCTAAGCTGGGGGACTTTTAGTCCGGTAGGGTCACCCATGCCAGTAAGGTAGCTGTAGTAGGATCCAGACTAATGGTTGTCAAACTTCTCTACCACTTCTTTGATGCGTCTCCTTGCATCCCCCTACCAACCTCTTCGATTCTGTTAGTACTAAGTTTCACCAACTCTCTTCAACTGTCAAAAAATCAAAACAAAAACCCAATAACAAAAAACAAACCTTCATCTCTATTACACATATGTTGTTTATTAATAAGAGCCTCACCAGGTCCCTTATGCTGCGTGAGAAGAGAGGCTTTGGAACCTCTTTAAATAATGCCTTGGAGCACTCATAGGTTACAAGAGACTGAGATTGAAGGGATCTTAGGCGTTTGGGGTACGATTAATGGAGAATTGCTAGGTACCCCTTAGAAGCTTTCTTCTAACGTGTAATTGCCTGACCAGCTCCCTGTGACCACTGCTTGGTGAATAAAGGCTCAACTGATCTTTGGAGAGAGGGCTTTTGTGCCTTGCTGGTTGCCAGATCAGCTAAAGATCTCGGATGAAGTCGTGGGCACTTAGCTTTACTATTTGCCTCAAGTCTGGCCGTTTTTAGTTGATTAGTAGGGCTTAGTAGGAAGACAGTTACACCTCAAACACCCCTGTCGAAAAATCAGAGAACCAGTTCACTGGGGCTCTCGTGCTGCTCAGTTGGGAGCTGCGGCACGATTGGGGTCGTCCGGCCCAGGGGAGACCTTAGGGTTGGTGTGCTTGATCAAAGGGTTTCTGTTCGCCGAAAGACCGAAAACCTCCGGAAAATAGGCGGATGTGATTAGTGCGAGAGAAAATCACAACCAAAAAATCCTTTTTTAATGCGTATGGTCCGAGATTTTTGTAAGATGGCCAGGAAGAATGGTCCCATGTTTCGAAAGCTAACCTGCAAAATATGCAAAGTCTACAGATGGAGTGAAGATTTCGGGGGCAGGAGTTGCAAGGAACTCACAGATGGCGTCAGTGTCTGTGACTTCTGCGAACTCGAGAAGCGCCTGGGCGAGAGCATCGCTCAACTGAGAGAGGAGAACTCCCTCCTTAAAAGGGAAGTTCAACTCTTAAAAACAGAGAGATGCAGATGCTCAAGCGAGAAGGCTCCCGACGTCCAACAGCCGATTTCTTCTGCTGAAGGGCTTCCTCAACGAGCCAAAAAGAAGAAAAGAAAGAAGAAAGAAGAGAAAGTAGAAATAGAAGAAGAGAGAGTAGAAAGAGAAGAAGAGAAAGTAAAAGGAGAAGAAGAGAAAGTAGAAAGAGAAGAAAAGAAACTGGAAACAGAGGAAGAGAAAGTAGAAGCAGTAGAAGAGAAACGGGAAACAAACGAAGAGATAACAAAGGAAGTCAGGAAGAAGAATAAGAGGAAGAATAGGAAGAAGAAGAAAAAAATTGAGAGATACAAGAGGAAAGCGGCAAGTCGCCTCCGAAAGGAAAGACTAAGTCGTCCACAGACAAATGTGCAAGAGTCACCCTTATTGGTGATTCTCAAGCACGATGTCTGAAGCCCCTGCTAGCGGCCCGCCTTCGCACAAGCGTTAAGGTTAGTTGCATCCCAGGCTGTGGGAATAAGCAGGTAAGAGCTGAGGCCGAGAAGTCTCAGATTTTAGAGACTTCAGTCGTTGCCCTTATGGTAAGTGGCAACGACCTCTACCTCAGAGGAGGTAGGGTAGGCACTACAGGTGAGATTATGAGGACAGTTATGGGCGCTGTCGACGACTGTGGATTGAAAACCCGCAGACGCGTCGTGGTGGGGCTGCTCCTGAGGTGGGGTCCAAGCCGGACTGCCCACTTGAGGAACATGTCGGTAAACAGGCGACTTGCAGACCTCTGTACGGCGGAGGGTGTTTTTTTTTGTGGACCCGTACGCCGTGTTCTATGGTAGAAAAGACCTCTACTAAAGATCGGGGCGCACCTCTCCTTTAAGGGCAAGGCGTTCCTAGCCAACCTCATCCAGGATGTCATGTAGCGCACCCAAAGGAGTTTCCGGCTTATTGGGAAGGCGGACGAACGCCAGTACGCCCGAGTCACTCCCCAAACAACATTCTCGGAGGTTGTCAAAAATGGTGCCACCGCGACAAACAAGAAGCCGGGAAACGGAAGAGTATAGGGAGTCCTACATTAGGGGACTCCCTGAAAGTTCTTCTGTTCAATGCGAGGTCAATCAGGAACAAGTTTCCTGAGCTCCGTGGCCTCGTAGCGACGGAAGAACCCGAAATGGTAGCCTTTACAGAATCGTGGATAAAAACCTCAAACCAAGACTTTGAAGGCGAATTCACGGTTCCTGGCTACCAACTCTTCCACAAAGATAGGCCAGACAGAGAGGGTGGCGGTGTAATGTTGTATGTCAAGGATACAATCAAATCTACGAACTCCAACGTTATACCCGACCACGAGCTCCTAGGCGTTGACCTAGAGATCGGTCCTGTCAGATACAGGACCATGCTGCTTTACAGACCCCCTTACCAACCCGTTGAGAAGGACAGGGAACTGTACCAGCCTCTGGGTGAGCTGGTTCAAGGCAGAGTGTGCATCGTTATGGGCGATTTCAACAGCCAAGTTGACTGGCAAACCAGAGCAGCCTGTGGCGAGAGCGCGCTACTCTTGGAGTTCGCCAACAACGAGTTCCTCACTCAATGGGTCAGAGAACCGACGAGAGGAGAAAATATCCTCGACTTGGTCCCCGTAAGGGGCGCGGTGATTTGCCATCCTGGCCGCCGTGCTGACGGGATCCAGCGCTCTGTCCGGCCCCAGCTTAGCCTCTCTTCCTTCCTTCAAAATACTTGTTTCCTCTCTTTTCACACAACCTCTCTCACAACTTTCTCTGGTCAGCCTCTAATTTCACAGGGTAGATGCTGACCTTCCTTTCAGCCAACCATCCCGCATCGGGGCTAAGGGGGTGGGGGACAATGTTCCCTAACACCTGAGCTCCGGTCTGGGGTGGCTGGTTTTTAACAACCTGCTTCATCCCCAACCATACCTTCCTCAAATCCCTTTTCCTCTCCTCTTCACAATCTATTAATTTTTACGCCGTGTCCAAGGTGGAGCCGCCAGGCCGATGGACTGCCAGGCCACCAGGCGGGAGGGGTGGTCTTAAATGGCGGCGCCTGGCTCTGCCGGGCTTGTAAGCACCTCTCGCAGTGCGGGCTACTGCGAGAGGTGATGAGCGATTGCGTCCCGTGTCAAAAAGAGGGTCACCATGCCTAATGATGAGTTTAAAAAAAAACCCAACCCCCAACTCCCCCTATAACATCTACGGAGCCGCCCTTAGGCTGCTCCAGCAAAAAAATGGAGGTCCCCCCCCCCTGTGCTTGCTCAGGGGACCCTCCATATATCTCTAACCGGAGAGGAGGCTTACTCCTCTCCTTCGCTTACGGGTGTAGGGGACTCCCCCTCACCCCCTTCTCTGGAGGTGCTTTCGGGCGCCTCCCTTTTACCAGCGGCAGTCCCCTCTGTTCTGCCAAGAAAGCCAGCAGGCAGCCCTTAGCCAGCCGCTCCACATCGAAGCGGCTCGGTATGGCAAACCCCCTTAGGGGGGAGAGGGAAGCCAGGCTCCTTCGGTCGCTTCCCTCAAAAGACCTGCTGGCAAGAATACTGAACCTTGCCGGGGTCAAGGCCCATGCCTCCCCAAAGAAGACTAGTGATGATACTGCCAACGGGACCTGCGATGTCTTGGGGGAGGATGGCCAACTGGAGGCCCCCCCTAAGATAGACATGGTCCTTGAGAAAACCCAGCCTCAGACGGTAGGGCCTTCCATGGGGTGGAATCTGGGCTCGGCGCCAAGCACCGAACCCGAATCCGCCCCGATGCAAGGTCCTCCTCAAACGGCTGTGGTTTCCGAAGCAGTACAAGGAGGGGAGGGATCTCCGCCAACCAGTGCCCCCACGACTACCAGGACCTTCTCCATTTCAGAGAATGACCTGGCTGAGGCCGGTCCATCTGGCCTAGGGGCTTCTTCCGGCGGAGGTGAGAAGCGGGTTCATTCCCCGCCCTCCTCTCCGAAAAAGAAAAAGAAAAAGACTAAAAAGACAAAAAAGACTCAGGGCTCCTCTCCATTCGCGGGGGCTGCGGGGACGGATGGGTCTGCTACCACTCTGGCAAGCGACCAAGCCAAGATCGGCACATCCGCCCCCTCTGCCCCCCGGTTGCGGAGCCCCTGACAAAGAAGACTAATTATTAGAGTGCACAGGGCGGAGCCTCGATGACATCGAGGCCCCTGATTCAGAGGTTACCAGGCGTTTTTGAGCCCGCTGGCTTCAAACGCTTCCTCGTTATTCGCTCCACTGATGGCACCATGTTGTCCAAGGGCAACATGATCCATCAGAGGAGAGGATTAGCTAGTGCAATTGGTAGAGAGCCGAAGGTAACCCGTTTCTCGGACGGGAGCCTTCTGGCGAATGCGGCGAATCCCGCCAAGGCGGCCAAGATTAGTGCTCTTCGGACACTTCATGGCACCCCGGTGAGTGTGACGCCGCACTCTACCATGAACTTTGTGAAAGGAGCAGTTTATGCGAGGGAACTCCTCGTTGACTACTCCATTGACGATATCACCTTAGAGCTCGCCGACCATGGGGCGGTCAAGGTCGAACGTGTGATGAGAAAACAGGGAGGGGCCTCGAGACCCACCCCTACACTCTTCGTCACGTTCGACTGTGACAAGCTCCCTGAGTCGGTGCGTGCTAATTGGTACCGCTACCGTGTGAAGGAATTCGTGCCACTGCCACGGCGGTGCTATTACTGTCACCGCTTCGGCAAAACGAATCGCTCATGTAGACGTGCAAAGTCGGGGTCACCCGAAGTCTGTGTAAATTGCTCCAAGGTCGCACACGATAACCTCAAATCGTGTGTGGCCAAGTGTGTCAATTGCGGAGAGCCGCACCCTGCTTCTTCGAAGCAATGTGGTGCATATCTCCTGGAGAAAGAAATCCTGGCCGTTCAGGCCCAGGATAGACTCTCATTCCGCGAGGCAAAGGACTTGGTCCTGGCGCGCCCAGCTCTGCCTGGGACGTCATATGCCTTAATAGTTAGAAAGGCACCCTCTGCGCCTGGCCCATCCAGGTCAACGAGCACGGTTGTTTTCACGCCCATTCGGAGCCCTTCTGCGGGCTCTACCCAACCCGGGCGCTCCCCTGGTAAAGCTGGCGGCAAAAAGGGTTCTTTCTCTGCCCCGGTAAAACCAGGGCTCCCCCCCTCTTCCCCCAGCGTGACCGTTTCCCGTAAGGCGAAACGGCCACGCGCCTCCACCGAGTCTTTACACTCACAGGAGGCAACACCCCTGAAGATGGTCGCTAGGCCATCTTCCGGGGTTCCTAAAGCTGTCCCCCGAAAGGAGGACAGCAACAAAGGAGCTTCGGCTCCTTCCCCCCGCAGCGCCCGCCTAAGGTTTCGAGGCTGAGGGAGGAAAAGACTCGCATGGCGAGCCCAACCTCCCCCAATAAGTCCTTGAAGGCGACAGCGCCTCCAGCGCTTTGTCAGGCCAACAGCGCCCGGGGTTCTGCCCCCGGGCAGCGTACGGCCATTCCCGTGAGGGTCTTCAGTTCGAGGAGGGCCCCCGCGTCTCCTCCGAGCTAGGCCTGGAGGGCATATTCCTTCAATGGAATTGCCGTGGACTCCGGGCCAACTGGGAGGAGCTGCGGAGGCTCGTCTCGTCCCGCTCCCCGTTAGCTATTTTTTTGCAAGAGACCATGCTAGGTGCGTGCCCCCTGCTCGCCCTCCCGGGGTACAAGGGTCTTGCGACCCCACCACCGTGGGATGGCCGGGCTGGGGGATTCGCGGTTTACACCCGGCATGATGTCTCCGTTCTTCCTTTCTCTTTAGATACCTCCTTTCAGGCAGTGGCTGTGCAGCTGCGCCTGGATAGGAGGTATACTATCATTTCTGCGTACATTCCACCGTCAGCTGACTTCGACGCGGGGGACTTCCGCCGCGTCGTGGCACGGTTGCCGAGGCCCTATCTCTTGCTTGGAGATCTGAACGGCAGGCATCCTCTCGGGGAGATTACTCCATAAATCCCAGGGGACAAGTCCTTGCCGATCTGATCGAAGAGCTTGAGATGGGTGTCCTAAACGTGGATGAGTTTACGCATCACTGTCCGAGAACCGCTTCATTTTCTTGCCTTGACCTATCTTTGTGCTCTTTGGATGCACAGCCTGATTTTGATTGGGGGGTGGTCGATGACCTCCATGGTAGTGATCACTTTCCCATTCAAATATCATTTTCAGGGCAACTGCCGCCTGAGAGACCACCTCAGTGGTGCTTGGCGCGGGCGCGGTGGCCTGCATTTCAGGAAATGACTGAATTCTCTATCTCAGTCGAGGAGTTTAGGTCGGTAGATGAGGCCGTTGAGTTATTCTCCGGCAACCTCATCGCCGTGGGCCTGACTACTATTCCTAGGAAGTCTGGCCGTTTTGCACGCCGACCACTCCCATGGTGGTCGGCCGAGTGTGAGACGGCCCTCAAACAGAAGCGTTATGCCTACATGCGCTATAAGCGCCGCCCGAACGATTTCACACTCGCTGAATTTCGTTGGGCTAGGGCTAGGTTCCAGTATATTTCGAAGCACGCCCGCCGCTCTTCTTGGCGGCCATACGTGTCTTCACTTAACGGGAAGACCCCTTTAGCTGAGGTGTGGAAGCGAGTCAAAAGGATTCGGGGCAAGTTCTCGCAGGACCGCCCTCCCGTTCTCCAGGAGAATGGGACCGGAATCTCGGACCCCGCGTCCGTGGCGGAATCCTTCGCGACCGCTATTTCTGCATTCTCTAGCCGTGATGCTGCTCCGCCAGCATTTAATGCACGTCGTGATGTCGCGGAAGGCCGCCTGCTGGACTTTACCTCCAGAGGCGGAGAACCCTTCAACGACAAGTTTACTGTAAGCAAGTTGCGTTCCGCTCTCGCTTCGTGCGCGGACACCGCCCACGGTCCGGACGATGTCCCGTACGCCATGCTTCGACACCTGGGTGAGTGAGGCATGGCCTTTCTGTTAGATTTGTTCAACAGGATCTGGGTGGAAGGTCTTCTCCCAGACTCCTGGCGAATCGCTACTGTGCTTGCCTTTCGCAAACCGGGGAGAGATCACTCTACTCCGACCGGTTTCCGCCCAATCTCTCTAACCTCTTGCGTGTGCAAGTTGATGGAGAAATTGGTAAATGTTAGATTAGCATTTTTCCTGGACAGCGGAGGCCATCTTTCTTCCGCACAGTGCAACTTCCGCAAGTTCCACTCCACGTCGGATGCTCTGCTCCGACTGGAAAATGCCGTCTGCGAGGCTTTCCTTCGTAGACAGCACTACGCCACGGTGTTTTTCGATCTGGAGAAGGCCTATGATACCGCATGGCGATACGGTATCATGAAGACTCTCCACACGATGGGGGCGAGGGGACGCCTCCCAATTTTTATATCTGAATTTTTGCGAGATCGTCGATTCCGCGTACGGGTGGGGGGAGCCCTCTCCGGCCCAAACGAGCAGGAAGAGGGTGTCCCGCAGGGAAGTGTCCTCAGTGTCACACTCTTTGTCCTGAGCATCAACGGCATCACCTCGGTGCTGCCGGAAAATGTTCTCGCTACGCTCTACGTGGACGACCTTTTGATCTCTTTTGGCACGGCCCAGATGCCAACTCTGAAGCGTCGACTCCAACAGGCATTGAACCACGTCTCTCGCTATGCCGAAGCGCACAGGTTTCGGTTTTCTTTGGCCAAGACTAAGGTAGTGCACTTCTGCCGCCATCCACGGCTTCACCCCGACCCAGATTTGTTTCTTAATGGGGTGCGCCTGGATGTGGTTGAGTCGCAGCGTTTCCTTAGGCTGGTATTCGACCGACGCCTCACCTGGGAGGCTCATATTCGCAGCCTTAGGGTCTCTTGTACCCGCGCCATGAACATTCTCCGTTCCGTGACGTTCAGCGCTTGGGGCGCTGATAGGGCTACTGCCTTACCTTTTTATCGATCCTTTGTTCGTTCGAAGCTCGACTATGGATGCGAGTTTTATGCATCCGCAGCCGAGCGTTTATTGCGGAAGGTGGATTCGATCCACCACACCGGCCTTCGCCTAGCGACCAGTGCCTTCCGCACTTCCCCCATTGAGAGCCTGTTGGTCGATGCTGGGGAGATGCCACTCGCTCTGCGACGCGTGCAGTGTATCACTCGACTGTACGCGCGAGCCCGGCGCCTCCCTCAGTCGCCAACAGCTCTCACTGCATCCGCAGCTGATCTCGATGGTGCCTATGCCATCTGGAGACGCCAGTTATACCCTAAGCCTTTTGGGTTTAGGGCCAGGAAACTCCTTCAAGAGGTAGATATCGCTCTCGGGCCGGTGGCGCCCCTGGTTTTGCCCAGGACGCCACCCTGGAGAGTACCACATTTGGCTATTTGTCGCCACGCCTCTGCTCCCAAAGCTTGTACTGCGCTGGGAGTATTGCGTTCGACCTTTTTGGAGCACACATCGTGTCGCGCTGGAACCGTGCCAGTGTATACGGATGGCTCCAAGTCCGAAGAGGGGGTCGGCTTCCACGCCGTATCCCCTCTGTTTGAAGTCAGCGGGGCTCTACCAGGCGCTGCGTCTGTCCTTACGGCCGAGCTGGTGGCAATACACCACTCGGTACGGGAGATTACGCGACGTGCCCGGTTCGGAGACCGAATTGTGATCTATAGCGACTCACAAAGCGCCTTAAGTGCTCTCGGGGCATTGGAATCTTCGCATCCCCTGGTTCGCGATATCCGTGACGCCATGGTTTTGGTTTTTGAGCCGGGCAGATGTCGAGATTATCTTCTGCTGGGTTCCTGGACATGTAGGAATTGCCTGGAATGAGCGCGCCGATGAGGGCGCCAAAGAGTCCGCGAGGACTCTGTGACCAGACCAGCGTTTCGCTCTTCCTCACACCGACTACATGGCAGGAATACGGGCAGCTCTTTGGACTGCTTGGCAAAGAAGATGGGAGACGGTCGAAGGGAACTTAAAGTTGCGTGCCATTGTGCCGCGACTGTTCCCATGGATCTATCCTCCAATGCCGCGGTGGCTTCAGGTTGCTTTCTGTCGTCTTCGAATCGGACACACTCGTGTGACGCATCGCTACTTGATGGAGCGCTCGCCTGCGCCCTATTGCAACGACTGCGTCGTCCCCCAGACTGTTCGGCATATTCTTGTCGAATGTCCCAGTCTGGGTGATCTTCGCGCACGATACCTGTCTCGGTACCGGGATGGGCGGGGTCGCTACCGCCTGTCCCTTGAACTCGGGACGAGTGCGTGCACCATGACTGGTGGACTTATTGACTTTTTGGGCGGGGCTGGCCTTCTCCCCTTTATTTAAGGTTCCTTTTTTTGTTATTGTTTTGTTTGTAGGTTGCACTCTCCTGCACCGGGGTGAGGGGGACCTCCCCCCGCTGCCGGAGATTGCTTCGATTGTTAAGTTTTTCCACTATATATCATTGTTAAGTTTTCATATTTTTACTTTAAAGTAGCCTAGTTCTAGGCTGTCGTGTTTTTCGGCGACTTATACCCAAGTGGGTAGTTGCCAGATGGGCTCCATAAAATTAAAAAAAAAAAATCCTGGACTTGGTCTTGACCTGTGAGGATGATATCGTTGAGGATATCTTTGTAAGCGAAGAGCTCAGTGGCAGTGATCACTAGCTAGTTAGATTAACCGTCAAGATCCAGAAGGTGAGGTCTGTTGCCAGTTAATCAAAGAAACTTGACTTGAGAAGAGCAGACTTTGCAAGCCTTCGAGCTGGACTGACTGACGTGAGGCTAGAAGTGTGCTATGCTGTTGAAGACTCGTGGAATAGTTTCAAAACCACATTCATGAGTTTTCAATCGCGTTTCATCCCTCTGAAATGCCTTTGTCTGTCTTCTGTTCAACCTAAGTGGTTTAATCGAGAAATCGGCAAACTGCTTAGGGAGAAGAGAACTGTGTCCCGGCAATCGAAGATCTCGGGTAACTTTGACGAATACCGGAGGCTAGCCAGGAGAGTGAAGTCCAGCATAAGGGCGGCTAAGCGGTCTGAGGAACTCCGAGTGGCGAAACTCTGTAAAGAGAATCCCAAGAAGTTCTTTGGATATGTAAACAGCCGTAAACCAATCCGTCGAACGTTTGGCCCTTTGAGGAACGAGGAGGGGACATTAAAGCATTCAGATGCAGAAAAGATAACCTCCTCAACGACTAATTCTCTTCAGTGTTTACTGGAGAATGTGGTCCCATCCCCCAGCCGACGGATTCCTACTCGGGGGAAAAGCTGGAGGATATGGACTTCACCGAAGTTGAAATAAAAAAGAAGATCAGTGACCTAATGACGAATAAGTCACCTGGTCCGGATGGGTTTCTACCTAAAGTGTTGAAAGAAGTGCGCGATCAAGTGTCACGACACCTGAGCGCAATCTTCAACATGTCAATCCGGACCAAATGCGTTCCGTAGAGACTGGCGTGAGGCGGAGGTGACTCCCATCTTCAAGAAAGGAGATCGTAACCAACCATCGAACTACCGACCTATCAGTCTTACTTCGATAGTCGGTAAACTCATGGAAAGCATCATGGTGGACAAAGTGACGTCGTATTTAGAGTCAAACCTGCTACTGAGGAGTTCCCAGCACGGCTTCCAAAGGCAACGGCCATGCCTTATAAACCTTGTAGAATTCTTGCACATTGTTTTCAGTGAGCACGATCGGGACAAGGCGGTGGATGTGGTCTACCTAGACTTTCAGAAAGCCTTTGATAAGGTACCACACCGCCGCCTCCTCCGAAAAGTGCGAGCGCTTGGCATAGACGGAAAGGTAGCCGGCTGGATCGAGAACTGGCTAAGTGGCAGACGGCAACGGGTGGTGGTGAATGGACAGTCTTCTGAGTGGGTGCCCGTTACTAGCGGGGTGCCTCAAGGTTCTGTCCTGGGACCACTACTATTCATCATCTACGTCAACGACATGGACGCTGACATGGTTGCTAAGATTTGCAAATTTGCCGACGATACCAAGCTTGGTATGAACGTTGCAAAGGATGGAAATACTGCCCGCCTGCAGGAAGATCTTGGGAAGATTGGGGAGTGGTCGGACTCGTGGCAAATGCCTTTTAACGTGGGGAAATGCAAAGTGATGCATATCGGCCACAGAAACCCCCAATCTCAGTATATCCTTAAGGGTACTGCTATTGAATCCACCGACACTGAGAAGGACTTGGGTGTAACAATCACTAGGGACCTCAAGTTCTCGAAACAGTGCTTTGAGGCGGAGAAAAAGGCCCAAAGGATGCTAGGCTATATTAAGCGCCAGTTTGGTTATCGGAACCAGGAGATTGTACTATACCTGTACAACTCACTTGTCCGTCCGCACCTGGAGTATGCCGTACAATTTTGGAGTACTTCATTGCGAAAGGACATCGCGAGATTGGAACGCGTACAAGCCAGGGCAACCAAACTGATTCCCTCTATCCGACATAAAAGTTATGAGGATAGACTGAGGGAATTAGATCTGTTCTCGCTGGAAACCCGTAGACTGCGTGGTCAGCTCATCGAAGTTTTCAAAATACTTCGAGGGTTCGACAATGTTGACTACCGGGATATTTTCACACTGAGTGAGAACAGAACGCGCAATCACGGCTTCAAACTTGAACTCAAGCGTTACAGCCGCAATCTGTGTGGAAATTTTTTCACTTACAGTATCTGCGGTAAGTGGAACGCACTTCCAGTGGAAGTTGTTATCAGTGAATCTGTTGACCAGTTCAAGTCAAGACTAGACAAGGTCTTGAAAAGTGGCCGTTTAGGGACGCAAAACAATTGAGCAGCCTCGTGCCCGCTCGATTGCTAGTCCAAAGGTACCTTCTTTGAATGGACCGTAAGGTCTCCTAGGGTACCTTCTTTCCTTGTTGTTACTCCCCTCGGACTCCCATAAACTTCTCTCCCAATGGAAAGGCCCCTTCCCCGTTCAGAAAACCCACGGATCGGTCGATTACGTTTTACAGACACCCGCAGGTGATAAGTTATTTCACATAAACATGCAAAAAAAGTATCATAGACGGGCCTATATAAACAATATAGTTGCCTTCGACGAAGAAAGGGTAATTGACGCCGTCCACCCAAACAACCCCCTAAATATTATTACTTCGATTTGCGTAAAGTCAGGCGAAGATTGTCCCCTCCCCGTCCTCCCGTCCAAGCTGCTCCCCATAAAAGAATCTTTTCCCGAGTTGGATGTAAACTCCGACCTCACCCTTGCCCAAAGGAACTATATGATGGCGCCTTTGGAAGAATTTAGTGACGTCATTTCCGAGTCACCAGGATGCTCGACGCAGTTCGAACATGATATCGCCCTCACTACGCTTGAACCTGTGCGATGTAAGCCCTATCCCGTACCGGTGCACCTAAGAGACGCTTTCATTGAGGAAGTCGACAATCTTTTGCAATTAGGGATTATCGAGCCATCTACGTCCGACTACTGTTCCCCAATAGTCATGGTCCGCAAGCCAGACCAGTCCTTTAGGATGTGCGTCGATTTTCGGAAACTAAACACCGACACCGTGTTCGACGCCGAACCTCCCCCCCTAATTGACCAAAATTTACATCTCTTCGAAGGAGCCGCCTACATCACTGAGATAGACCTATGTAAGGCCGAATATCAGATCCCTCTAAAGGCATCAACCAGGAAACTAACAGCCTTTCCTACAGACAAAGGTTTAATAGAATTCACTCGTCTTCCTTTTGGCCTAGTCACTGCCTGCAGTAGCTACCACCGCATAATGCGACGTGTAATAGGCGGTTTAAAAACGTTTCTTTTTATTTTGATAACGTGTATGTGGCTACACGTTCATGGAACGACCATATCTTGTCCCTCCGCCCGCTTTTAGAACGCTTAAAGCATCATGGCTTAACGATTCAACCCTCAAAATGCCATTTTTCTTATAAATCCATAGAATACCTTGGATTTAAAATAGGCGAAAGTCATCTGGTCCCACAGAAAGAGAAGGTAAAGGCTATTGTAAATATGCCCCTACCGCGCACCAAGAAGCAATTCAGGGTCTTTCCTCAGTGCCGCTTCGTTTTACCACCGCTTCGTCTCCCAATTTGCTTCTGTAACAGCTCTTCTAAACGATCTGCTAAAAAAGAAACTTCTGGACCCCGTCCAGTGGAACCCCAACGCCAAAGCGCACTTTGAAGAGCTCAAAGAGAAGGTAGTCTCAGCCCCAATCTTAAAACTGCCGAGCCCTCAAAAGAAATTTGGCTTAAGGACAGATGCCTCCCAACTGGGTATTGGCTGCGTATTGCTCCAATACGACGAGGACCAAGAACCCGCTCATATAAGCTATGCGAGTCGCCGACTGACGTCTTGCGAAAGGGCATACGCTACGGTAGCACTGGAAGCTCTAGCAATTGTTTTGGGGATTACAAAATTTAGAATGTATCTGGTAGGTCGTCCATTCCTCATAGAGACTGATCATAGACCGTTAGCCTACTTAAAAACTTGTAAAAACCGAAACGGCAGGCTAATGTGCTGGTCATTATTGCTAGCGGAGTACCGTTATGAAATCAGGTATCTAAAAGGGTCTGACAATGTACTCGCAGATAGCCTTTCGAGAAACCCAATTTCAGATAGCGATTAATAGTCAATTATTTATTTTTTTGTGTGTATCTCTTAATATAAATAATTATTTTTTGCCTGTACTCTGTATGTGTTTTGCTTTGTTTTGTATATGTAAATTAGAGAAACTGACGTAGCAGTAGTATTTTGTAGCCATTAGATACTAAAGTAAATTCCAAACAGTTTTGATAAAATTACCGACTCAATTGTTCAAGTCGAGGAAGATAATTACAAATTTCCCCGGTGAAGTTAATTTTCACATTATTTCTTATTTCATAGCCGAATAATGTTCCTCGAAATAGGTAGGAGTGTGAGGGTATGGAACGTACATACTCGCATGCTGCCAGACAATCGTGGGAACGAAAGAAATTTGTCGTTTGAGTTGACCTTCGTCTCCTCCCCCCCCCTCTCTTCCCCCAACTGGCGACAGGAAGTCAGATGAAAGAAGGCCTATCTCACAGAGAAGCCTAAATTCTATTTGCCTTCTTTATGATACCATGAAGATTGTCCAGAAGGCGCTGCGATAAGCGAATTGTCGTGAATGGAATCTCTCTCTCGATTTCTCACAATCCGCAGTATAAATAACATCGCCGTTCATCCCTCTACAGCAGTGTCCCAAAACTAACTCGCGTAACGCGTAACCTTCACGTTGAACGAGAGTCGTTGCCGTAACGTATCGACTGCCAACGCGCCGCGAGTCACCTTGGTCGCTGTCTCAAAGTGTTCCTGAGGTAAATCCCGCCCCGCAGAGTCTGTGACTAGAAGAATACGCTCTGTTGCTCAACGTAACTTGAGTAAGAAAAGGAACATCCAAATAGTTACTGGAAGTTACTATTTGTTAGTGTCACATCCAGTTAGGAGTGAACTAACTTGAACTGCAGCTAGCAGCCCCGAACCCGTCGTCTTATCTCCCTTCTCCTCGAGCACTCGTGTTAACGCCACCCGAAACACCCCGTCTGGACCTGAGTAGTCGTCTCTCCAATCCATCACAATTAATGGTAATCTGTAAACCCAGTGTCCCTGTATTCTCAAATTACCTATTTAATTAACAGTGATTGATACTCCCATTGAGTCCTTTTAAATCTAGACGCTTAACGTCAGTGTTTAATATTTAATCCTTAATTTTGCCCGTTTAACTATTGCTAATTATTTTATTTGTGTAAAGTAAAGTTTATTTTTTGTACGTGTGTTTATTTGTTGCTCCTCCTTTTTGACGTACCCTTGGCAAGACTTTAATTAAGAATCCCTTCGGCTAATTTATTCAACCTGTATTATGCACTCTCAGAATTCAACAATCACAAACCTCCAGCCAGTAACAAGTGGGACTTTTATAGTGAGAATCCTGGCTACGGCACAACCCGCCTCTATTCAGCTTTCGCACGTTCAGTAGGAATTAAAGCCTACCTATATATATATATATATATATATATATATATATATATATATATATATATATATATATATATATATATATATATATATATATATGATCGTAGATTGAGTCATAGGGTCAATACCATCGACTTAAACAAAAGCGGTGTGTCCAGATCAAGGACTAGAATAATTATTGGACCAGACTATGAGCAATTCTACGACACCACCCATTATCGGTAATAGCCACAACCAACCAGCTTCAGACCGGTTGATATTTTACTGAAAACAAACTATCCATAATCCTTTTCGGTTTTGGTAAATTCCTTAGTCATTCCCCTGACTCACTGACAGCAGGTATGAATTTGTTCCTCTCCTTTGCTTTGAGCTTATATGTATATGTACTTGTAATTATTAATACTTTGAATTTTATAGGTTTTCTATCTAAATTATTTACTTTTGATTTGTATTTAATTTAAATTAACATTTGTTTACCTCACAAATTGTGTTTATCCCTTTGGCCTGATGATGGATTAGGTAATCCGAAACCTTGCTTTGAATAAATAAAAATGTCACTGCTGGTCGTATCCTTCCTCCCGCAATTATATATATATATGTATATATATATATATATATATATATATATATATATATATATATATATATATATATATATATATATATATATATATATATATATATATATATATATATATATACAGGGGTTGGACAAAATAATTGGACCAGTAGAAATTTAACACCAATACTTCAATGAGACTTTATATTACAAATATCTATCCCAATTTCATTGTAAGTGTTTTTTTTATTGTAGATACATAGTTTTATTTATCAACTTTAATGATTATTTATATTTTTTTTTCAGATCGTGGTATTGATGCTAAGATGCGTGTCCTCATTGATTTCGAAAACGGGAAAATTATTGGAGCTCGAATTGCAGGAGCTTAGGTCACCAGAACAGCAAAACTCCTTGTTTTTTCGAGAGCTACCATTGCAAGAACCATGACAGAATTCAACCATTACGGAAATATCTCCAGCTGGAGGAGTAATTACGGCAGGACTTCGAAGCTCGCTGAAAGAGAGCGACAAGTGTTGAAACACGCATTGTAATGAAATATCCCCGGACAAGTGCCCCCAAAGTGACTGAAGAGTTGAATCAATATCTTACTAGCCAGGTTTCGAAGAAAACTGCTGGCCGTGAGCTCACTAAAGCCGGATATCATGGAAACCTTTGCTTTCTCTTCAAAACATTCAGAAAAGACTAAACTGGTGTAGAGATTAGAAGGGCTGGTCGACAGACCAATGAAAGCAAGTACTATTCTCTAACTACTCCAGTTTTTCTCTTTTCCCACTTGCAGGGCGAGATTATGTATGGAGACAGCCTGGGGAAGCTTTTAATCTTGACTGCCTTCTTCCTACAGTCAAGCAGGAAAGAGGGTCAGTGATGGTTTGGGCAGCCATATCTTGGAATTAAATTGGTCCAATCGGTGTCCTGCATGGTAGGATCAACAGCAACTAATATCTGAATATTTTGAAAGATCAAGTCCATCCCATGCTCCAGACATTATTCCCTGATGGTGACTGCTTTTTCCAAGATGAAAATGACCCAATACACACCGCTCATGTGGTTAATAATTGGTATGAAGAGCATAGAAGTGAACTACAAAACATGGAGTGGCCCCCACCATCTCAAGATCATAATATTATTGGGCATTTATGATGCGTCTTGTAGCGACAGGTTAGAAGTCGTGACCCTCCACCCACGTGTCTGGAACAGCAGATGAAGGTATTGGAAGAAGAATGGCTCAAAATTCCTTTAATGAAGTCAGGAAGCTGTATGAATCAATTCCGAGACGCATCGACGTTGATCAGAAAGCAAAAGGATGACCAACTCCCTATTAAATAAATATTCATTGAATTTAATGATTGTTGCAATTATTTTGTCTAACCCATATATATATATATATATATATATATATATATATATATGCAAAATACCCTACAGGAAAATGAAAGGTGGATTCCAAGTACTTTCCTTTATAATGAACTGAACAAGTTCGAAAGTACTTGGATTTGTTGCAATTATTGCTCTACTCGCTTGCTCCTTACAATTTGTTTTACCGAGTCTGTGAGGCGAAAAAAAACTCACAAAAGACATAATTTATTCCGAGATGTCTTTCGACCGTGGCAGGTCATTTTTAATGATTTATGATGATGATGTAACAAGTGGCGAAATGTTCTGTAGGTATAGATAGTGGTGAAGAATATTTTACTTTGCCCTGGTGTTGAGGGCATCTCAAACTTCTTTCTTTTCCTTCTTCCTTTTTCTTCCTCTTTGGATGGTCACTCTGGCGACCATTTTAGTCGCGTACGAGTCTAGACGCAAGCCTCTCTAGATATCACTATGTCGCTTGGTTGGTCGGTCACCGTTTTGCTATTTTCTGTTGTTTTTGTAATAACATCATAACTATTCAGCTGATTCTAAAAAAAATTGAAACTTTATGTTCTTTAATATTCTCTTTCGAATGATATAATTGCCAAAGTCCTCCCAAGGTTAGCCCTGGAATTATTTTGTTTTGGCCATAACATCATAACTATTCAGACGATACTCTGTTATATCATACTAGGCTATCATATACAATAGTCTGCCAGGCAAGCCTAGAATAGGCTATACTATGCTAAGCTTTGCTAAGATATAATATACAAGGGTAAAATATACTATGGTAATTTAGGCTATAAAATGTGACGCTAGAAGAGCATATATTATGTTAGGCTAGACAATATTAAGCTATGCTTGACTCTGGTATAATAAGATATTATAAGCTATACTTTCTAAGATATTTAATGCTAGGCTAAGAAAAACAATGCTAGACTAGGCTAAGCTAGACATGTCTATACCGTGCTATGCTATGGTAGGCTAATATGATACGCTAGGGAGGGCTATGCTATACTAGGCTTTGTTAAGCTATGCTAGGTAATAATACTATGTTAGGCTACGATATGATAGCTAACCAAGGCTACAATATGCTAAGCTATGCATGGTTATTCTAGTCTAGGGTATGTTATGCTATACCAGTCTAGAATATTCTAGGCTCTGCTATAATATCACACGCTTGCATATATTATGTTAGAGGGGTTATGCCTGGATAGGCTATATATACCAAGCTAGCATATAGTATGCTCTTCTAGGCTAGGCTATCGTATGCAAGAATATATTGGCTAGTCTATAGTAGCCTATTCTAGCTTGGCGTACTATGCTAGGCTACTCTAGACGACTCTAGGCTCTGGCATAAAACGCTAAGCCATAACTGGTTAGGCTAGGTTAGGCTATAGTAAGCTATGCTACACTAGGCAATGCTACCCTCTGGTAAGGCTATATTAAGATAAGCTAGGCTCTACTATAATATGCTAGGTTCTACTAAGCTAGGGTAGGCTAAACTATAATATGCTAGGTTAGACTAGGGTCTACTAGCTAGGCTAGGCTATACTAGGATATTATAGGCAAGGCTATACTAAGTTAAGGTAAGATAAAGTATGCTATACTATGCTAGGTTATACTAGGCCAGATAGATTGTACTAAGCTAGGCTAGGTTAGGCCCAGCACAGCTAGGCTATTCTATTTTAGGCTAGGCTGGACTATAGTAGACTAAAACAGAGTAGGTTATATTATGCTATGCTTATGTATGATATGCTAGGTTATACTAGGCAAACTTAGGCTAGACTTTTCTAGGCTATGCTAGACAATACTACCCTCTGCTAGTCTAGGCTATTCAGAATAAGTGAGGGCACGCGTCTTTTTGGTCACCAGTGCTTGTTTGCTTCGTATTTTTCTTTTATTTTTCCTTCCTTTTTTCCTTACTTTTTTTTTTAAATATATAAATATATAAATATATTATATCCTCCGTCGTTAGGTATTCAAGCCTTTCAAATATATATATCTGCTAACTTGTTAGCTTTCATTTTAATTTTGTAATTAGGTTCAGTTTTCATTCTTGTTTCGCCTGTTTGTGAGCACTTTGCCTCTTTTTGCTATCTTATTTTTGTTTATTTATTCTATTCATTTATTTCTTTAGTTATTATTTATTATTTTATTTATTTATCTATTTTTGTCTTGATTATGTTGGGCCTTTCGCCTCTTTTCATTTTTTTTTCTTTTTGTTTATATTTGATGTTAATTTGGGAGCCTTTCGCCTTCTTTAATTTATTTGTTTGTTTGCTTTGTAGTTATTTTCATTTTGGCAATTTTCTCTTTTATTTTATTATTGTTTTTTGTCTCATATCGTAGAGTCGTTTCGGTAATTCTTATTCGTTATGAAGGATCATTTTATCTTGTATAGGTATAGATCTCGGCTTGGTCTTCCCGGGAGCACAGTCCTCCCCTTAGGAATAAGGCTTTACTGGTGTGGACACGTCCAATTAGGGGTTATGGTATTTCCAGATTTGCTTTTATATGTGGAAGTATTTCTTCAGCTACCTTTTCCCAGGTCTTTCTCCCTAGCCTTTGGAGGACCGTGTTCAGTGGCTTTAGTCCTGTTCTTGCGTGCAGTTCCATATGCCGAATACGGTCCATTCTGCGCGCACCAGCTATCAGCAGGGTAGCTCTATTCTGGACCCTCTCCATTTGTCTGAGAGAGGTAGAACTAGCTGACTGCATTACCACTACCGATACACAGCTTTTTGATGTAGGTGTGCTGAGGCTTTTAAACCTGTACAGTTTTACAAGCTCTCGTTTGGTTAGGGAGATTCTGTTGTTGATGTGCGTCTTATACACTGTTAAAGTGATGCGCAGAGCCAGAAGTTTACCCTCGTCGAAGTATGGGTAAATTCATCTTCGATTATGACGTCATCGCGTTTCCGGTGGTTTGCTGGAAGGATATAGAACATTTGCTTTGGTTGGTCTTAATTTTCCACAATTTTTCGAATCCTTTGATGTTTGTGATCTCGGCAGCTGTCTCCATTGCTTGAGCTCCAGCATTCCTATAGGAACTGGGTATGATTTGAGTGATGTTGTCTGCAAACTACAGGTACATCACATCATCCCTAACTGGAGGAGGTAGGTCCAATGTGTACACTAGGTACATGAGTGCACTCTGACAGCTACCTTGTGGAACACCCGCCTAAAGTTCAAATTCGGGGACTATGTAGCCCTTGATCGAAATTTGGGTTTTTCCCTCAATGATGTAATCACAGAGAACCCTTTCCAGGACTGGGTTTAACTAGGGGCCTAAGATCTTGAATTGTAGACTTCTCAGCCAAACTTTATCGAATGTCTTTTGAACATCTCGCCTCACCACGTCTACGTATTTACCCTCAGCTATACAGCGGACTAAATTATCAGTGAGAAGGGCGAGGGCTGTATCAGTCCCCCTTCTCCTGCAGAACCCGTGTTGCTGAGGGTTGTGAGCTTTGAGCTCGGTTACATGGTCTTATAGCCTGTTAGCTAGAAGCTTCTCGTAGACTTTGCCTACCAACTCAATGAGGGATATCGGCCTGTAGTCCACCAGTTGATCGGGGAGAGGGGCTTCTTCGATTTGGGATAAAAATGATTTTCGCCATTTTTAAACCATCGGAGAAGTAGCCCGTAATCAAGAAAGCGTTTAGGTGTTAGTGATTCCCTAAATGATCTGTCGGGGGACATGCACCAAATTGTTTTTAGTGATGCCTAGCCAGCCAAGTGACTTTTGTTTACAGGTTTTCATGACTGCCATGACCTGTTCAGTTATTTTGGTCGGCCATAGTCCGCCATCTCCCTCCCTTCGTCGACGTAGGTTTGTGGGTGTGTTTGATGTACAATCTGATTAAAATCTTCAACCAGATGGTCTTCAAATTCCTGGTCGAATTTTGCATCGTCCTCAGGTGGTATTGAGAAGATTTCCTTCCAGAACGTGTGGAACCTTTCCTCCAGGACCGTCGGATCCTCCACGTAGTCATCGCTCTCCTTAATGCTGATCTATTCTCTACATGGTAGGCATTTTAATTTCCTTACCAATCGCCAGAATTTATCAGAGGTCACTTCGCTGTCTACTCTGGCTATTTGGCTGTCCCAGATTTGAGCCTGTTGTTGCTTAATAGACAACTTTAGCTAGCTCTTTACGTAGGTGTCGTAGTAGTGAGCTTCGTTCTCGATTCGTAACCGTTCTTCTAATTTTTTCATACACTTTGCTGTGCTCCCAAGCGATCTCTTCCATCTCTTCGATCCATCTGGGTTGTGGAGGAGTTTGGTATCTTGTCATAGATACACACTTTCGGTTAGCCTCGGTGATGAAGGCTGTTAACCTCTTCAGCTGTCCGTCGATCTCCTTTAGTGTTTCTTCGCTTATGTCAGCTGGTTCGCATCGGCCAAGGATATCTCTGTAGCGTTTCCAGTTGGTCGAAGCGTAGCTTTTGCGTAGAGGAAACGGAAGTTGGAATGGAGAGACTGAGATGGTTTTCAGGATTGATATATGATCGCTGAGAACTGTGTTGAGCCTGGCTTGCTATGGCAGTTGAATGGGACGCCGTCACCTGCCATGATTTTATCGTGCTTTGTTGCTGCCCGAGAGGTGATATAGGTAGGAAAATCCGGTCCTATCCTCTGGATAATCATTTCGTCGCATAATCATTTCAAAGTTATGGCCTCTGTTGCTCTTGTTTCCATAGCCAGCCGTTCGGCATCTGGCGTTGAGGTCCCCCCAAGGAATGCCATTCTGCCGGGACCGAGCAGAGTTTAGAATTTAGTGAGGCTCAGGTACGATCGTCGAGGTGGTTGGTATGCTGCCGCTATCATGAGATTGACTACTAGTGTGGAAAACTCCACTGCCACAAAGGACTCGTCCAGTTCTCGAAGGTGTCTGAACGAGAGATTCCTTTGGATAGCAACGGCAGCCTCATCAAACCTCTCCTGAGAATGGTTCTTGGTGACTAACTACTCTATAGCCCGGTATCTTTAGTTGACTGGTAGTAGTGTCTCAATACCATGATGACATAATTCCATTAGAATGATGTCGGGGTAAAGCAAGCGGAATGTATTTCCATATTCAGTGAGTTTTCCCTCCAATCCATCTACTTTGAGTGTCACGATCCTTAGTCTGTTGTTCGGGTTTTGTATTCTGTGTTGTGGTTCTTAGTGTTTCTTAAATGTGGACTTCCTTTTCCCTTTCCTCTTATTTTTTAATTTTACTGGGGGGAGCTCTAAATATGTTTCCTGGTGGAAGTTAACCTTTTGATTTTAGATGGCCTCCTGAACAGTCTCCTCGTCACATTGAGCGTCAAAGTCCCATTTGTAGTACTTTTTCTTTATTCCGACGAAAATTTGCTTGTTTCCAAGTCTTTAGGGAAAGGGAACTGTTTGGATGCATAGATTGAAATGTTAACTCTATTAGCGTCGAGCTTCCTCTTAGCCTCACTCTTTTCTTTCATTGCGGCGAACATCAGTGCTAGCGACATCTGAGTCCGAGGAGTCAGATGTGTTCCTAGAAGCTGGGGAGTTCGTGTCTTCCTTTTTCGATTTTGGCACTTCCATTTGTTTGGACATGTTAGCTGATTTAGCGGCTGCCTCTATCTGTTTTCTGCCCTTTATCTTCGGGTCGGGCCGTTTGCCCTCTTCCTTTGATTTTAGTTCATTCTTTTTGAGTTCTTGGATCTGTCCTGTCATCAGCTTCGGTACCATCTGCAATTGGAGCACGTACCCTGGTAGAGGGTCAAAAGGCAACCCCATCTCCTTCATGCTGTTCATGTCGAGCATTTGACTGCAATTGTATTAGGTTTTGGACGTGAGCATACAGGAAGGATGCACGTCAGAATTTTCGTTGAGTTCTCATTTTCTAGTTTGAGGTATGTCATTTTTGGTTTCGCCTCAGAATAGGCCGCCTTCGCCACCTATGAATACGTAGTATTGCGACTCCTGGTTTGTTCTTCCTTCTTCTGTCCTGCCTTTTCAGTGGGTAGGGCATAGCTTTGGAACGATGGCCTTGCCCGCAGTTAACACATTTCTCACGGGGACTTTTACAATCCTTTCAGTGGTGACCTGGTTCACTGCATTTTGAACATATCTCCTGTGATTCCTTGCATTCCCTCGTCTTGTAGGTTTCCATCTAGTAACAGCTGAAGGAAGAATTGATCGGAGTAAATTCCTTCGTCTCTTTCTGCCCCCACTGATTTTAGTACTAAATAATAGAATTCCCTTTCCTTTACTTTTTGTGCCATCGAAGTGTCAATGAATACGATCTTAAAAACATGCCTGTACTCCGATTTTTCTCTCCTGTTCCAGAATTTGATGACTTCTGTCACTTTAGCCCATGTCTATTTCTTCATTATTTATTCTATGATCTGGTCTTTGGAGTGTTGCCCAATTCAAGGGTCCAGTCTCCGGTAGACAACACTACTGTGGGTTAATATCTGCGGAGGAATTGCTGGTTGCAGGCCAATCTCTTGGAGTGTTTTTACGGCTTCTTTTTTGTGATTCTCTCCACGTCCTTTTCCTTTTCGCAGATAGCTACATAGCCTGTGGGGACCTCAAGCACTCCGACCATGGCGATTTTCAGTCGCCTGTAGACAACCTCGAAGACCCCTTCTTGTTGTAAGCAGGGTTACATGAAAGTGAACTGCCCCCATGGGATGGATGAATGATGATGGGTGAACCCGGGGGAAAGGGGCCCTCTCAAGGTGTGATTGTATGGATGGCGGACTTTTTGTTGGTTAGTGCGGAATCAACCATCGCTAACCGGGGGTGCCGCCCCTCAAGGGTTTGAGTATCAGAACTGAAGCCGGCTCCGGGATAAAGGGCCCCTCCCCATACTTGGAAGTTTCAGTCCTTTCCCTTATCCGGGTGTCTCTGACTCCGAGTTCAACAGTGGGCTAATCCTCAAACCTGCTTTCCTTCGCGCCTTCAATTATGTTTAGCTTAGAGAACGACATATTTGGAACGATACTAGTTGAATGGCAGTCCAGTACACTTCAGCTTCCTTACCCCACGGAGGGAGAGGCGGTGTTTTTTTAGGGTGACATAAGTCGACTATTAAAGGCTCTGTGTATTAATCTCTCTCTAAAATCCCCAGAGGGAAAAGTGAATGAAAATTTCTTCCTTTGCCGGTGGTGAACTTCTTCAGAGTAGCTTGATTTTTCTTAGTACGACTGTCCAATCTAATGATTTAGGTATAGGATGCTCCACTATATAGATGCATAAAATCGAACATACGGTGCTAAGAAAATTAAATATAACCGCTGCAAAGATTTTGAACGTAAGCGCTGTAAAGAATTTGAAACAAACATAGGCGCTGCAAAAATATCTTGTAAGGAAAAAAATAGAGTAAAAGTCAAAGTGAATAACGCTGCCATTGCTGTAGACTTTAACAGTACATGTATCCAACATGGCCTCTTACTGAATATATATATATATATATATATATATATATATATATATATATATATATATATATATATATATATATATATATATATATTGAGAACGATAATATGAGAAACTACCAATCAATATAAAACAAAGTTACTCTGCTCTAAAAGAAGTACTAACTACACGAGTTACAAGACTCTTTACTGGAATAGAAGAGTGGTATCGCAATCTATATTTCATATACGCCGGAAAGAGGCTCCAACGCCATGAAACTCTTTTATTCTACCCCTAATTAATCGTTCCTAGTGGTTTTATAATGGTAAACAGCTCTTATATTTTTTTCGCACGCTGCAGTAATCGACTTTATATTTCTAACCAGCTAATAAAGGGTGAAATTCAACAACAGCCGTGTCTGACGGTTGTGACTTGAACCTAGAGTTACCTCAGATAACCGCAACAAAAATAGTAACTTCGGAACGACCCTCAAATTTTCTCTTACAATCTGCATCAAAATAATTCTATTTGCATCCTTATTAATCAACTAGAAACTTCGAGGAATCTACAGCAACCATCGCCACCGGCATCCACACAGAATCGACTATGGCCAAGCTTGAATAATTAAATATAATTTGCGATAGAGGCACAGTGATCAGGGCGTAGATCTGAGGGCTGTCTCGCCATATTTCTACCCTCTTCACTTAAATCTCCATAAGCTTATTAAGGTCTATTAATCCGGACAAAGAGCTGTAGCCATGCTTTACCTTGGCGCTTTACAATTTCATAATAAGCTTCACTCACCAATTTAGATTGTTTATAGTCTATTCTAGCACAAGCAAGGTCTAGACGCATTGGAGACTATTTACTAGAATGGCAGATTAGCATTCCACTCCATATTCCATATTCGTCGGAAAGAAGTTCAGATACCCTGGAAGCCTTTGATTCTCCCTCCAATTCATAGTTTGTGAGCAAATAACGGCGATCAACTCTTTTTGTAAAAATTGAAATATCATTAAATCACGTTATAGTAATCGACTGTGGAGGAGAAGGATAATTTAAGATTTGCCATTGATTCAATCAAATCGAACACGCTAGATGGTTAGAAAAATTGGCTGAAACCTGATAGAATATAGTGATCTCTCTCAAGTTTGCGAAAAACGAACGTAATAGCCATTCCCTGGTATTATTGGCATTGTAGCAGGATGCTTTTAAGCCAGATCCTCTTAAATTAATCTAACAGAGCAGCCCTGCATCTCTTACCTACATGTTCAGGTATGGTATACAGCATACGATCCACGCACTGCTATATGTGCATGAATCGAGAGTGCACGACAATTTACTTAGCTTAAATATGCCGTTGAACGGTTCTGCGCTTCTGGAACTAAAGTCCAGTCGACTGTATTCAGCATACTCACGACGTGCAATGAATGCTGGTGGAGCAGCATCCGGCTAGAGAATGAAGCGAAGGATTCTGTTGCTAACGCTGTGCCTGAGATTTCCCAGTCCCGTTCTCATAGAGGACGGAGAGGAGGGGACCTTCGAGGTCCTGCCCCGAGTGGTGATCAGCAAACTTATGTCCATTAAGGAAACCTATATCAACTTTTTGATCAGGTCGACAAAGATATGACCCCTGGGATTGATCGTGTAACGCACCCTAGAGTTATTGCACACAGCCATGCCCTGGTAAGTATTGACACAGCTATCTCTATCTGTACAACTCGCCAACTTCTTTGAGTTTTTTGGAATGAATGGTATCAAATAGGCATACTTGTGTTTCTTGTGTAAATCACTAAAACAAATTCAGCTATATTTGTGGAAAATATAGACAAAACCAACAACGAAGAATGTTAGATAGAGGAACAAAGATAAAACTTGCTGACAAGCATTAATTTGGTTTCCAGATATGAGACCAAGAGTCACTGGCCTCCACCTAATTGCTATGCACTATGTGATGCATTGTTAGGATCTTGGTAAATAGTAAAAGAAAATCTCTGCCATATGCCTTCCTAATGAGTTTTCGTGAACTCCCAAATCACTATAATATTAGTTATTTTGCATGACAAAAATATGTATGTTCAACAAGAAAACTAAATCAAAGATAGATTTCCGAGAAGTCACATCAGCTATGGGGCAGAACAATATGATAAAGACAATTCCTAGTGTTTCAACCAACACCGATCAGCGGCAATAGATCTTCTGGAGATTCTAATAGTGATATGGAAACAGATGCGAGTGATTTTCCATATTTATCAAAAGCAGATAGTTTCCGATATCTTTTATTTCAAGCATTAGGTGATTAAGACAAAAAAAATCAGAGTTGCTTGGTTCTAGACTTCAAAATTGGAATTTCCCGCAGAAAAATAATCAATTTTCCTATTTACGCCATCGGTATCTGAAATATAAAACATTTTACTAACATAGGGAAAGCGTTTGATTTCTGCAA
Source organism: Ceratothoa steindachneri (assembly GCA_963969495.1). Taxonomy (NCBI): domain Eukaryota; kingdom Metazoa; phylum Arthropoda; class Malacostraca; order Isopoda; family Cymothoidae; genus Ceratothoa; species Ceratothoa steindachneri. The sequence continues at coordinate 120,230,872 of OZ018326.1, forward strand.
TGATATTATTTAACAGATTCAAAATTTAAGCAGTGACTATGATTCTGATTAATGAGTCGAGACTATATTGACTCCAGTAAAGTTAGTCTTAAAGCAGTCTTACTGAATTTTGGCAATGAGAATCCTTTAATACCTCTATCATCATGCCACTGATCTTAATGAAAACTATGGAATTATTCCTATGGCTTATCAAATAAAAGGAAGATTCGTGGAATGCTTGTGGATATCTTGAAGATATATCATTGCTTCTTTAATTGCAGTTATTGTATAAAAAACAATTGTTTTTTGTGTCTCTCGAAGAGTCTAGATGGTGAGAACCAATATATAAAACATGATTGGCTATTTACGAATAAACATGCTGTTAGTGGACATAAAGTTAAACACAAAGGAATGAATAATGCTTTGGAACTACATCTAACACTACTTCCCATTAAACTTGGCCACATGAAAATAAATGTGTGTGAATGCCATGGATCGTCAAGGAAATGGCTTTAAACATTAATAGGACAAATTTAATGGAATTTTCAAAGATGCGAAGCATGGTCATCTTTTATTGAATTGTTAACAATGTCCTTGGGAACCACAGAGCTGACACCATAATTAATTTGGTAGATACAATTTTAAAATTCTATGCAAAATTGGATGCAAGAAACAATAAAAATTGTAGTCTTCTACATATAGACTGCATTTGGCACTAGCAGGCCTATAGAATGCTCGACATCCACGCGAAGCAAGTAACTGTATCAAATAGACCAATCTAACTTCGCTTAGAATAACGGTTTCTTTCCCAATTTAAAATTCAATCTTGTTGTCAGAAGTCACGGTATTGTTTTCACGCTCCCTTATGTGCAGGCTATTGAAGCTATTGACACGATTTATCCAATGGCGGTTAGACTGGCTAATTTCATACAACCACTTTTTTGTCGTGGATAAAGTGTTTCCTCCTGACATCCCCGATGTAATGCTTTCCATTTCTATTGTAACCGCAAAGAGTATTTAATTTTTATCCATTTGCAAACTTTGTTTGCATAGTGAATCACTATTTAACCCCCTTCTCTCGTGATAGGGGTCTAGATGCCAATTTATGTTACTAGAATGGTGCCAAATCATATTAAACAAAATAAATTTCTTGGCTAACTACCTTTATGAACATCTAAGCTACTGGATGCTGTCGAGTTAATCTTTGAATTGAGAATATTTAAAAATTATTATAATTCTAATTACAGATATCTATTACAATTCAGTGATATTATAACGGTGATATCTGAAATATTCACAAAAGAAAATCGCAAAAATTTAAATAAATTAAGTAAGAATCATAATTGATTGAGTAATGATCAAATGAATAGGGAGGTATTCATATGAATAACAAATAAATTTCCGGTGTTGTTGGGTTGTGTTTTTTCCCCAGGATTTAATGCGCAATAGAAAGCCGTATCACGCAAATATTTAGACTAAGAAATCTGTATAGAAAGTAATAAAGTTAGAGAAAGTATAAATGTGGGAAACATATATAGCCGCAGATCCTCCTACAGTAATTATGGCAGGGAAGGCAATCTGCATGCTTTGGTCCTAGAAGGTACACACACCAGCAAATGTTAACTAACATCTTCCTGTAGGTAGCTCTATTGTGTTTTATAATAATCTTGTACTTGTAAAAGCGAACTTGTGTTTGCTAGCATGTTTTGGATATGCCTTGGTTTTCTTGCAGGAGATTTGCGTAATTGTTGCAGTTCAATATTTTAAAGGGGCCAGTATATGTTAGCGAAGAGTTGGAACGTGTCTGCTTGTCTTACACTATAACATGGGTACCTTCTTTCTAGTGTTTAGAAAAGATTGATTCCTGCTGGTTATTTTTCGTGAAAATTATAGTGTGACAAATTCATTCTGTCCAGCAAACCCAATATAAATTGTCGCTGGAGGGTTTCATTCTCTCTAGTTGTAAATATGTCACTCAAGATGTTAAGGCTTTATCCATATCTTATTTAAGAGGGGGACCTTTCATTGTGCGTCTTCAACGAGTTGCAAATTGCTAAAAGGACGAGTAGAACGATATGAACCCAGCTCGAATGATTGCCCTTTCATCAGAAGGAAAATTTGAGCAATCTGTAGAAGCGTTTTAGCACGGAATTTTTCCTAAAATTGCTGGGATGATAAGAATATATTCAGTGGCTGTGAGTTTTTATATTGCTCGAATAATCCAATGCGAAATCACAGAGCTTTTGCGAAACTGTTTGAATCGGTGCACAATAACGAGATATGAAGTTATTAAAGATGGTTTAAGCCTAGGTGTCTAACGTCAATTTTTAAATGAGAAAACTTCTATCCACTTAGTTAAACCGGATAAAATAATCAGGAGATAATTGAAAACATAACAGGTAGTGAGTAATGGTCCAAGAAAGTATGCAGGCAATGTGTAGAAGTCACGACCAGAGCTAGGAATTGCAACTACTTACCATATCCTATATATTTTATGCATTTTCTTACGAATGATTTTGATACTGATTTTAGTGTAGAGCGGATCCTCATATGCACCAAATTATGATGTTGGTCGAACACAAGCTTACGAAAGGAAGAGGGCTTAAGGTATATCTTGTCCTATTCACAGATCATAATTGGTTAGAGTTGCAAGAAGGAATAAAAGGTCTTTTGTGAGATATAATAGAAGTTGAAGGGTCGCCTTTTACCTCATCAATTACTTAAGTGACTTATAGCTAATAGATGAATATGGAATAACAATAGAGAAAATTCAAGAAGTAGATAGAACTAGAAGTTTGCTTGAAATAGAGTAGAATGACATAATTTAATGTGATAGAAGCAGCACATCTTCTGATCTCAGTTACATTCGCGAAAGAGCCTCACTCTGGTTCTGAATGCCTAAGATTTCCCATTGGCACTCGCTTATTGTCTGTGGTATTCAAAGGTACGGCCTTCTCTGGGAAAAGCATCGTATTGAGGAAGTCAACGTGTCCAAGGATGCATTTCAAACGGTTATGACATGAAATGGATTGATCTCGAACATGTATCTAAATTGTTTTATTTTTAATATTGCTCTCATCAGTTCCTGCTAAGGGCACAATAAATGAGCATTGCTTCCTTAAATGTGTCGCTAAAAAAACGCGGCCTCTCATTTGCAATTTCCAAACTGTTGCATAAGTGCGCCCCCAACCAAGGACCGATGTAGCTCTCATGAAATGCCGGGGGCAACCTTTCTTACGATACATTAAAATGTGGTTTTTGAAACATAATTTTTCTTATTTTAGAAAGATTCTTTGCCCTGTTATCGCATGCTAAATCAGAATGGGGCGGCATTTTATCGAACATGTATCTAAATTGTTTTATTTTTAATATTGCTCTCATCAGTTCCTGCTAAGGGCACAATAAATGAGCCTTGCTTCCTTAAATGTGTCGCTAAAAAAACACGGCCTCTCATTTGCAATTTCCAAACTGTTGCATAAGTGCGCCCCCAACCAAGGACCGATGTAGCTCTCATGAAATGCCGGGGGCAACCTTTCTTACGATACATTAAAATGTGGTTTTTGAAATATAATTTTTCTTATTTTAGAAAGATTCTTTGCCCTGTTATCGCATGCTAAATCAGAATGGGGCGGCGTTTTATCGAACATGTATCTAAATTGTTTTATTTTTAATATTGCTCTCATCAGTTCCTGCTAAGGGCACAATAAATGAGCCTTGCTTCCTTAAATGTGTCGCTAAAAAAACACGGCCTCTCATTTGCAATTTCCAAACTGTTGCATAAGTGCGCCCCCAACCAAGGACCGATGTAGCTCTCATGAAATGCCGGGGGCAACCTTTCTTACGATACATTAAAATGTGGTTTTTGAAACATAATTTTTCTTATTTTAGAAAGATTCTTTGCCCTGTTATCGCATGCTAAATCAGAATGGGGCGGCGTTTTATCGTGGTTTGAAATACTTGGTAAAGGAAGGAGAGTTGTACAGTCATTGGGCGAGAATCTGCTAAGGTAGTTTAAAATACAAAGGTATTGTATTAGTTTTAGAAAGGTGTAGGAATTTCCTAATTGCCCTGTGTGTGTACCTAGTATCATAATAATTTAATGGAACTAACTCGAAAAATGCACATTGTAAGATTGATCTTAAATCAATGCAGTCTTAAGCCATCAAAGAGATATCTAAATATTGCGAATGCATTGCTTGAAATTTTATTTCAATTAGTAATTCGCGTACCTATCAAATGGCAAACATAAGTCTCTCAAAACATTGCTAATTTATTGCTTGAATTATTGAGAGAAATTGGGCAAGCTTCTATTCATAACATTCCAATCGTAGGATCATAGGTAGGTGATCAGGGCAGTCGTTTCTCTGGACGCTAATTCGAAGGATAGGTGAAAATGTAGTCCTTCAATCTCCCTTTTTATTATAGAATACAATCAGGAAAATTTGCGTAAGATCTGAGAGATAGGGTTAGGTATATTTATTCTAAACTGCAATTGAATTTAATAGTAAATAATTAAAAGTTCCTCTATAAGAAATGTCTGATTTCTGTACTAAATTATTGGGACTTGCGAAGGGACTTATGCTTGTAGATATAAACTTTTCATCCAACAATGATCAGGTAATATCCATGATAATATGTGGTTATAATGTCACTAAATACCCATAGGAGGCAACTAACATTAGGAATTTTCCAACATTGATAGAGATTTTGGGGCTCTATCGCAATTAAAATTGCACTGCGCCTAATTTTTATAGTATCCATCTATTAATTGAGCACGGTTGAGGTTCACAATTAAATTTAGTGGGGAAGAAATTAGACATCTATTAATGCACTCCTTCTATCACCTGCTAAAATATTTTATACCTACATACTTACGAGAACGAGAGGAATATCGAATTGTCTTAGCGTAAGTCATGAAAATTGTGCGGTTTGAAGTGGGATTAGCTTCTCCTCATCATGTGCCCCGGGAAATGACGCTGAGATAATGAAAATGATCGATTCTGTCTACTACAAAACTTCTTCCACTGATATAATCGCTAATATGCAAGAAGGCGTTTATCTGAACGAGATGATGGCCCATTTTAATATCGTTCCGTCCTGGAGTTTTCCTGATTACGTGCGCTAGTATATTGTCGCCATATGTAGTCATTATGGATTTCACTCTAAACAAGATTGAAAGGTCTCTATCTCCTCCGAGAACGCGTTCTTGACTTACTAACCCGATGCGAGAGCTGCATGCTCGATCGCAAGTCGGGCATCTGAAGTTCTGTGGATGAGGATCAGGGTTCAGACATCGTTGCAGTCTCCGTTCTCTACACTCTTTAATGTCTCTAGTTCGCTGATACTCGAAAGATACTAATCCTTCCTTCACCGCGAGCACCAGTTAATCATATCTTGGGCCCCCGTCTCCCAAGTGTTGATGAGCATTTGAGAACTTTTAAGATTTGACTTTAAGCCTTTTTTGTAACGTTTTATCAGCGCCCTGACGTTTCGGTAGCCGCGGCATAGCTCAGAATAGAAGATGGTTTTTGTTTATTCTCACTACCTGGCATTTTGCCTCCAGCAAAATGCTCAAATTTGTTCTAAGATCTTGTCAATGGATTTAAAAAATGGATCTTAACTTTCATTAATTAAAGCTTTCAAGGTCTTTGATATGCTTGCTTTATCTTGTCCAAGACTTCAATGAGCAGAGAAGCATGGCAAAATCAATTGTTCTGTACACAATAATCCTGCTTTCAATTCTATTGTTGTGATTCTCGAACACCCCTTTGCGAAGTTTACCGAAGGTGTCCATCGCCATTCTGACGCGATATTTGATTTCGCTGTCAATGTTATCCTTTTTAGAAAAATTACTACCGAGATATGCAAATTGGTCTACTACACATTCTAAGAATTCACCTTGGATTCCGATCACCTTGTTGGTTTTGGGGATGATGGTTCGGTGAAGGTTGGTAAAACACTTGTGTTTTACGAACATTGACGTTTAAACCTAGTTTATGTAGACTTCTGCAAAGGCTATGAGCGATTTTTGTAGTTTATCTCCGCTTTTTGCCATGAGAGCGTTGTCATCTGAATATTGCAGATCTAAGATTTCTGTCAAGCTAATTTTTGTTTTAGCTTTTATGCAAATTCGATTGAATAGGCTGCCGTCCATCCGATATCTTATATGGGTGCTTGGCGGTAATGCGTCTATGGCTAAGTGTAGAACAGCAACGATGAAAAAAGTGAAAAGGTTTGGCGCGATCACAGATCCTTGCTTTACCCTAGATATTATTGAGAAAGGTTCGGTTCTCCAACCATTCGCCGTTTACAGTGGCATTCATGTCATCGTAGAAGAGCCACACAATCCGTATGATTTTCTCTCGACAATCACTCCTTGTTAGGATCTTGCATAGAAGCTCTTGGTTGACTGAATCAAACGCTTTCGTAAAATCAATGAAAGCCATATACATAGGTTGGATCCATTCTCTACACTTCTCTTGCAGTTGACAGACTGGAAAAATCATGTCTAAGGTTCCTATTGCCGGTATAAATCCGTTTTTCGATACAGGGAAGATTTTTTCCGCAACAGGCATTAGTTTTGAATTGAGTATTTTAGTCACAATTTTGCCAGCTCTTTAAAGTATCCTTATACCCCGGTAGTTTCTGCCCTCCGATTGTTCACCTTTTTTATTGAGGATCGTGTCAAGGATTCCGTCCTTCAAATTGCTAGTGAGTACTTTTTCTAGCCAGCTCTTAACGACAAGTCATGTCCTTGGGTTTCAAGATGAGGCCCACAGCAATTGTAGAGTTCTGCTGGTATTTTGTGTACGGTCCACTAGCCTTTTTATTTTTAAGTTGATAAATAGTGGTGCGTACGTCATTGAGTGTAGGAATTCCATCTAGCTCTGGAACTAGTGGACAAGCAGGAATTTTATGAATCGTACTTGAATCGTAATTTCAGTCTCTGTTTAGGAAATCTTGAAAATATTCTTTCCTGTGCACAATGCTTTCCTCTTAGTTCGATGAATAGAGGAACGTACCTCTTCGTGTGTAGAAACTTCATATAGCTCTAGAACCAGTGGACGAGTAGGAATTTTATTAATGGCAACTGGATCTTATTTGCAGTTTCTGTTTATTAGATCTTGAAAGTGCTCTTTCCAACGCCTATTGATTTCCTCGTTACCATTCAGATGGCTTGTTCTGTCTTTGGTGCGAAGAGGTGTTAGACCATGAAAACTCAGACCATACAAAGCTTTTGTTTCTTGAAAGAAAACTCTCATTTCATTTATTTCACCCAGGGAATAAACCTGGGTGAAATACGCACCTTCAATTCCTGGTGTCCTCTTTTCTTCATTTCCGAGGATTATTTAGATAAGTTCTAGGATCTCTTATGCTATTTTCGGTCAATCCCAGAACCTCAGCATCATTTTCATCGAACCAGTCCTGATGTTTGATGATTCTAACGCCAAGCGTTTCTTCGCAAGTTGTAATAATTGCAGATTTCAAGCCTTGCTAATGTTCTGGAAATGACGCTGGACGTACGGAGGAAATGAAAGAAGGAAGCTTGGCAGAATGAGAGAGCTGGAGTATTTTTAAAACCTTTGGATTGATACGAGATTCTGTCTTATATTTTGTGCGTTTGACACCTCCTGTCTCGCGTTTGCTAAACTTTATTCTCATACAGACTTATGAAAACACCAAGTGATGATCGTTTAGCATTCGTCGGACCCACAGCCGCTCTAGTTATCAGCAATTCTTTTGATCTCAGGACTTTATGATGCCGTAGTCTAAAAGATGCAAGATTTTGAAACAAAGATGCTTCCAAGTGGTCTCGAATATGTACTTTAAGTGGAAGATCGTGTTGGTAATGATTAAATTGTGCTCCGAGCAGTTAGAAAAAAAGTAAGAGCTCGTTTGCTTTCATCTTTCCCACGACTTGTGTCCAATGACTCCGTTCCAGAGATTCGCTTCCTTGCCAACTCTTGCGTTATAATCGCTCAAAAGAAAAAGCCAATCACTTAATGGTACGTTATAATTAAGTGCGTCAAATTCAGCTTAGAAAGTCTCTCACGCCACTTCGTCTGCATCAGTGTCGGGAAATATGTGCTCATAAAAATCGCAAAGTGGTTATAAACGACTGTGATCAGCATCGACATCAGCCTTTCATTCACTCCAACCAGTAATTCTGTCAACCTAATTACGATATTATTTTTGATAGTGAAGCCAACACTATGGTGGCAACTTGGGCAGACTTTACATAAAATTAGGTTTTGTCCAAGCAATCCTCGACGGACTGATCTGACGTATGTATTAACCAAGCCGCCTCTATCCAGTCATTTTGCAGATTGCTGCGGTTTTCTGAATGACCCCGAATGCTCATGCCACACAGAGACCCCTCGTCACCTTGCTTACTGGCCCTTGGTCGTTCAGAATGAGTTGTATCTAGTGTAGTCCTAAATTCTCGGATTTTCTTTCGCACTTTCCCCAAATCGGGATGAGATTAGCTGACCCGCCGGGCGAATTGTCGATAGCTGATACCCACCACTTGCAGCATGTGTATCAGACTTATTGCTTCTACCGTATAGTTACGTGTTTTTGCTATTAGCATTAATTATCATAACTTCTTTTTTGTATATTTTTATATTAATCAACAAATATGATGTGTTATATGAAGAGATTTTTAGTGCAATATACCGCATGATATCAGGATTTCATATATTTCATATATTTTAAATATTTCAAAGAATGTTATATAGAAGTTTGCACTTTTATTTTGCTTTGCAGATGGCCGGTGTGGAGGTTAGCCCAAAGAGAGGTCAAAGGTGCAAACATTCCCAGACATAGTCTGGCCATATGACTTTAGTTTATGGCCCCCAGAACGTTTAATCAGTTCGAAACCCTGTCGGGTGACCTACTCCCCCTCCATTGTGCTCGGTTATCATCTCCCAGTAGAAAGTTGAAAACGAGATCTATCACTACCCGCACCCCTTCTAGCCACTGTGAGGCACCAGTGACTTGGGGCTGTTTACATGGCTACATTCAAAGTCTCCCATGGAACGTCAGGTGTCTTTCGCCTCTCTCCCAACCCCTTCCCTCGCAGAAACATGCCGTATTTATGCGAGCGACTCCATTCATTGAGATCGAGAGTTTCTTCCGAAGTCCGTCCGTCACGTTCCCCGTTGAGTCGCCGTGTCGACGCCTGTGATCCCTTGCGCGGAACTTACCTTCGTAATCTCTCTGATCAGAACTGGATTACTCTCCTTCGTTATTCCTAATTCGGAGGGCTAACCGGGATTATTCCCTCCACTCTACAAGGTCTGTGTACCTTAACCTCAACCGTGAGACAAGAGCAAGGAAGTCCGGGAAATCCTTCCCTGCAGATTCCCATCTGTTTGCCGAACCGACACAAGTCCCTGGAGCGGATTCGCCCCCCCCCTCCCACTTCGTGATACCCATTTGGAGGACAACTTTGAAACTGATATACGCTCATCTTCCGCTCTACGAAGTCCCTCCCAAGTCTTCATTGAATTTCCCGCCGCTAAGGTAAAACCGAGGGTAACACTTCAGATTCGGGGCGCACGGTAGATGGCGCTGTTATTCGGCTACAATTTTGGGCTACAGCATCTCTTATGACGTCAGACGGTAGCGTCAGATGTGAACAATATCGGCGTAATATTTTTTTGTATATGAGTATATACTGGGGGGCTGTGCCCCCCAGACCCCTTCAATTGATTAAAACTCAGGATCATCGCAGGGTGGTCCCCCTACAGTGATATCTTCCCCGCGAGCAGTCCGCTTGAATTTACTGGGGGGTTTTTCTCCCCAACAGCTTTTTACTGGCAGAAAACCCTAACCTAATAACAAACAATTCTTACTTTTATAGGTTTCTTGATTATTTTATGCGCCTCTAGATAATCTTCAAGCTTTTCGCGATTATACAAAGTAAAGCCGAATTCGAATAACAAAGAAGCACATGGAGAGCACGAAAACACAATAACGAAAGAAAAACATTTGCAAAACGGGTCCTATTTATAAGCTTACGATGTTGCCAGTAAGAAGTTGTTATCGTTCGCAGTAAACAAAAAATACGAAAACAAAACAAAAAACAATAAAAGACATCAAGAAAACTTACCTAACTTAGAAAAAAACTATAAACGAGCAGAGCGCAGATATTTAGTAAATAATAGACAAAAAGTTACCAATCCTCAAAACAACCAAAAAATATAACGCAGTGATTGTCACATCTAACGCTACCGTCTGACGTCATAAGAGATATGCTGTAGCCCAAAATTGTAGCCGACTAACAACGCCACCTACCGACGCCTCGAATCTGAAGTATTACCAAACTGAGGTCCCAGTCCAGTGATTTTTCATTCATTTAATTCACTTCCCGAAAACCCCCGTAATTCCCCGCATTTAATTAATATTATCTCAATCCCTGTTTAATAACGGTCTTTCAAGTGATTGTTACAATTCCCGGGCTATTCCCATTTATTTCTTGCCCACCTGTATTAACAACTGGCACTTATTCATTATTATTTTAGTTTGCTTAGGTTTCATGACCAATAATAATTCCATTATTTACTTGTATATTAAAGGTTATTTTGTAAGAGTTTTTTCTTTCAATATCTCCTGAGCTGAAACGGAAAACTTCATTCCCCCCTTTTATTGGCCAACCTTGGATTAACGTACTAGAATATAAATTGGGCACAAGCCCGTAGCCGGAACTTGATGGCCTTGTTGAATACCCGTGGGCCTGACTCTGTATAGAGCGTGACACCACCGTGTCGTTCCTAGAGAGCCGGCTTCTACTGTGGTTTTACATATAATTTATGTACTTTCAAAATTCACCTTTTTTGTAATAAATTTACAGATTGCTTCACTTCTAGCGATATTTTTTGTCAGACGAATGGTTGTAAAGGCAATTCATTCTACTTGCGTGTTGCCATCTGTGAAGCATTGAGGTATTTCTATAATAGGATGTGGATGCACATTATAAGAGCAAGTGAAAATGTTTTTCTCAGAATGAGGATTGAACTCAACAACTTATACCGCCATGTCATCCCAAGTTTTCGATCCATAAATCTAGAATTGCATCCCACGCACCAAGAAATAAAATTATATTTAAGCAGGACAATGCCTTTTGCCATACCTACAACCACATCAAAAATTGGTTTGCAAAATTGCGTATTAACACTACTGAGTTGTCACCACAAAGGCCAGATTTAAGGATAATAGAACTTATGTGGGTTGGTGTTTGGAAAAGCAATAAAAGTGCCAAAAATACAAATTAAACAGAATTCTATCAAAAATTACATGCTGATAGTAGAAAGATACGTTTCGACAGAAAGTTGAGGAAATTTAGTAAAACATAAATTAATATATAACATATTTACTGAATTCATTTAGGGTGCTTTTAAGCTTAAATTCTTTTTTCTCCGCCCTATCTAAATCTTTCCAGCTCGTTTAAGCCTTTCTCTAGACATACACTTTGTCGTTGCTTCTGTGGTTATGGATATTTTTGTCGTTTGGATTTTGCACATACAGGTTCTCAAGATTCCCTATTTATTGATTTTTCTACTATTGATTCATATATTTTGAAGGGCGTTCCCTACCTTACTGTGTAGTCTATATAAGGGTATGTTTTGTCATAATATCTATTAATTGATAATGAACTTGAAAATATGGAGCGAAAGGCCTTGGTTGCTTTCCTCTTTTCATTTTCCTGTGATTTATATATATATATATATATTTATATATATATATATATATATATATATATATATATATATATATATATATATATATATATATATATATATATAGACTTGAAGAAAATTTGGATATTTTTACGATCAAGAAGAAGTCACAGCCGGCAAAGGCGGTAAAGTCAAGGGGCAAAATCAAGAAAGCGCCAACCAACTTCGCCCTTTTTCCACGGAGAAGATAATAACAAATACATTTGAAGCTACATATAGACGACACATGTCTGGCTAAGCTCCCTTGAAATTCCCTTCCCCCCGGAGCATGGGGTCCGAAGTGAACTGAACTGCCTACTCATCAATCTCGCCCCAACTATGTCGGTCCACTTTGATAGACATAATTGGAGACGTAGAGAAAAGCAGGTTTGAGGAATAGCCCACTGTGGAACTCTACGGAAGAAAACGCGTGGTTACGAGGCGATGCTGAAAGCTTTGGGGAAGAGTACGCTCTAATCTCTGAGGGTAGTTTCCGGCCAAGTCCACAGAGAGACATATAACCGTCCCTGTGTAAGTTGGAAGCAGCATCGATAACCAAACCCCAGACGGGGTGGCACCCCCCGGGTAGTGGTAGTTGATTCAATCACCAATCATCATTAAGTTCGCCACATATCATCCGTCTGAGGCGCCTCCCAGGGTCCACCCACCATTCATCCACCCCATCCCGCTGTTTATGTTCACTGAAGTCCTCTTGCAAAGGGGAGGAAGGGGGTTGCCCACAATAAATAACTCCATAAAAAAGTTCACCAGTTTCACCAAGAAGGAAGGATCATCATTAAGGACTCAAAGAACTACAAGATACACCTAAAACACAAGAGGAAATACAACCCAGGGGGGCTTCCCCTGAGGGGATAATGGAACTCAATGGGACCACCAAAATCCTGCTGCGCACCATCAGTGGTAGCGTTAGGCCAACCCATGAGAAGGTGTTTGAAGTGGTCTTCGGAAAACTAAAGATCGCTATGCTTCGTCTCCTCGAGGTCCCCACAAGATATGTGGCGGTCTGCGAGAAGGAGAAAGACGTGGAGGAAATTACGAAGGAGAAGGCAGTATAGACACTGCGTGAGATAGGCCTTCAACCTGCAATCCCAGAAAGGAGCATTGTATCCAGAAAGCTGGATCCTTGGATTGGAGAACATTCCAAGTAACAAATAAAGGACAAGATAACTAAAAACCAACCATGGGCCAAAGTTTCGGAAGTAATCAAGTTCTGGAACCAAAAAGAAAACGCTGAATAGTCGCATGTGTTCAAAGTGGTCTTCAGGGACACAGCGATGGCAAAAAAAGAAAAAGAGAATGGTCTTTTGCTTTTTGATGCAAAAATCAGCGGATAGCAGATATAAAGTGAAGAATTTACTCCTTTTCAGTTCTACTTCCGCTGCTACAAAATGGAGAGCCACGCGACGAAAGACTGTCCCGATCCACAGGAGATCTGCTCAAGGTGCAGCGATGTGGGGCACCACAGGACGAACTGCAGTAGCCCGAGAAAAAAGTGCGCCAACTTCGGCCTAGGACATCGCTCCATGGCTATGGCCTGCCCTCTTAAAAAAAAGAAATAATCAAGAAGAACGTACAACAAAAGAAAGAGGAGCAAACCAGAAAGCAGAACAACACGTACGTACAAGCAGCGAAGGCAGTCCTCACAGGAACGGAGGCAAAATATACCTATGTAAGGCTGGAGAATGAGAATTGCACAAAAATTCTGACATACATCTTATACGCGCATGTCAGAAACCTAACTAATCCAGTAACCTTTGCAAAGGAGCTGAACCAGATACTGGCAAAAAATGGTATGAGCGAGATGTGGCTCCTCGAAAACCCACCATATGGAGACGTACTCCAGTTGCAAATGGTCCCCAAGGAAACAGTTAGAAAATGCAGGAGACAGAGAAGAGAAAAAAGTAAGGAGGTTAGACGGCCAGATCACAGGATCAAAGCCAAAAAAGAGAGAAAGGCAGCCGCCAAGACAGTCCAACCACAACGACAGTGTGCGAAAAAAGAGAAGGAATCGGAGTCATCCGACACCACGGACACCTCGGACTTAGAGGGCTCCGTATGTGAAGCGAAGCACAAAAAGGGAAAGAAGGCGAAAAATAAGAAAATTGATGCCAACAGAATCAACCTCTATATATACGCCTCGGAACAATTCCCCTTCCCGAAGGACTGGGACACAAACAAAATCTTTGTGGGAATCAAGAAAAATTATTACAAATGGGACTTTGATGCCCAATGCGACGAAGAAACGGTGGAGGAAGCATTGTATAACCAAAGTATCAAACATCTACAATGCTTCCCTAAATACGGGCTACTTCCCAGATGGTTTAAAGATTGCTAAAATCATCTTTTTACCTAAAGGGAGGAAGCCTGATCAACTGGTGGACTAAAGACCAATATACCTCCTGGAGATTATAAGCAAAGTTTACGAAAAAGTTCTGGCTAACAGGTTACAAGATCAACTGACCGAGCTAGAAGCCCACATCCCTCAGAAACACGGGTTCCGCAAGAGAAGGATGACGGACACAGCCTTTGCCCTTCTCACCGAAAAGCTCGCCCGATGTCAAGCTGAGAGGAAATACGTAGACGTGGTGATGCGAGATGTGAAAAAGGCCTTCGATAAGGTTTGGCTAAGAGGCTTACAATACAAGATCTTAGGCCTCCAGCTGAACCCAATGTTGGAAAGGGTCCTCTGCGACTACATCATGCGCAGAAAAGCCCGAATTTTGATCAAGGGCTACAGAGGACCCGAGTTTGAACTTGATGCGAGTGTTCCACAAGGTGGCTGTCTGACTCCACTTCTGTACCTTTTGTACACACTGGACTTACCTGATCCGGTAGGGGAGGAAGTGATGTACCTGCAGTTTGCAGATGACATCACGCAAATCGTCCCCAGTTACTACAAACATGCCAGATATCAGGCAATGCAGAGGGCCATCGAAATCGACAACATCAATCGATATGAACGAAAGTGGAAAATCAAGACCAACCGCCGAAAGTTCCAGATCCTTCCAATTAACCGCCAAAGACGTGTAGATGTTACAGTGAATGGCGATGTTTACCCATATGGTAACAGAGGAAAATTCCTAGGTCTGCAATTTACCTCCAAAGGGTACAAAGTTCACATTAGTGATAGAATCTTCCTAGCCAAAATACAGCTTGGCAAACTGTATAGGTTTAAAAAATTCAGCTCCAAAAACCTAAAAAAGCTGTACACTGCTCTGGTACGCTCAACCTTAGTGTACCCGGCAGTGGCCACGCAGGCTGCGAGTTCCACCTCTCTCAGACAAATGCAGAGAGTGCAAAACAAAGCAGCCCTGCTTTTAGCCGGAGCGAGAAGGACGGAATATATTCAGCAGACAGTACTGCACGCAAGAGCAGGACTAACCCCTCTGAATATAGAACTCCAAAGGGTAGGGAGAAAGACCTGGGACAAAATAGAAGAGGAAATACTCCTTAATACGAATCACAACCTAGACATACCGAGAGCAGTCAGGGGACGTGTCACCAGGAAATCCCTATTCCCGAGTGGAAGAAACTGCTCCCGAGAGAACTAAGTTGGGTTATATACTTAAACAGGCGTAGTGCCCAATGAAAAAACTGATTGAAGTAACAAGGATTAAAACCTAAACTCTGGCAAATATAGAAATTAGCTAATAAGATAGAAATAAAAAAGAAGATATATATAGCAGATAAGAAACCTGAAAGGCTTGAATGCCACGATGGAGGAAATAACAAATATATTTATTTATTTACTTTATGTTAAAAAATATATATATATATAAATATATATATATATATATATATATATATATATATATATATATATATATATATATATATATATATATATATATATATATATATATAAACATAGAATTAATAAAAAACAAATAAAGGGAAGAAAAATAATAACCAAAACAAGAACAACCTGAGAGGAGCCCTCTACACCAGGGCAAAACTAAAACTCTTTTTATCTTTATATACCTACTACACATTTTCCTACTTCTTACATCAATTTCAATTTATATATATATATATATATATATATATATATATATATATATATATATATATATATATATATATATATATATATATATATATATATATTCTTTGAGAAAAAGAAATGATGAGCATTTCAAAATATAAACGATATTTTTTCTTCTTTTATTTTCAAATCAACGAAACTCTTCATTTGCTTCAGTTTTGATTGGAAGTTTAGGAAAGGTTGTTCGTTGGATTTCGTATAACGGCTTCACTTTGTTCTCTTGTCAAGAGATTTTAAGGTGCACAAATGGACCAAAGTGGACAACGCTCGACACATATGGAAATGGTTGGCGGTGGCGCTTTCTCGCCGGCAAAAAGTTCGGTCATCTGTCTCGTTCAGAGGCACTTGAAGGAAAGACAAATACGAAAGGTAAGCAATGAATTCCTTGGCAGAATTGAAACAAAGGTTTCTTGTATGCCGGATTGTTTGATATGCTTGTGGCCTCAACTCATTGAATTTTCAGTTCACTAATTAGTCACGGCCTATTCAAATACAATGACAGATGCTTTTAAATTTATATAACCCATGTATATGGTGAGAAAGAAAGAGAGAACAGACACATTAAATGATACGTCCTCAAAATGATAGGTACACAAGAAGAAAGACAATACGAACACACTTTTGCCAAAGTAAATAGAGGCAGACAGAGAGAGCTGCTGTGCTGAGACCCAGTTGAATAAAGTGCAGCAATGAAAGGATTGACTCTTAGACAAACGTGGTCAATCAAATTATCCGAGAATGGATAGAGAGCCACGTCTTTTTTTATTTTCATATGAAACGAACTAATCAATAATATGATGCTGTATGAATCCGAGACCAACAAAAACATTTTAACAGGTTGACCGTGAATTGGGTTATTTATGGTATATGATACTTTCATGTAATGGTAGTTATATATAATTAAACAAATTGCGTTATGAGGTTTAGCGCATGTGTTAAAACATCTTCATTGGTATTTCCAGCATTATAGATACTCGTCAAGTTGCTGGTAACGACTAATTCGAATCAATTATTTCGAATAGTTTAATTGATGATTCGAGTATGCAGAGTCAATAAATGGATTTGGTGACACGAAGCGTCATTCTTCCTTTCTTAAAAAGAGAAACAGATAATACTGTGGATTGTATATGGGGATGGGCTGTTGAAAAAAGTATATTTTTCGTTTTAAAATGAAAACTTATTTGAATAAATCTCGTTTTGTTTTAGTATTTTCGATGTTTCTACACACTGAGATAAATCGGAATATATTTAGTATTAATAATTAATTTACTAATTTAGATTTGTGGGGTGTTTCAATTTGTCAATTTAATAATTTATATGTTAAAACGGATTTCGTCGCGAATAACTAAATTTAAATTTCTTTTACTGTGCCTGACAGTTTAACAGCGTGACAGAAAGCAAATAAATCCACAGAGTTGTGGTAAATCCAATATTTAAAGTTTTAAGTAAATTGCAGAATAATTTCATTTCATAATTTAATCCACTATGCATATGTATTTCATCCTCTCGCTATCAAAGGGGACTTGCATACATAATGACCATTACAACCTCACTCGTTTGTACGAAGTGAAGTCGTGATATGAATACTTATTTCCCCGTTTCAGCACAGTGCTGTATCTCAATTTCGGTCGCCTGATTGACGCGTTCTCTGGTCGACGATGAACGAAACTCAAACAAGAATTCCGTTTACAATCATCTCCGACCCCAAAACTTGGAACATTTAGTTTCCTTCTTTTAGCCCGTTTTCTTTGGTCGTACAAACTTTCTATTTGTTTATGCTCTGATTCGGATGACTTATTGGAGCATACAATCGAATGGGCGCAGTACGATAGCATGTATCTCCGATTCCCCAACTTCTTTGGTGAAAGACGGGAGGTGAATGATACGAATAGAATTAATGTATTCATAGATTTGGAAAGGAAGCGAAAAGGAGGAAGCCTTTCAATTACTAAGACTATTCCAGAAGTACACTTA
Source organism: Ceratothoa steindachneri (assembly GCA_963969495.1). Lineage (NCBI taxonomy): Eukaryota > Metazoa > Arthropoda > Malacostraca > Isopoda > Cymothoidae > Ceratothoa > Ceratothoa steindachneri. Next base: position 120,248,611 of record OZ018326.1, read on the forward strand.
TTAAAAACACTGTAAACTCTTTGTTCGTAGGAGTAAAATTCACTGTATTGTAAAGTTTAAATAACATGGAGCAAATTATTTATATAATTAGCGAGAAATCGTTTCATTTTGAATATTTTCCAGCAGGGGTTGAAAGTGGCAATGAAAACATTAGGAGAAATAATGAAGAGGGAGGAGATAAAAGAGTAAAAGAGGTTTGCTGAATCATTCTTGAGAAATATGCGAAAGAAATTTAGGGTTAAAGGATTCACTGCTGAAAACATACATACGTACGCATGCGCGTAAAGTAAGAAATAAATTACCAAAAGATGTTTTACAATTGATTAAACACGAGAACAACCAAAGTACTGTCGAATAAATGAGCTGCTTTGGAAACCTTTTGAAAGAGTTTACCAAATAAAACACAAACCCTCTTTATAAATTGCGAATCTAAACACCACTTCGCTGCGTGGCGATTCGAAAAGCTTGGAGTAAAGGACGGGGTTGACATGGTCCATAATAGGAAGCCGCTTCAAACCTTAAAGTGTTGCTACCAAAAATAGTATTCAAAGCCTCCAGCAACAATGAAATAATGAAAAAGGGCACTCAAATGCACGCATTTAAAGGCCTTTACATTGCTTTCAAATACCTGTTTCGCATCCAATTAAGCTGGAGGTATAAAAAAGGAATTGGACGAGCAAACGTTTTCTTCTTTTGATATTTTTATGTAATTAATTAGCATTAAATAGTGCAGAACCATGTTAGTTTTAATGAACCACAGCTTATAGGTATTTTTTTTCTGTTTATATTGCTTTACCCTGTTAGCCTGTAGAAATCCTGGTACCCAGGTGCAGAACATATTTCTGTGAGTCAGCTACACGATGGATTTTGCACAAAATGACTTGACGGTCAAAGAGAGGAGCAGTTAGTTTTATTGGAGGTGTATAAAATTAACATTCTGCTAACATTCGTACCTGATTCATGAAAAATTCAGATTTTTCTGAAAAAAATGTATGAAAAAAAAATTTAATTCAGAAACCGTCATTGAACACTCATTATTAAGAAAAGGGGGCTATTTCTTAAGGTAGCACCGAGAATGCTATTACAAGTCGCATTAGAGGTGTAATCAATGCACCAGAGACGTTTTTGAAGATGATTTACGATATATATAAATCTTTTAAAATTTACCTTCTTTAGATTAAATACTAATCGGCTCTAGTTTAAGTCCTTCTAGCGCCTCTGTTAGTCGTTTAATGAATGAAACATTCGATAATCCTTCTACTACTAATTATTGTAAGAGAGATGTTTCGGAGTAAAAAAAAAACTCGACTAAATCTCATATTTTAAGGTTATTTACAAAAAATAAATAAACACTAACATTGAAATAAAAAGGAAAAAAGATCTGTGGCCAGCTTATAAACAAAAAAAAGTTACCTTGTTTTTAGATTCAACACAAATTTCTACTCTCTTTCTAGCGATAACAAATTACTCTTCCCACAAATTGTAATAGCATTAATTGGATTATTTTGCAAGTATATGTATATCACTACGCAATACTCTCAATAAACCGCAATATAATGGACAATCATATCATCAATTGTACGTTAACATTACAGTGAATTTAAGGTAAGCCTTTGTTCATATTGCCTTGTTTTCAATGTGAACTATTCTTTGATTGATTTTCCTACAAAACATGTAATTTATTCATGGCTTTTCCATTAATATCTTGATCATTCTATTTCTCTGCTGTGGATATTCAAAATATAAATTTATTTTCTAGAAGAATGTGTCTTTACCACAGATGAAATGCATTACTACTCTATTTGGCTTCACAAGTACAAAATGAACTGGCAGAGATATGAAATACAAATTAGTTAGATGTAAATGAATCTACAAAATACTTATATATATATATATATATATATATATATATATATATATATATATATATATATATATATATATATATATATATATATATATGTATATATATATATATATATATATATATATATATATATATATATATATATATATATATATATATATGTGTGTGTGTGTTTGTTTATGTGTTGCATAACATTCAATTTAGTTATATATGTAAAATTAAAATAAACCCCTCGTAAAGAGTTGTAAGAATAGTTACATTTTTCAGCGTTTCTACGGATCCGCATAATTTCTTTCATAGTTGAGATGACATACTCATCTAGGTCGTCGTGTATCATTCGAGAATTCTCTACATCTGCCCAGGTGACAGATTGCGTGTACAAAGAAATATGTTTGTGGTCTCAATTGTTCCTACATATTATAAACGGCTGATAAATCAGTTTGCTGAGTCTATCTTCCATTTTAGAAGATTTTCAATTAACGTATCTCCAAATAACATTTAAAATCCCATTGGCAAATATGCTACAGCAAACATTTTTAGGTGTGAATTTAAATCTTGGTGTGTTAGATGCTGTAGCATCTCTTCTAGTTAGATTTCATCCCTACACAGATGGTCGCTATGTTTTGTAGCATCTCTTCTAGTTAGGGTACATCCCTGTGAAGATGGGACTCTACGGGCTCTAGCACCACAAACCGAATTCATCCCTCAGCATCTTGGCTGTTATAGATTGTACATTTCTTGAACTTAGGTACCAACACATGTTAGCTGTGTGTTATATACTGTAGCAGCTCATTCAGTCCTATTTTTCCAAGGAAAAATTGTGTCTGTTCCATCGCATTTAGTTAGGTTTCATCCATGGGCAGATGGGCTGCTAGTTGCTCTATAAACTCCAGTTAATCTTTTTACCTTGGCTGATAGGCGCTATGGATCGTAGTATTTCGTATAGTTAGGTTTTATCTGTGGTCAAATAAAGCTATATGTGGTTTATAAGCTCTTCAGGGAAAGTATCATCACTGAGCTGCTCTGGCGTTATTTGATGCAGTAATTCGCTAAGTCTGGACTTATCCGCATGTAGGTGTACTGCTATGTTATGTAGCGGTATATAAGGAAGAATGCGGCGATATTAGACTGTAGCATCTCCCTGCGTTAGAAAACATGACTGTACAGAGGGGACGCTAGGTGTTGTAGCATTTCCATCAATCAGTGTTAATATCGAAGTAATATATATCGCAAGCACAAATCATTACAATCCCGTTCACGCAAACCAATCATTATTTTAGTACCAGAATTTTTTAAATGATTTAATGTGTAATAAAAAAATATAACTGACTTACTTAAACGACGTAAAATTATTTATTGATTTAGGTATTGTTTCTTCCACTGGAGTCATGCTAAATGATAAAACGTAATGACGTTTTTTAAGTAAATTTATTGATTTAAATCTTTGGCTTATCATTGTTAACCCGTTCACTGGATTTCAACTTTGTTCTTTTTCTTTATTTAGATTAACTTGACACTTCCGTACACTTTAGAGGAACTAATTTCATAGGTTTATCATACTTCGTCCCGTATCTCATTTCTATCAGTAGAAGAACTTTGCTATTGCATTATTTGCAACCTAAATCCGTTTAACTCTTCCTCTTGCCTCCAATGGGGTATTTGTTGTAGCATGTGCAAAGATACTGCAGAAGGAATCTAGGAAAGTGAGTGCTATTTTGGTCTCACTGGGTTTCGCTCCACCTCAATGGCCAGCCTTAAGGAGGCTAGTGTGTTCCTTCGTCGCAATTCGGATCTTTTTAATTAAAAGTACCATTTTTTTAATAGGATTTACGATGAGATCCTTCTTTTTTGGCTTCATGGACCTCCCTTGTAACGACCAGCTACTCTAATAAAACATTGCACTCAAATAAAACTTAAAGCATGACGTCATGCCTTGTGATCTTAAACTCTCGTAAGTGAAGCACAAAGCTGGATCCGAAACCTCGACCAGATCACTGTGTCTTGTGTTGATTTGGACTAAGATAGCCAAAGGATATCAATGAAATTCTATACGACTAGTCATCGGATTATTAATGGTCTACTCGAAATACACCAGCAGTACCAATACTTGGCAGAGGACTGCATAGGGGTGTTATGGGCAGGGTCAGTGAACTGTCAATCTTTTGACATGGATGCATCTAATAATTATTTGAGAAAACGCTAACCCATTAAAAAAACAGAAGGTATAAGATTTTATCAAATATTTTAATCATCTTTCTCTTCACCTAATATGTATTAGGTTGGCCTGGTTGTCCTGACTCATTTAGGACGCGGAAAGAAAACAACTAAGTTTTATGAAGCAACACCAACATTTATTCTTCAAAATAAAGTTCATTATTCTTCACGATCTTCTTCCAGCAATCAACCAGTAACCAAATGTATCTCAGATACCCTGTCGATGGTTGGCCGGAACGTAGTTGATCGTCAAAGGTAAGATCCTTAGAGTTGAAACGTCTGTACCAACTCGACATCTTCTTCTGAGTGTCTGTGCCTTCTCCTTCAGTATCTCAAATATGCTTCACCTCAACTCTTGTAGGAAGTTTTTGCTTGTAACAGTAACGAATCAAAACTCTAATTCTACTTTCTTGCAAACTCATTTATGTCAGTTGGGGCTTACACAAAGAGAAATAAACTGCGCAGGAGTAACAAAGGAAGGCAGCGTACGGACGACGGTATTCGAATGAGTAAGGTTAACCTAATCTAATGTAGTCGAATGAAAAGGCTAACCTAACCTAATGTTGTTGTTGCTACGTAAAACTTTATTGTTTTTTTCCGCTTTCTAAGTGAGTCAAGACTTTCAAAGCAACTATATATTTCTGATCAAACCACTGATAATAACCCGTTTTGCACCTTTGATCAGGAAATGACTACAAGCCTTGATAGGAGAAGCCCAAGCAGAATTTTAGATCAATCAAATATAATGCTAAAAAGAGTAAACAAAATTAAGAAAAACTATTGGCACACGGCCATCTTAGTTGATCACGAACATAGAGAGTAGAATAGTTATGATTGGCCACGTTAGGCGAAGCCCTCAAAGTCCCCAAGCCAATATTTCTAAATATATTAAAAAGACGGTTTGAGGATGATAGAAAGGCGGTAAAATCGGTTTCCATCTTCCAACAAAAGTTTCCAACCCATCAATCTTTTATAAGCAGAGCCAAAATTACTTTCAAACAACAATCCATCCCTCGATCAATCAAGTTTGCTGGATCAATTATAAGAGAAGAGCCAGTAACCCCATATTAGTGCTGATCACAATTAAAAATTGAAATTCAGTCAAATCGTACAAAGGAGATACAAAGCTTTGCTTCAAATGCTTTGGGAAAGGCCAGGGAAGTGACCACACTAAATTAATTGAAAAATGCTGTAACATTATTTTCCATTAAACCAAAATGTATCACATGATTTAATGTCTAAAAAAGATTTATACAAAATGATTTTAAATTGATAATTCTTAACAGACTTACCTAAACGAAATAAAATTAAAATATTGAATTACGGATTTCCGCTCACACTGGAGTCAAAGTGAGAAAATCGTAATGCCAATATTCCACGACCAGATGTCATCGACACGAGGGACTTGCGACACGTATTGGCTCGGTTGTCGAGTCACTTTGGCCTACTCATGGAGTTGAATGGTAGGCATGGTGCTACATGATCAACTTCCCGTGGGAGGTCCTTGCCAACCTAATTGAAGAGTTGGAGATATGGTTCCGGAATGTTGATGAGTATACACATACCTGTTCGAAAACTGCTTCATTACCTTGTATTGATCTACTCCCCGCTTTCTGAATGCATAAACTGAGTTTAGGGTGGAGGTGGTTGATGACATTTTAAGTAGTGACCAAGTTCATATTCAAATATTATTTTCTGGGCTACTGCCGTGCGAGAAACCTCTTCGATTTTACTTTGAATGGGCGCGTTGGTCAAAATAGCAGATGCCTGATTTATTTATACCAGTCGAAGAGCTTAGGTCGTTTAAGAGGAGCTAGGGTTCTTCTACGGCAGCCTCATCTCTGATTTTCATCCCGTGGCCCTCCAGGAAATTCGTCCCTCCACTGATCGTCATTCACTGGTTTATCTTGCCTTGCCACATTGATTTATGCACTCCACCCTCATCTACTGAATCTACATCCTTTCCCTACTTTATTCCAGCTGCCGCACTCTTCTCCCAGTAGTCCATAAGATAGCCCCAGGCTTCCTCATTCAATTCTTCTTCAAAATCATTGACTTCTTACAATTCCTCCTCTATACCATATAAATGAGCTGTCCTTTTCGTCTATTAATGGTTGCTCGCAAAACTACCCATCCTTCAACCGATGCTCTTTCCTGTCTTACTTATCCCTTATCTACAAAGAGGTATTGGTGAAGATCTATTTAGCTATCCCCAAGAAAGAATTTAGTAGTAACCACTTTCCAGTTCATCTTTCGATCCTCAACTTAACCAACCTTAATTTCTGAAGGTAGCCTGGGCCGGTTTTTGCGGTGGGACTGCATGCTCTCCTAAAGTCTCCTGATTAAGCCCTAGCCTTCATCAACTTATACCAATTCTTTGCATAGTCCACCCTCGAGGTGAATCCGTGAATGATAAGAAACGTGCAACTTGTCGATATTACCACAACCTTTTTCCTCAGCACAAAACACACAGAAATCAGGCAAAAGCAGTACTACCTTATCTTAAAGATGCTCACCGCTCTACATTGAATGGATCTCCCTAGTTTTCTACGTCCTTTTCACCAAAATACAAATCTACACCTGTCCTACAAGACGGGGCTCCTTCTTTTTCAAGAAAGAAACCTTTGCCGAGTGGCTGTCCCTCCAATTTGCCTAAGGCTAGGGACCACATCGAGTCATCACAAATCCCACTTTCTTTTAAATTCCCTTCCACGAATGATTAGGAAAATATCTGCTTCTTCTCTTTAAAAAAGCTACGCCATGCTCTTACCTCCTTTTGATCAACTGATTCGGGCACTGATAGAACTATTACCTTCTCTAAAATATCTATATATCAACTATCCTCTCCTGTGTGCTAAACATGGTTGCCGTCACTCGTCCCTGTCTCATTAGCAACACATTCCATGCTGATGAAGTTGTGATCTATACAGTGAGAGATATCTTCACACTATAAATGATACAATCCATGCTTTCCATTAATAGGTCCGTCGAGTGGGGTTGTTATCATCGATTGTCATTCTCTACCAAAGATCTTCATTTATACTATTTATTCTTAGGCACAGCTTTATAAAATGTAGCTCTCTCTTTTTATTAAAGAACCCAATTAGCGACTGTCTAGTAGGGAAAAAGTTGCTGTAATCACCTTATAGCCTAATGATAGGCTAGATCAAACAAAAACATTTTCCGAAACCAAACAACAAAAATACAAAACAAAAGAAAAACAGGCAAAAAGGAAGTAAAAAATAAAAAAAGAAAGCACGCTCAGACGTCAGTGGTGGGAGGCCTCCCAAAGAAGTAACATGCGACCTACAACAAAGAGAGTCAAATAAATTGCAGGAGGACAGCTTCCTCCAAAATGTCAGATAGTCAAATGTGTGTCTTTTAGCAGCTTGGGGATTCAGTGAGAGCCGTTGGTGACATAGGGAGGTGCAAGGCTCGCACCTAAGAGCTATAATGCCACGTGCACGCTGCAGCGTGAGTTGCATCTTCCCAGCAATGACAAATAAGCTCTCAATGGCGATCGTGTGGAAGGTACCGGTCACCAGGCGGAGGGCTGTTTGGTGGATAGAGTCCACCTTCCGCAATAACCGTTTCGCTAGGATACGTAAAACTCACATCCGTACTCCATCGTTGAACGAACAAAGGTAGGCTAGAAATGAAAGGCAGTAGCCCTATCATCATTTAAGTCACAGTGCAAAGTATGTCCATGGTGCTGGTACTAGAGACCCTAAGTCTGCATATATGCGCCTCCCTGATGAGTTAGCTATCGAAATTAAGACCATGGAAACGGTGCGAATCTCTCACTTCCAGGCAAACTCCCTTTTAGAAAAAAGTCCGGTTTGGGGTGGAATGGGATGGCGGCAGGCAAAGAAAAACCTGTGTGCTTTGGCATAGCAAGAGATGCGGTTTAATGCCTGTTTGAGTCAACACTCGGGAGTTGGCATCTGGGCCGCACCAAAAGAGATCGAAAGGTCCTCCACGTTGAGCATAGCGAGAACATCTTCCGGCAGCACCGATATGATACTGTTGATGCTCAGGTCGAAGACTGTGACACTGACACTTCTCCACGGGAAACTTTCTTCCTGCTTCATTGGGCCGGGAAGGGCTGCCACCTAGTGGTACGCCGTATCCTCCCATTTGTGTGGAGAGTGCCATGATACCGTACCACCTTGCAGTGTTATAGTTCTTCTCCAGATTGAAAACCACCATGGCGTACGGCCGTTTAAGAAGTAAGCCCTCGCAGACGGCATTTTTCAGTCGAAGCAAAGAATCCAACGTTGAGTGGAACTCGCGGAAGCCACACTGTGCTGAAGATAATCTGGGCTCCGCTGTCTAGTAGCACAAACAAGAGATTAGAGAGATTGGGAGGAAACCGCTTGGGGAGGAGTGATCTCTCCCCGGTTTGGAAAAGCAAGCGCAATAACTATTCGCATGGAGTCTGGTATAATACTCTCTTTCCAGAAACTGTTGAAAAAAATCGGCAGAAAGGCCATGTTTCGCTCACCAATGTTTCGAAACATGGCATACGGGACATCTTCCGGACCAGAAATGGTGTACGCGCCCTAAGTGAAGGCAGAACGCACCCACCTACTATAAACCAGTTGTTGAAAGGTTCTCCGCCAATTAAGGTAAAGTCCAGTAGGCAGCTCTAAAGGCAAACGCGGAACTCAGTTCACGCGGCCCTTTATAACTTTAGTAAACTAACAAGTTCGCCAGAATATTTATTCAGAAGGAAAACCAAGTTCACTTCGAGGATGACAAAAGGTCGTGCCACTAGGCTTACACTATGTAGGTTGCAGTTGGTTGCCAGGTGGGGACTGTAGTATCAACGAGGGAAGGAGAGACTTGAACGAGTTCCTCCCATCTCGAGAGAAGGAAGCGGACTTTTATACGGGTGCTGTGACGTAATAGCCTCATGTGCGCGCAACTTTTCTGGAATAATTATCGAGCGCGCGCACGGGCCGTCAACCAACGGGGCAGGGCTAGAGACGAGAAAATAACTTAAATGGGCGCCAAACTTTGTCGCCCTTACAACAGCTTTCAGCGACATCCCGACTTTCATCAATTGCTGACTGAGCATCATCAGGGCAAGACAATTCTAATAAATCGGTGAAGAAGGACTCTGCCACGGCCATGGTGTTCTGTGTGCAAAATGTCCAGGCCTTCTAGAAATAGTAGTTAGGCCGATGGCGGAGAATAACTCAATGGTCTTACCCACCAACCCAAACTCCTCGACTGTGACAGAGAAATCAGTCATTTCCGGGAATGCGGACCACCGCGCCCATGCCAAGCACTATTGATGGGGTCTCTCAGACGATAGCGGTCCAGAAAACTATTTGAAGGGGAAGGTGATCACTACCACAGAGGTCATCGACTATCTTTCACCCCCAAATCAGGCTCTACATCCGGAGAGCACAGGGTTAGATCAAGACAGGAAAACGAAGCGGTTTTCTAGCAGTGATACGTAAACTCATCCACATTTAGGACACCTATCTCGAGCTCTTTAATCACGTCAGCAAGAACCTGACCCATGGAATTAATCGAGTAGTCTCTCTAAATATGGTTGCTACCTTTGCAATTTTCGGGCAGAAGAACGGGCCTAGAGAACAATGCTACGATGGGGCAGAGGTCCGCCAAGTCGAAGTCGACTGACGGCTGACGGTCGGCTGCACTGCTACTGCCTGAAAGGAGATATTTAAAGCAAAGAGAAGAACAGAGGCATCATGCCGGGTATAAATGGCGTATCCTCCTGCCGGGTTCCATCCGATGTTGGTGAGGTCTCAAAACCCTTTATACTCCTGGAGAGTTGGAGGGACCACGGGCCAGGTATAGTGATCTGCAAAAAGATAGCTAAATGGGAGCGGCGGAGAGAGGCTGCCGCAGCTCCTTATAGTTTGCCTAGATTCTATGGCAATTCCATTGAAGGAATATGCCCACCAGGTTTAGCTCGGAGGTGATACATGGCCTTATTCAAAGAAGGCACCGACACTGGAATGGCCGTACGCTTCCCGGTGGCAGAACTTCGGGCGCTCTCGGTCGAACAAGGTGCTGAATGCGCTTTCTCCTTTAGGTACTTTACTTGGGACGTTGGACTCGCTATGTGGGTCTTTTCCTCCATTCGCCTCCCAGAGTGCTGTTCTCCGCAATTGACACACTTGGTCATACATTTTTGAAACCTATCGTATACCCCCGTGGAGCAATTTTCACAGACTTCGGATAAACCTGAATCTCTTGATTTATACAAGCGATTCGTATAACCGAAGCGATGGCAGTTGTAACACATCCGCGAGAGTTTACTAATGCATTCACACGGTAGCAATACTAACCGGCACGTACCGAGTCAGAGAGGATGTGACGGTTGAACATGATCAAGAGTGTAGGGGTGGGTTTCATCACATTTTCCAACTTGACCGCTCCATTGTCGGTCAGCTCTAAGTTGATGTCATCTTTGTAGGATTCCACAATTTCCTTCGCGTAAGCTATTCCTTTAAAAAATCATGAAGAATGGGCGTTACACTCACGGGCGTGAGTTAAGTGTCCCAAGGGCACTAATCGTGGCCAATCGTTGTGACCCGACGCATTCATCAGAACGCTCACGTCCGAGAAACGGGTCACCTTCAGCTCTCTATCAATAAAACTAGCTAATGAATTCCTCTGATGGATCATTTACCTTGATTAACATGCTGCCATCAGTGGATCGAATAACCAGAAAGCGTTTGAAACCAGCGTGCTTAAAAACGCTAGTTTGTCTTTTAATGGGCGGCCCCTAAAAAATAGAAGACGCATGGGCCGATCGTGGCCTGGCTGCTTGCCGAAACATCATCGGACCTGTATGTCCCAGGAGCTCCCGCAGAGGCAGAGGAAACGTTAATCCTCATTGTGTTCTCTATCCTTTTATTCGTTTTGGAAGAGAAGGGTGGGGAATCAACTTGTTTTTCTCCACCGCAGGAGGAGCCCCTTGGCAGGAAGGACCGCCCGCAGTAAGATCCTTCTCGAATAGGGAGAAGGTTTTGGCTGTCAAAGAGACAGCAGCCACTGGAGGAGGACCCTCCTCTCTTTGTGATTGATTGTGGGACCGAACCGTCTGAGGGAAAGCTTGCACAGGGGCAGAACCTGGTTTCGACCCCAGAGAACATTCTGCCGTCTGGGGCTTTGCTACTTCCGGGACCCTGTGCTTCTTAGGGATGGCTCCGTGAGGCCATCCCCCTAATGCTGGAATGGATCTCATTCGAGGTTCCTTCACCCTCTCAATATCAAAATCCATGAGTGTAATTGGTACCGTTCGACCGACCCCGCTTTTCCATGCCCCCTCACCTATTGGTATTGGCCCTATCAAGTTGCTCCCACCAGTAGTAGTCAAATTTTGGCTGTTTGTCTTCTCTTTTGGCAGATAGGAGCCCGAGGACGCGCTTGGAGGTGGATCCTCATGCGCAGTTCCTCTTTTTCGTTTTATTGTTACCATAGTTATAGAAAATGAAAATAAAGGCTCATAGAAAGTAGATACTATGAACCCACAATGACTTGGCGGTTAAAAGAAAAAAGTATCGATACGATCGGTAAATTTTACAATGTGATTATTCACACATACTCGGTGCCGGACTAGAGTTGATTGGCTTTGCCAACCAGGCCAGCCATTTAGGCGAAATTGGCTTAGAACTTTAATCATAAAGGAGGGGGCCGGCATAGCCACCTTATATGTGTACTGAAGAAAGGTGAGTAGTATATACGGCCCAACCTACTCCATTCATAATACTTGCCCTAACCAGCGGGCTTTCGGCCCTCGCAGCAGGTAGGGACATCACGGCATACTCTCCCACTCACCGAAAGCTCATAAGAGGAGGAAAGTGCGCCGGGCAACCAGAAATTTTGGGGATAAAAGAGTAAGTTTAGAGGGTATGTATTAATTGTAATTGAAAGAAGGATATCATCCGTAAAATGCATGCAACAGGAAGGCTGATCCTTATTTCCTCGAGCCAACACGTTCTTGATAAGATCAAAGAGATGTGGGCTTAAAGAAGATCTCTGATGTAAACCTACTCTAGCTGGAATCCAGTCCGTCAATACTTTGCTGCCTCTAGCTTGACTCCTTGCTCCAACATACATATCCTGTATGGTTTTTACATACTTTACTGGCAATCTATTCACCTTAGCTAGCTACACATTTCCTTTCGTTGGACTAGAACATAACCTTTTTCAGGTCTATGAACACAACATGCAGTCCCTTCTCTTTTCTCGGTGTTTTCTAAAAGTTGCCTGAATGCAAATATTAAATCATTCGTCCGTCTCCCTGGGAAAGCTAAATTGCTCCTCTCCTGGGCGTCCCATTTCTTCTTACAGATAGGCACACTAACACTATCTTTTCCCTTTTCTGGCGGCATTTTTTGTGGTCATCGATCTTTTCATTCGATCCCACTAAATGTCTATCCCTTCCTCTCCCAAACATTTCCACACCTCTACTGGTATTCCATCTCGGCCGTCAAATATGCCATTCTTCGTCTTTTTAACCGCAAGCTCGACTTTCTTCTCGCTTATTCCTTGAGTTATGACTTCATTTGGGGTGTCCATCTCCAAAAACTACTCTAAGGTTACCCTCACTCTGTAGGTTTTTGAATTACTCTTTCCACTTGTCCTTGATTATATCTTAGTCTTTCAGGACCACATTTTGTTTATCCTTTGCCAATCAGCCTTATCTGAGTATAATCCTTGGTTGACCTGTCTCTGACTTAGCTATCCATAGATATTCCTCTACCAGTCTGATGTTTTCAACGCATCTTAAACTTCATCCAGTGCACATTTTTTTGCTATTGTGACGACTTTCTTTGCTTCCTTTTTCCTAATCTGGTCAATATTTCAGTCTTGTTGTCTCTCTGAACTATCCCAATTTCTCTTTGGCACTTTTTTGGCAATGATCGCTCTCTGCACCTCTTCATTCTACCATTACGTCTCCTTTTCTCCGAAAGCCTTTGTTTCTATTGTATTTTCCAATACCTCTTGCTCAACTTTCAGAATCAACCGACTATTTTCCATACACCATTCCTGCACGCTAATTATTGGTTTTACTACTTGCAGGACCTTCCCCTTGAATTCTTGATTGAAATGTGGCTCATTCAACCTTCACCACTTTTGCCTTATTTTCCTAGTGCTATTTAACTCCAAACCTATCACCATAACTATATGTTGTGCCGATCCGTTTTCTCCATCTGTGATCATACAGTTTTAAAGTTCTTTCAAATGACATCGTCTACGCATCGGAAAGTCTATTTGACTTTGTCTTCCTCCGCCCCTCTAGGCCCAAAACTGAAAATTTCATAATCTCCTCCCCTGCCTCAATGCTCTCTCCTATTTAACAGACACCTTGCTTAGTTTGAATACCTTCCTTATTTCTCTCAAAATGTTCATATAACTCTCCACCTACAATCATTTTTACCTATTCTGGTGTTTTATTAACTTCCTGGTCTATCTATCTCCAAAAGATACAATTTTCTTCTTCTTTACAGAACACCTGAGGATCATATGCACATATGATGTTTAGCATTGCCTCATCGAGACTAACTTCACACTCGTCACTCTCTCACTTATACTCACGCTCATATGCTACTTTTGATGTCTTTGGTTATCAAAACCCCAAAGCTGTTGTTTGTTCATTCCACTGTAGAACAGGTCGGAACCACTCAAAAGCTGCTCTGCTTTGTTCCCCCTCCAACTCGTCTCTTGCAACCTTACTCCTATATATTAGCTTCATGTTCCTTATATTCAGTGTTCCCAATCTTACATTGATACTAGCTTCTTTAGCTAGGCACGTTACTGACCTGGTATCCTTTGCTCTTTTATCACATGTGCTAGGCGATGCTCCTGTGTGTCGCATACTGGGCACACCCTGGCAATATTTGAGACTCTTTGACTTGACCTTATCTTGTTTTTTAGTTTTGGCATAGGTTTTACCACCGCATGCCCTTATCGACACCGAACATGCTTAGTTATTCGGGCTTGATACCTGCAGCGAGTTGAGCTGGCTTGCTGCTTAGCCATATTGGCAGTATTAAATGATAAATTTGTATCCGTCTTCACAGGCGAAGAAACGACAAATTTAACCACTACTCACGACGTAGTTAGATATTAAATAAACCTATTAGTAATGAGGCATTTTTTTCTTGTTAATTTCATTTTATGGATATAAATCCAACAACTCTTTTATTTAATGATTATATAATTATATTTATTTATTTACTGATTTAATATGTATTATAATTCCTACTAGTTTCTACCATTATTTTCCATTCTTTTACTAACTTTTCAATTCAATTTAATTTTGATTATGAAGTTTCTTCAGATTTATTTCGAGTTCTTCTATTTTTTAAAACTTTATTCTCTTCAGTTGATTCATTAAAGTCGCATTAAGATATATATTTAATATGGCTGAGTTGGGCGAATATGTAAAATGCCTCACTAGCTCTCATGCGAAATTGTTATGTTTTTATTGTATAGTATTACTTGCGCTACGAGTTCACACTTTTCCATCTTAAAAGAGTGCTCTTCTCCTATTGATTAATACTGGCCTTATTTTCTTTAAGTGCTGCATATTAAGGGTCTAACCGAACGAAGTAAATTTCTTTGCTGAAAGTCTCTTTTGGGTTAGCAATTTAAAATTTGATTATGGCATTCATATCCAGCCAAACACACAAGAGTATCCTCCATTGATGAGGTCCCAGTTTCGGCTGGGATATTGGGTTTTTCCTAGGACGACTAAGATATGTTGAAATGCAAACTCTAGGTTAGGCTAAAATATACTAGTACATAGGTTTTGAATTTACTAGACTAAACTAGTATGAAAGCAATCCTGCTTTCAATTATTTCTCTCCATTAACTAATGATAAACAGGAAAATAATGACTTAATATGATAATAGTATAGTTACTTCGAATATTACTGTGAACGAAAACGAAATAATCCAGTATATAAATAAAATAAAAATATCAAAAGTGCCATGGCTCAATAAAATCTACCCAATACATCCTAAAGAATTAGAAGAGAATTTAAATATATGTTTTTTTTATATAACATATCGTAAATAATGAGAAAACCCGCTAGGCTCCAAGTTAACTTGGGTGGTCAGAATCTAAATGCCGTTACTACTTAAAATGCTTGGGGTGTCTAAATTTAAAAAGACCTAAAGTTTCTAAGTAGTGTTTTTAGGATCGAATAAAGCTAATGATTTGAAAGTAAAAAGGTAGATAGGAATTAAGTCTTTAAATCTAATTATTTTAGCCTTCCAATATAAAAGGGGCTTGTTATATCTGCCTTAAAAATATATGTTTCAATTTTAACCTTCCCCTATTCAAAAGGACATGGCATCTTTAGATATTCAGCATAAAGTGGCAGGAGGTATAAATCCTTGAGATGAGAAATAAATCCTATGAATTCCGAGTATGGGAACTTAGTCTACTCTGACTGGAAAATCGTCTCCTGTGGGGTATGCTTATTGTAGTCTTTAAATAAAAAATTGCTTTACTAATATAAATTATGAGTTGCTTTTTTAATTAAATAATCTATCGGCGAACAGAAAGATTGGATTCAAAGTTGATAACAATTGATTTAACATTACGCCCAGAATTCTTTTTCGCAGTTTTATTGAAATATTTTCGCTCAATATGTTTAAAAGGAGAATCAATAAATATTTGCTCAGCATAAAACTAATTAAGAATACAGAATGAAAATAACCGATGCACAATTTATACTTCTTTTTTATCCACTCTTACCTTCTCATCCTCAATAATTTCTGCTTTTGGACTAGCCTCGAGTGGACTTTTGTGTATGCTCGTCTTTATTTAAGTGATTATTTAATTAATTTAAAAGAAAGACATGAATCGTCAGTTAAAGTATGAACAAAACAGAAGTTAATAAACCTGCCTTTCACTTATAGAAGGGCGTAATGCTAAATTACTACTAAATGGAAATTTGCAATAAATATAACTTCACAAACTATATTATAAGTTACTCAGTAAAAGGTTTCTTGATACAATTAATGAGTAATTTGATTTCTACAGAGAAATTTTCATAAAAGGATTCAGCAACTTGTATTTGATCTCTATTATTGTATTTGCTGTGATGATTTTGAATTTCTCTCTTTCCTTAACATTTTCTTCTACCACCTCTTTTTGCTGTTTTTGTGTATTAATATGCATGTTGCGTGTTATGAGTTTCCATGTTGTATTCAGCGGTAACTCATAATACTGATGAAGTGTGAAACGATAGAAATAAAAAATAACGATGCAGTTTGTTCGGAAAATAAAAAGGTGTAAAATGTAAATTTAATTCGCTCTACCAATTCAAAGATTTGGCCTTACAATGCAAAGCCCCACTGTCCCCAATTCTAAACACGTCTTGTATAAGTCCATCTCATTTTATATTCTCTTTCTTCGCCGCTACATTTATAACATAATTAATCCCGTAAAGGAATCCCTCTATTTATTGTGATGTTAAAAGCTAAGGCATTAGTTATGGTAATATTTAAAGAAATCTATTTGCTACCTTCCATTTAAAAATATATTTAAATTATTCTATACATCTCGAAGCAATAAGGTTTTATCACACCACCTTTTTTTTAAACTTAAAGTAACCATAAATCCATAGTTTGAATGCTCACAGGAGACGAAGATTAGCTTACAATGGAACACTTTCACAACGGCAATCAAGTAAATGATTTCCGAGGAACGAGGTCGCAATATGATATGAAAGGGGAGAGAAATTGCTAATTAAGATTTTAGTGTGGGCTGTAAAAGTTGTGATTAAAAAAGGTTTATTAGTTGAATACAGCATTACAAAGAATAAAAGCATCTTATCAATCAGATCTATGCAGAAGATCTGAGGCGATAATGGTTACCTATGTCATTGGTTTCGCCTCCATTACGTGCTTGCAACTTAATTGAATAGTGGCTATTTGTGACTCTATAAGAACTCGTTTACATTTGCTTTGGAATTTCAAATCATAGGATAAGAAAATAAACCTGTAAATGAAAAAATTCTTCACAACGTTTGCTCTCACCAAAATTTTTCTGAAGACTTCATGTATCGTGTTATAATTCCTTTTCGCTACAGCAAACTTAACAAAGCGATTGCCAAATAAACCAATGCTAAATTTCATTAGGCATAGTGTCCTCGATGGCGCATTCCGATTTTAGTTATACCTTCGACTAAATGACTACCCATCAATTATTTTCCACCTTATTACCTTTTTAATGAGCTAAGATCTTACTTGACATGGTCACTCAAGGAGAATTTAAGTTAATTTTTGCTTACAATAGATCTAAATATAATATTTGCATCATTTTATATTTTTATTTTCAAAATAAGGATCAAATCTATTGCTCTATCTTTTAATATTTTATATATAGCTTCTTCTTCTTAGTTCTTATGTTTATATTACATGTTAACCATAGAAGTTATGAATACTGAATTTCCTATTTTACAAAAATGTAACATGTAACCCAGCATAAACTGGTTTAAGTTAGGTTATTTTAATGAATCCAAAATATCGTTGTGGATCCATCTAAATTGATTCGCAGCTGAAATTATTTTCACATTTTAAATCCAACGGGACTAGGAGATAAATGTACATTAAGTTAATGAAAATATTTAAATTTTAGAAGCCAATATCTGAAAATTTTGTCTTTGGAAACCTCAAACGTTAGTAACTAATGGGTAAACATAGAACGGGCAGAGTGAAATTGTCCTTCCATTCATTCCATGATCTTTTCCGGGAGAATTTAAATTTCTTCACTTAAGTGTCTGGTGTGGTGTGTAATCTCCTCCTGGAAAATGGCCATCCTAATACTATTAATAAAGTGGATAATATTTATTCTTGCTTTTCCTCATTTATTATGTTCTTACTCACCCTACTTTTGTATTTTTCCTTTCTCTTAGCGCTACCTGTCTCAGTTCTTTTACCTGTAAATGATTGGTATTTTGTGAGGTTAGAACAGTTTCAATTCAATTAATATCAAATAAGGAACATTCAAAAGATCTGCTTTTCTTCATTTCTTCACAAGACTCACATATGGCAGTCGCGTGTCATTACGCATCCGGTATCGATTGGTATTAGTAAGTGCGGAGGACAGAAAAGGATGCAAAGGCAAAGAGAGCGGGAGTGTGGGGGAATTCCACGTGAAATTTCTTTTCCAGCACGGAAGTGATGTCCTTGCGCTGAAGAAGATTCTAGAAGTTGGTTAGGCTTAAATGGGTTAGCATCCCCCACCTTCCACAAGCGGTAGCCTCGAACCGCGTCCACCACGGACTACCTTTACGCGGGTTAGAATCGCCTCGGCGTGAAGATTCGAGGCCATTCGAGAGTAGCGTTGTTCCCCCCTTACTCACGCGGGGAGAGCCTCGGATGTATATATATATATATATATATATATATATATATATATATATATATATATATATATAAATAAATATATATATATATATAAATATATATATATATATATAAATATGTATATATATATATATATATATATATATATATATATATATATATATATATATATATATATATGGCTCGTCTTCCATGCGGGAGATACAGAGTTGCGGAGTCTCGCCCGGACCCAAGAGGATTCCCGTAGCTCCAAGTCAGGTGCTAACAACAAAGCAAAGTGACGGCTGAACTATTTGTGTGTTGGAATTAGCTCCAGCAAGTGAGGTAATTCCATTTGGCGATCGCTACCGAGCAATTTTTCCGACTTCACTCATCAACTGCTGTCGAAGCCCTCCTCGTTTTCCCTTTGTTTTCGGGTGGCCGAAATACTCTCCCCTGGACCGGACGTTACCCCCCCCCCCACTCTTTTGGAGAACCGGCATCACGCTAACTTCCCGCTCGGAAGCTCCGAGCGCCGTCGCCTCACGTGCAGTAGACATCCGTGAAGCCTTACCCTGACGTCTCACCAGGAATCCTCCCTAAGCGAACCCCTCTCCCCCTTCAGTAACCCATTTGAGTTAGTCCTCCCCATTTGAATAGTTTCCTTCTGTAATACATTAATTTTTAACCTAGTTGTCTGATGCATAACTCAGCAATTCCCCTCTCGTTTACCAATGTAATTTTGCGTATTAATTCTCTTATTTTATGTAAATAAAATTATATTTTTGTACAAGCCTCTTTAAATAACCTTGAGCTTTTCCATTGCTCCAATTTTACCTGACCTCGTTGTACTCTTCTCTCATTGTTCTGCGCGTCTAAACTTGTGGCGTTCCGTCACTTGTTAGTTCGCCTTGAAGTTATTGGTCCCTCCCCCGTAGATATGATATGGTATTGATATAATGTAATGTCATACCACGACATATATATTTATTAATATACATATTATATAATTTTGGTGTCAGGTGTGGGGTTTTTGAACCCATGTCATTTTAATTTTGACATTAGAAGTTCTCTTATTATTCATGTCTATCCTTTTTATTTTTATTTTTGTATTGTACTGGCAGAAGGCAAGTTCAAGTTAATTGAAAAGCAGTGGAACGTAATCTATTTATATTTTGTTTTGGACCCAAAGTAATTATTTTTTTTTTCTTGTGTTTGAATTTTGGAGACTCTCCTGGTTATTAATCCAAAAGAGTTAAAGTCTTTAGGGTCCTAATTCTGTTAGGACCATTTTAATTTTTTTCCGCTTAGAAACAGCAAAAGTAGGTGGCTGTATCATAATTTTTTTTGGTGAACAAAGCCTTCACGAATATTCAAGTATTTGTTTCGTGTGGATAGTGTCCTAGCTCGTTCGCGTGTCAGTGTTTCCTCAGTTAACTGCGTAACAATGTCATCCTTCAAAAAATTCAAGAGTCAGGGTGAAATGTTAGGTCTTTTAGTCAAAGACCTGCTAAATTACGTACAGGAAGAAGAGAGGAACGAACGGGCAGAACGAAGGGAAATGGAGATGGAAAAGAACAAAATGGAGATGGAATAAAGTAAACAAATTGGGCAGCATAAGCTGGAAATGAGCCGAAATCAAATGGATTCTCAGTCCATCGGTTCCCGGGCTGAAATTCCCCAAACTCCTAAGGTCAACCTTCTCGCTTTTAATGATGGAGAGGACTTTGGGTCATTTTTGACCCATTTTGAGAGAATCTTTCAGATCAATAGATGGCGTCGCTCGCTTACTTCCCCTCCTAAATGCCCAGTTAAGGGATATATTCGTCTTCTTTCCCCCGGAAGCAACTTTGGACTATTCAACGTTAAAGTCCGAATTGTTAGCCGCTGTTCATATGAATTGCGAATTCTACCGCTCCCGATTCCGCCAGGAAAGGATCGTCCCTGGTCAAACATTTCGGCAACCCGGGTATATTCTCCAAAGACACCTACAGTGTTGGCTGGATGCGTGCAAGATTGCCTAGGTCTACGAGTCCCTTCTGGACTTCTTCCTTATGGATCAGCTTTTAGCTGCCGTGGCTATCGAAATTCGCGCCTTCATTAAGGATAAACTTTGTGCCACCCTCAAGGAGTGCTTGAAGGAGACCGATGTTTACGCAGGTAGTCACGATTTATACCCTAAGGATGTTAAAAAGGCTTTCCAATCGCCCCCCAAAACTAAATTTTATGGTCCTAAGACCCCTCCTAAATTGGTTTCAAGATTTACCAAAGTTCCTAGTCCCTCAAAGCCAAGAAACTTCTATCCATCTGAACACCGACACGTTAAGCCCCTAGTTTCTTCTCCCCCGGTTGTGCCGTACCAAAAGAACCCGATCGTTCTCCACCTGCGGAGTTCCCGGCCATTACCGCACGAACTGTCCTCAAAACTCCCGATTCACAAGCTCTCAGTCCCAGCAAGTGCGCCAAATCTGGGCCGCCCCTGATCCCCCTCCGTCGCCTCAGGAGACCCCCGATCCTCCCTCGCCCACCAAACGTACGGTCCATTAGGGAAATTTCCTCTTTAATGAGAACAACCCTGGTGGATTGAAATTCGAGAACCGAACTTTGAACGGTCGCCGAGTATCCGCCTTCGTCCGTGATACCGGATGCACCTGCATCATAGTTTCTGAGGACCTACTCCCCCCCTGTTGAACCCGACCACAAGAAGTTTGCTGTGGTCCACGACTACCTTTGCCAGGCTAGTCGTTTCCCAGTAACTCGTTGTCACATCGAGTGTGACTATATGTCTGGTTGGGCCGAAGGGGTAGCGGCCCCAATCCAGTTCTGCTCCGTTTTGTTCGGTCAGAACCACGTAATTAACGACCATCCCGTGGCCCAGCCCGTAATTACCCGTACACAGGCAGCCATGGAATCCCATGCAGCCATTTCCCTGGTAACCCCTATTGACCCTAGGTTCCAGGCCTTCCGGAGAGACAAGTTTTCCTACGCCCAGAAGGAGTACGAAACTCTCCCCCCTTTGGGAGAAAACTAAAGCCCTCGAGCGTGAGTCCACCCGAGGTAACAAGCGAGTGTCGTATCTCGTAAAAAAGGACTTATTGAGAGGTATACGACCTACTTTGACCTTAAGTCACGAGAACGAAAATTCAAGCCTGGCGCGGAGGTGCTGGTACTACTTCCCACGGAAAGCAACAAACTCCTTGGCCAGTGGAAGGGACCCTACCCCGTACTCGAGGCTAGAGGACCCGGGGATTACCTCATCCGTACTCCGGCGGGTGCAAAGGTTTTCCACGTGAATTGTATTTATATTATCTCATTAATGTTCTTAATTATGATTTTTTTTGGTCCACTAAGTTGTTTAGTCTTTAGTCCCATATTTATGCCTCCATTTAATTGTATCCTTTTTTGGGGGGTTGCACTGAAATTTTTCCAATGTTCTCCTGTGATTTTTTTTGTTTAAAAGTGTGCTAGTTAAATTGTCTCTAGAATTGACCCGTTTAAGGCTTATGTACGTAAATTCTCCGCTGAGGTCAGATTAACGGGGTTTTTTTGTTTGTACACCTACCGTAGCAGGTCAGAATTTCCCTAGACCCTTGATAATTCTAGTTTGACGGGTGGGATGATCTTTTCCTACGCAACTGCTCTGTAAAGCTTCATCTTTCGGATGGAATTTCTTTTCCAGCACGGAAGTGATGTCCTTGCGTTGAAGAAGATTCAAGTAGTTGGTTAGGCTTAAATGGGTAAGCCTCCTCCTCCCGCCTTCCACAAGCCGTAGCCTCGGACCGCGTCCACCACGGACCACCTTTGAGCGGGTTAGAATCGCCTCGGCGTAAAGATTCGAGGCCATTCGAGAGTAGCGCGGTTCCTCCCATCCCCGCGGGGAGAGCCTCGGATATATATATATATATATATATATATATATATATATATATATATATATATATATATATATATATATATATATATATATGGCTCGTATTCCATGTGGGAGACACAGAGTTGAGTAGTCTTGCCAGTACCTAAGAAGATTTCCCTAGTTACAAGTCAGGTGCTAACAACAAAGCAAAGTGAAGACTGAACTATTTGTGTGTTGGAATTAGCCCCAGCCAGTTAGGTAATTCCATTTAACGATCGCTACCGCGCCATTTTTCTGACTCCACTCATCAACTGCTGTCGAAGCCCTCCTTGTTCGCCCCTCATTTTCGGGTGGCCGAAATACTCTTACCTTGACCGGACGTTACCGACCCCCATCCCTTTTGGAGAACCGTCATTACGTTAACTTCCCGCTCAGAAGCTTCGAGCGCCCTCGCCTCACATGCAGAAGACATCCGTGAAGCCTTTCCCTGACCTCTCACCCGGAATCCTCCGTAAGCCAACCCCTCTCCTCTTCAGTAACCCATTTAAGTTAATCCTTTCCATTTGAATAGTTTTCTTCTGTAATACATTAATTTTTAACTTCGTAGTCTGATGCATAACTCAGCAATTCCCCTCTCGTTTACCAATGTAATTTTGCGTATTAATTCTCTTATTTTATGTAAATAAAATTATATTTCTGTACATGCCTCTTTAAATAACTTTGAGCTTTGCCACTGGCCAAATTTTATCTGACCTCGTTGCACTCTTATCTCGTTGTTCTGCGCGTTGAAACTTGTGGCGTTCCGTATATTGTCGGTTTGTCTTTAAGTTATTGGTCGCTCCTCTATAGATATAATATGGTATTGACATAATGTAATGTCATACCACGACAAAAATAAAGAAAATAAAGAAGGGTCCACGAAAGCTTAAGAAGTATTCAGGAATGGATTAAAAATAGTCAATAAGGATCAATGGAGTTACTTGAAGAAGCAGTAGGCCCTCTTGGGCCCATCGCTTCCGAGAGTCTAAAACTACATTAAAACTACCTTGGCTTTATTCCTTCTAGACTCCATTTTACCTTTTTTCACCGGTTTCTCTACAACCTTTTCTCGCCCATTTTTTGGGGTCAGCACCTAACTTAGGAAGTTATTCGTCCATTCATCACTTCTCAAGAGCTGGAGAGGGAATCTAATTCCTCCCTCCCTCTTGGCTCTAGTTGTTGTAATGGTTTTTAAAGTCTGTTTTAATTTTACTCTTTTCTCCTTCTATCACCCCTCCCTTCTTTCTTTTTCTTATCTATCCTTTACGTACCCATACCCACAAAATGATAAACAGGTGTAGCATCGGCGACCAAGCTGCAGTTGACACCTGTATGATTGTGTACCCCTGTCTACACACCTATAGTTTGCCCTCTGTGGTCAAGCGCCTGCAGCAGGATCAGCAGCTATGTCTTCCATACATTTAATATTACTTTCCTTTCAGAGCTCTCGTTACTAACTTTATCCATCATTCGCTCTCTTTAGTAGAGGTGTTGTAATTTAAGGGCGGAAACAAGAAGGGTTTGTTGGTGTTAAGTGAGGGCTCGATGGGTGTTGCAGGGAGGAATAAAAGGGTATTAAGGGAAGGTTCATCAGGTGTTATTGGAGGGCTCGATGGGTATTAGGGGAGGGCTCACTGGGTGCAACTAAGACGATAAATTTGTTACGGGATTGATTAATGGCTGTTGCACGAGGCCTCATTAGGTGTTACGGGTAAACTCAATGGAGGTTACGGGGGAGATCACTGGCTGGTGAGCAAGGGCTTATAGTTGTTAATGGAAGGGCTCCATGGGTTTTACGGGTGGGCCCAAAATGTGTTATGGGAGGGCTCAATGAGTGTTACTGAATGACTCAATGGGTGTTACGGGATGGCACAAAAGGTGTTACAGGAGAGCTTAATGGTTGTTACGAGAGGGCTCAAATGGCATTGCGGGAGAACTCAATGGGTATTACTGGGGTGGGGGTTAATGAGTGTTACGGGGGAAGGGCTTATTGGGCGTTCTAAGAGGGCTGAAATGTTGTTAAGGGGCGGTCACTGGGTGTTACAGGAGGGCTCAATGGCTATTAAAGGATATACAAATGGGTGTTACGGGAGGACTTAATGGGATGTTTCGGGAGGGCTCAAAAAGTGTTATAGAAGAACTCAATGGGTGTAACGGGGAGATTCAATTGATGTTACGGAAGTGTTCAAAAGATGTAACGGGTGAATGCAAAAATGGTACCACGGGCCCCACTAGCTAGTGCGGAATGGCTAAATAGCTGTTAGTGGAAGACTGAAGGGTATTGCTGGAGGGCTCGGTGGGTTTTACAGGAAGGCCCAAAAGGAGTTACGGGAGAGCTCAATAGGTGTTACGAGAGGGTTCAATGTGTGTTATGTGAGAGCTCTTTAGGTGTTACGAGAGGGTTCAATGGGTGTTATGTGAGAGTTCAATAGGTGTTACGAGAGGGTTCAATGGGTGTTATTTGAGAGCTCAATGAGTATTACTTTGGCGGGGTTAATAAATGTTATGGTGGTGGGCTTATTAGGCGTTCCAGGAGGTCTCGAATGTTGTTAAGGGGCGTTCAATGAGTGTTACGGGAGGGCACGAGGGCACATGTGTGTTACGGGGGCTCAATGGCAGTTTTGGAGAGTAATGAATGGTTTTGGACGAGGACTTAAAGTATGTTTAGAGAGGGCTCAAGGGGTGTTAATGGAGGGTTTAATGAGTGTCCAGGGAGGACTCTTTGGGTATTAGGGGAGGGCTCAAAGCTCGCTACTAGATAACCCATTCTCTCTTACTGGAGAGCTCAATGGTTTTTAAAGGAGGCTTAATTGGGTGTCACTGAAGGGATTAATTGGTGTTCCCTGGGTGCCCAAAAGGTATTAATTGAGGGCTCAATGGGGTGTTGCAGGAGGGGTCAATAGGTGTTGCAAGAGGGATCAATTAGGGTTAGAGGACGGTTCAATAAGTGATACGGGGAGCTAAATGGGTGTTGCAGTAAGGCTCAATGGGTATTACAGGATGGCTTATTCTGTCTTACAGTAGAGTTTAATGGGAGTTCTAGGAGTATCAATGGGTTTCACAAGAGGGATAAATGGGTGTTGCGGGATTACTCATAGGGTATTAGTGGAGGGTTCAGGGGGTATTACAGGAGAGCTTGGTGTGTGTTGCATGAGGGCATAATGGGTGTTAATGGATGGCTCAATGGCTGTTACGGAATGATTCAATGGTTGTTATCGGATGGAACAAAAGGTATTAAAAGACAGCCGAATGGTGTTACGAGATAGTTCAATAGGTGTTGCCAGAGGGCTTATTGGGATTTAAGCTAAGGCTCCTCGGGAATTATGAGATTGTTGGTGTATCAATGGGTGCAACGGGGAGGGGGGGCGCAAAGATTGTTATGATGAGGGGGGTTATATTGGCGTTATGTTATTCAATATCTTATATTGGAAGGCTCAATAGGTATTAAAGGAATATATGAGTGCAATGTGCAAGTATTATTTGATGGATCAATGCATGCTACAGTCGAGATGAAACTTGCCAGGTTTATACTCTCTCTTTGGAGATGAATCAGTGGATGTTACGAGACTTTTTCAAAATTAAATCCTTAGCAAAATCCCCAAAGTTCATCTCCTGTGAAATTTTGTAAGAAGAGATCTGTAACTAAAGTGGATGGTTTACCAAAAAACCAGTATAAAATTTCTATTATTTGCTTTTTATTAGTAAAACTTTTGCCGACACATTCGAATTGAAACGCTTACTTTACAGGTTAATATCGTTTTCCTAGTGACATCGTTATTTCTGACACTAAAGTAAACCTTAAGTCACATTATCGATGATCGTGTCTTAATTGGAAACTTCATTGGAACGGAAATATTCAGTCAACACGTCTCGCCCCAACAAATCCCCAAGTCATTAACTCAAGGAAACGCTTAGAGGAACCTCCAACCATTGGAATGTTAAATGAGTCAATCATTTCGTCATCATGCGGTAAAAATGATGGTGCAAATTAAACTCAAACTTCGAATAATTTTAGCTCTTGATGAAATTTAATGAACAAAATGCCTAGCTATTTTGAAAACACTTTTCTAACGCATATCATAATTCACGGAGTTGTAGCCATCTTGATACTATTTATCCGGAAAGCTTTGAATTCATTTATTGTCGGCCCATAAAAACATAAAAAGAGGAATGAATATCCTAGAAGTAGTAACTATAGATAAAGTTTTATAAGTAAAAAGAAACAGAAATGAGTGACTTGTAACCAGATGGTGAAGAAAGAAGAAAAAAGATTACAGAAAATCATTAAACCGAGGAGAGGCAATAGGACTGCGCAATGAAGGCAATAACTACCTAAGATGTTTCAATTCGCTCATTCACAGTTAACATAATACTCATTTTTTAATAGAATTAATTTTATTTTGTAATATGTATGTTGCTACAAGAATGCTGTGGAATTAGTCATATGGAACCATTGCAGTGACGTAAAAGAATTAAGTCTGCATTATCGTTTATATCTTTGAACTCAATTTAAAAATTCAAACATTAAAAAGAGGAAGGCAAAACTTATTCGATTACGTCTGTGCAACGTTTTCAAGCGCCCACCTCACCACTCATCTACAAACAAATGTATATACTACGAAGAGTGATTGATCCTATTAAAATGGAAAAGCCACACAATAATTCGGATATAAACGTACATAGCGGAAAATACAACTCCGAATGTATGACATATCATTACGAGGATGGTATAATTTTGAAAAAGTTTTTAAAAGTACAATTTCACTATTATAGGAAAAAGTAATCATGATATATCGGGTGGCCCCCTAAAATGACGCGTTTTTAAAAATTAATATCTAAGTAAGCAACTTCTTATCCAGGATAATTTTCATAAGCAAGATAATTACTATCTTCCTTTTTCGAATGCCTAAAACGGAATTTAGATACCTTTTATAATTTTCTTTCACTTCAAAAAAATAACAACATGGTAAAAAAAACGAATATCGATATAAAATATTATTTTAATGTGCAATATCATACATAAATTTTCACGTTCTTACAAAATCCTACAGGAAGGAACATGTCATATTATGGATATCTTTATATACAGTTCTTCAATACCCATAATGACGTTGTCAGAAGAACATTGCATTCTCACTAAAGCTTGTTACAATTAAAACGGATGGAAGACTAGAAGAACATTACCAGAATTTTCTAGAAATATTTTGAAAAGATGTGCTGTGGAAAGACTCCTAAAAATGATTCTCGGAACAGAAAGCGCTAAAAGAAAACCAGGAAGCGCTAGACCTAAAAAAGCATCAGAACCGGGAAATATGAATTAATATTAATGATAACATCTGCTCTCAAAAAGATGAAACAGGCAGTCATTATCACAAAGGTAGAAAATTGAATATTAGAAGGAATTATATACAACCTATAATTAAGAGACAAAATCTAAAAGCCTTCAAAAAATAGGATATTCTAGAAAAAGTGGTATTATTAAGTATAAAATAAAAATAAGATCCAGACAAATACTTGATAACTTCTCTGTCGCTGATTGTCAGAGCTCTGAGAGCGAGAGTGAGAGGAGGATACAAACCGCCTTGCCTTTCAACAGAGAGAGAGATAACAGTCACCTGGGTGACCCTTTTTGTCCGCGCAAATGGTAGTGCGAAATTATGAGATGCTACGGTGACCTGAAATGCTGCCATCACAGGAAGCTGCGACAAACTTGAGAGCGCAGAAGGTCCCATCTGAAGTCGGACAAAGTTCGTGCAGAACAGACGCATGTCTTCTTTTAAGGAATGCATAGAAAAAGCAAAGGTGCACGCATCAAGCCACCATCTTTACCAGAAAGACCCCAAGAAGTCCCATCCCCCATCCCCCCCATAGGAAAAATAACCTCTCCAAATTTCACAAGAAGATTTCACCTAAGTTTGTGAAGGTACCTGGTCTTTTTAAACCGAAGTACCATTCCCCGACAGAATCCAAGGATATTAAGCCCCTCATAGATAATCCCCCAGCGTCGGATTACCCTCGTAGGTCCATAATTTGTTTTTCTTGCGGAGTTCCCGACCATGTGAGGATGCACTGTCCCCAACACTCCCATTTTTGTTCTGCTCCTAGTCATCAAATCCACCAAATGAATGCCTTTCTCTCTCTCCTCTGCCCACTCATCCTGAAACGCCAGCAACTTCCCCATCAAAGAGTCCCCTGGGACAGCAAGTTCATTTCCAGTTCAACAAAAGCTTCTCCGGTGGGCTTGAGTTTGAAAATGGAAGTGTTAATGGAGGCCGAGTGTCGACCTTCGCACGAGACACCGGATGCACTTGCTTCTTCGTTTTGAAAAGTTGCTCCTTCCATTGGGCCCCGAGCACGGGTTGGGCCGAATAAATAGCAGCATCCATTAAATTCTACACCGTGTTGATCGGCCAGAACCCGCAGCTCTCCCCTAGCCCCGTCGCTCAGCCCGTCATCACGAGGACCCAAGCGCTAAAAGACACTGTTCCCCCCACGTCTTTAGAATCCCCTTATTCCCCATAGTTTGCAACCCTTCAAAACGAGACTTTTGCAAGTGCTCAAAAGAATACCCCACTCTTCGGTCCTTGCGGAAAAAGTGGGAAGTGACGAACGTGGATCTGCCCATGGTCAAAGGGAAGTCACCTACCTCATTAGCGGTGGACTCCTTTATCGTTCCCGTTCGGCTGAGGGTAAAACCACCACTCGCTCGTTGTGTATTTCCCGGTCTCATGTTCCCCAAGTCTTCCGAATCGCACACGATGGATTAATGGTTGGTCATTACAGTCAAAACAAAACGTCTCAGAGAATCTTCTGTTATTTCTTCTGACCCGGTGCTGCCAATGAAATTACCGAGTTTTGCAGATAGTGTGACATTTGCCAGAACACTACAGCAAAAGAAAGAATACCACCTGCCCCCCCCCCCATAAGAGCCCAATTGTCTTCGAGCCTTTTTTATAGTGACCATAAAGCTAATTGGCTCATTTCACCTCCGTCTAGCGAAGGACACTCGTACGTCCTCACTCTTTTGGACTTTTCAACGAGATTCCCCCACGCAGTATCACTTATAAAAATTAATAACGTGACTTGTGCGGAGGCCCTTATTTCTATCTTTTCCCGCGTCGGCATCCCGAAGGAGATATTGTCCAGCAAAGGTAGACAATTTATCTCTGAGCTAAGGGAACACGTCGGCAATCTCCTTACGATCAAGCCCTTGTTCACCTCCCCTTTTCACCCCACCGCTAACGGTGTCTGTGAAAATTTGAGTGGCACTCTGAAAACCATTGGGACAAAGTTATGCCTTGCCCAGCCCCAAGAAAGGCATCGATACATGCCGGTTGCCCTGTTCACCTGCAGAGAAATCCCCCACAGATCTTTGGGATTTGCCCTCTTTGAGCTCTTCTATGGCCGAAATGTACTTGGACCAATGAGCATTTTGAATGAACTTTTTCTAATCCCCGCCTGGATGAGGAGATCAAGTCCTCATATTCTTAAGGGCTAGATCTTCGGAACCGCTTGGACGAATGCACTGATCTAGCGTAGAAAAATCCGGACCAAAATTTAGAAAAATATAGGACCTATTTTGACGTTAGATCCAAAGAAAGGCGATTCAAATCCGGTTAAGAGGTGCTGTTCCTCCTACCCACGGTGACAAGCAAGCTCTTGTCCCCATGGAAAGGCTCTTTCCAAATCTTAGAAGCCCGTGGTCCTGTAGATTACATAATACAGACTCCCTCAGAGGAACAAATTGTTTCATGTGAATATGCTTAAGCATTATCACCGCCGCGCTTGCATTAACAATATAATTTCCCTTGACGAAGAGGCGGTAATGGAAGACTCTTATCCATCTGACCTCTTAATTTAATCCAAACTGTATGTGTCTAAGCGGACGAAAAAAACTTTCTCCCTTCGCTCCCCGGTTTCTGTGTAAACTCTACTCCGGAACTCGATTAAAACCCCCAGTTGGAACCCTCCTCAGATTGCGCAGTTGGCTCATTGTTAGCTGAATGCTCCGATGTGATTTATGAGAAGCCTAGTGGTTCTTTGTATTTTGGGCATGATATACCCATAACCACCCAGGAGCTTAGTAGATCCAAGCCCTACCCGGTACCTGTTCACTTTGGCCCTACTTTTAACGGCAAAGTAGAGAAATTGCTAAACTAAGGAATAATTGATCCTTCCTCGTCTGATTATTGCTCTCCCATTGTTATAGTCAGAAACCCGGATCAGTCTTTTGCATGTGCGTAGACTTTACAAAGCTGAGAGATAGACTTGTGTAAGGCCTACTATCAGATCCCCCTTAGGGATAGAACCCGGAAATACGCAGCATTTCCCACAGAAAAGGGCCTTAGGAAGTTTAAGCGCCTACATATTGGTTTAGTTACTGCCTGTAGTAACTATAATCGAATGATCGCAGGATACTGGATGGACTGAGTAACATTACCTTTTACTTGGATAACTTTTATGTGGCACCCGCACATGGAACCAGAATCTTACCTCCCTACAATCACTCCGCAATAGGCTTCCTGAAAACGGACTTACTCTTGGCTCTAGCAAGTGCCACTTCGCCTATAGCACTATTAAGTACTTCGGTTCCACATTGGTGATAATCAAATGGCCCCTCAAAAAGAAAAGGTAAAGGCTATCGCCGACATGCTTCTCCTGCGTACTAAAAAGCAATTACGCTCTTTTTTCAGGTCGACATCCTTATACTGACGTTTTGTCCCGAATTCCGCTGCCTTAGCGTCCTACCTGAGCTCCCTACTAGAGAAATGTTCCACGGATCCACTCGCATGGAAACCCAAAGCAACCGTTCACTTCCATCAACTGAAGGAAAGACTAACATCAGCTCCCATACTGAGACTCCCGAATACGAACAAACCTTCTGGGATACTGTCGTGATATGGGAAGGACCGAGTGATGGAGTTTGTACGTATGGGTTAGTTACGTACTTTAAAACTCCTTGAGTAAGATTTCTCTCTAAGAGTGCTATATTTGATAATTATTATGATTATTACGTTAATCTTTGAGGGTTCATAGTGCTTTGGTTAGCGTTTCGAAGATTGAATAAAAAATGTTTCTACGAAAACTAGACCTATAATTAAAAACAATAAACCAAGATTGAAATTTAACACACAATCTACACAGAATTGTATTGAACAAATTTAAGTGAGGCTTACTAAATTACACAATAGAATTTACAGTAATTGTTGACCCAAGGATCACTGTAATATTAAATGCAAACTAACCTTCAACGAAACAGAGACCGGGGATTTAAATACCTTGCATGATTCCTACGAGAATCGGGTTTGAGTCTG
Organism: Ceratothoa steindachneri; assembly: GCA_963969495.1. Taxonomy (NCBI): domain Eukaryota; kingdom Metazoa; phylum Arthropoda; class Malacostraca; order Isopoda; family Cymothoidae; genus Ceratothoa; species Ceratothoa steindachneri. The sequence goes on from OZ018326.1 coordinate 120,280,250, forward strand.
ACCTTGAACTCAATTGTTATTTTACCTCAAGAATGTTGTTTCTAGACCGGATCGTGACCAGAGCGTTCAGATGGTCAGAAGGGGAATGCTTTAAATACTCAGAGGACCTTGGAGCGTGTAGCACATGGAGTGAAGCTCGCCTTCTGGACGAAATGATTTCACCACGGGACAGGGAAAGTATGTTTTTTTCTAATCTTCGGGTTACTCTGGAAATAATTCTTACTGGCAAGCGATGAATCAAAGCGTGAATCCTTTGATGCAGGGGAGTGCTTGAGGGAGTACACTTTGGGCAATTTCTCAACAAGCTCTTTTGTGAGCTTCTTCTAAATGCCTCTCGTTCGTTTGCCTGGCTTTTTGCCGGTCTCTGCTGTCTAGATCTCTCTAACGATCTACCACTGACAAGCTTCTAAGTTCGGTGTAACGACCAGGAACTGGCTCCGGATGAGCTTTTTCTAACTACCTTCTGTTCGTAGCAGGGCCTCTTGCCAGACTTCTTCGTCTTGCTGACTAACGTAATCTACCACGTTTTTCCAAAGTTATTGGCATATATACTTCACCACCCCACTGGGGTTAGAAGCAGGAGGGGGGGGGGGAGGATATGGACGGCTGCATTAAGTCTCCTCATCTAACAGTTTTTCTCAGGGCGTCTTTCAGCTCGCCCTAAAGAGGAGCTTCTGTCTTTAGGACGACCCTCCTCTGATTTCCCATATACGGTGAAATTGAATATCAACTCTTATGGAAAATGTTGCTGTTTTAACCCATGTTAGGCTCACCCTGGTTTACCATGAGACGATTAGAGCATTATGTGGTTTTTGGGCGGCCTTTTCAGGTTCTCCTCGCGGCGAGGGGAGAGAGGGTGGGAGGTTAAGTGGTCGGGTACGCCGCCACCAATGCCAGGACGTTGTGGTTAAGGGGTCGCCAGATAGCCCCTTTAAAAAAAAATTGTGGTTAAGGACCTTTGGCACAGTTGTGAGGGTGGGGTTGTCGATACCCCTACAGGTACTAACGGACGCTTGTAATGAAGGTATTGGTTGCGTCTTGCTCCAGTATGTAGAAGACGGCATCAGTTACCCCATTTCGGACGCTAGCCGGAAGCTCTCCTCACGCGAAATTATGCAGTCATAGAAATTGAACTCTAGCGACCCTATGGAGTGCACAGAAATTCTAATAATATTTGTTAGGTAAGGAGTTCTTGATCGAAACCGATCATCGCCCATTGGCTTACTAAAAGAATTATAAAAGCCACAATGGAAGGCTTATGCGTTGGAGTTTACTTCTAATGGAATACCAGTTCGGAATAAGATACATTAAATGGACAGAAAAATGTGTTGCAGACTGTCTAAGTAGGTATCCGGTCGAGGATCCTTCCCCTGCGAAGTAAAATGTGTTAAGCAAATGTACTCCCGTGCATATAATCGACTTCGTTCTCGTTTTGTTTTTAAATAATTCTAGAACTCCGTCGTAACCGTGTATGTTTATGTTCCTTGGTTCTCATGTAAAATTTTGTTTTCCTTTTGTACCAATTTGTCCTTTGCGTCTGTTTTGTTTGTTGTTTTTTTGTATGGTATGTTTCTTTATTTATAATGATATATGGTACAAACGCATTTTTATGAATGAAGCCTTTGGATTTTTTTTGTACGTAGCATGTATTTTCTTTGTGTTTTTTTTCCCTGGTTAACGACCCTACCCTTTTTAAGTATACCCGGCGCCAGGGATTAAACAAAAATAATTCATTCATTTTGTGATCGCTGTGTCAACTTAAATTTAAAGGTCCACCATTATTGGGCACCTGTAGACTCGGGTAAAGATTTTCCCATACGCGACTCCCATGTTTGAGGATGCCCTTTTCCGTCATCTTCGGAAAGGGAGGCGTGTGAGGGAATGCCCTCGAAGGACCACCGTGAGACGAATCCCTTGGCGATACCCCTCTATACTTTCAAGACAACGTGAGCCTGCGTAAGAATATTAGGAAGTCGAGGAAGAATCCCTCACTCGCTTAACACCCGTTCCAGCTGTTTTAAGACGCGGATCGTCCCCTCTCCCCTGCAATAAGGCCGTGCGCGGCCATATTAACCCTATCCCCATATCGCGAGGCGAGTTTTATCGTCTGGAACGACGCGTTATCATGAAACATGTTTGCTTAGACTGGCGCCAAGCATCCCGTGGGGACCGCAATGCCCTGATGCGCCTAACAGAGCAGCCACCCGGGTATTTAACTCAAAGTTTGCCATCTCTCGAGGAGATTGAAATCCCGCCATTCACTCCGTCCAGACTGCCACCTGTTTCCCGTGATCCCCCGTAACCTCGTCGTCGTACGTCGTCGAAGATCTCGTCAGCATAAAAATTTTGTCAGCCTCAAAATTTGTTTTGTTAGAAAAAAGAAGAAAAATCCGTACTTACCGAAACAAATAAGAGAAAAGTGACTATAAAAAGTTATCTTCACAGATTAAGTAAGAGTCATCATAGATGGGTGGATAATTATAGAATCAAACCAGTGAAGATACGTAGGTATGCTTTATGACTAGTTGTAGAGAAATTTGGGAATTTAAAGTAAAGAGGTCTTTGGCTGATCTTTAAATTTAAAAAAAAAAAACTTAGCTTTCAGGCTGTACGAATTAATTGCGTTCCTCCAAGGATATGAGGTTAACTAGTTATCCAAGCGACAACAAGGAGAATGACAATTGATAATTTGTGCTGCGATTGTTACATACAAGCTAGTATGACCTTTCTAGGATTATAGTGATGACAACATGGATTCGAAGGCTTACTGACAGTTCATCGCGAAAGAGTTCTTACTTTAGATCAAGAAAGAACCAGTGAGGATTGTGAAGTTATTTGTTTTCCGGCAAGATAATGATCCTAGTCATGTATATAGGTTGTCTAAGAATTTATTAGAGTCATGAGTATTTGTAGGAGACTTAGTAATGGACTGGCCTCCAACAGTTGCGACATAAATCCAATAGAAACTTGCATAGAATCATGAAGAAAGAGATTTATGTAGATGACACACAATTTGACAAGGAAAATGACATGTGAATTCATTCAAAATTCTGCAAAGAATTTATCTGCTGATTACATCCAAACTATAACTTTATTAGTAGACAACAGATTGTTCATATTTAACCAGAAGAATGGTTCGTTTGTCCAGTAGCTCTTGAACAATTTTTATATTGATTTATGTTTCATCTAATTTCCTTTGATTATATATCTTACAATTACTTAATATAATTTGGTTACACAGGTTATAATTTGTAATTGTATGATTTACTTGTATGTTTAGGCATTCGTACTAATTTGAAATCTGGAAATGTTCTCTTGAGTGTAAAGTATTAAATTCCAAATTAATTTAACCTAATTTTCCTCACATATGGCATTTAGATTCCTTATATTCACATTAGAATTTCTGTTTCTGATTGTCCTAACTTCATATAAAAGTGTTACACAAAAAGACAATCATCTATTTTACGAGTCTTTTGACTATTTTTATTATTTGAATATAAATACTATAGACACTTTAAGTTCAACCATCTATTGTTACTTACAACCAAATTAACAAATAAATTAATACCTGATGTTAATATTCGAATTTATTCTTTGGGCATTGATTTGTAAATGTATATAATTATAATACAGTTTGAGTCAAAACAAAAACATAATGGCTTGAAACCTATGAAATAATCAACCATATACAGAAACAAAATTGACCCTTATGAGAAGGGTTAGCTTGTTCTCCTACCAATTCTATAGGGTCAAAACAGCTGACGCTAAAGAGTAAAAATAACTAAAGCAGATTTGAGAGATTTCCCGTTTTCTACCTGATCTGAGATTAGCAAACTCAAAAAGACTAGAAAATAGATCAAAACCTTAAAGCTGTATTTGTGTTTCGCTTCCTTCGTTAAACTTCTGGTCCACCAGGCTTACGCTCCTGGGGCAGAACAACCTGGGCGTGTCTTATCACTTTTAATCATTTTTCCCCTTTCCACCGACTTCTCCGAGACAGTTTTAACTCCAAGAAGTGGAAAACAAAGGAAAAAGGATCGGCTTCTACCGTCCATACTCTCCCCTCTTCCCCTCATCAGGCTGAGGAGTGGGGAGGGTGGCGAAGACGGTTGATTATTTTCCCATATTTTTATGCCAAAAAAAAAACAATTTCTTCGACTGTAGATGAAAGGCATTCTCCTCGGAAACAAGTCTCTTGAATAAAGTTTTCCAGAAGAACTGTCTCTCATTCCTCATATACTACATCGATACTGAGTGAATGTTCTTCAATAAAGGTACGGAAGCTGCCTTTTCCCATTCGTTGGTGAATTAATGAAAGTTCCAAATGAAATAATAAACAGCTACTGACTATTTTTTAGAGATAAACAGGTCATACTAGAGACGTTCAAAATGTCTCCTCCTCATGTCAGAAATGATGTGTTACAAACTAACTAGTTATTTATAGTACTGGGGGAATTATTATGGATTTTATAAAATAATTAAATTTTTCTGCAAATATGATTATAAAACTAATTCTGTTGATTCCAAATAGATTATTTTGACACATTGGCACAGTATTAAGTTTTATACATTCATTAGTAAGCCGTTTTGCCACCCTTAGCATTTATCGGTGCTTTTACACGTCTCGCCATGGCATTGAGCAATGTTTGGCGCATTTCTTGGATTTGCTTAGATCGGAACCAAACTAACAAGACGGCATATGAATTGCTATTTAGTCTTAATGGGCTCTGTGTGTATTTCATCTTTCAAATCACACCAAAAGCTGTCAATTGGATCATGTCTGGGAAATTTTCTGCTTATAGAAGCAGCTGAACGCTATTTTGTGCACACCATGTCTTCACTGATTATTGTTGTAATATCCAAGGTCTTTTGCCATATCATCCCATTATTTGAGGCATTAAACGACATTTATAAACTTCGATATACTTTTCTTGGTTCATATTTTTCTCAACAATATGCAAACGTCTTGCTCCATGCACCGAAATGGCTCCCAACACCAAGATTTTGTTGGAACTTTTCTTGGTTCATATTTTTCTCAACAATATGCAAACGTCTTGCTCCATGCACCGAAATGGCTCCCAACACCAAGATTTTGTTGGAAGTTTTACTGTTTTCCTCAGACATTCAGCCATAAATTCTTCCCCAGGTAGCCTTCTTACACTCTGCACGCGGTCATCTAGCAAGGGAATGGTTGTTTGTGAGAGTAAACTACCTGCGATAGTATAAAATACAACATAAGTAGTTGAACAGCCATAACATTATTGGAAAAGCCATTGAAGTAATGAATGATCAAATAAAATTCATGAGTTTATACACACTAATGTGAGTAGAAATGGTGGACGTTTGTTCTTTTCTTTCTATATTAAGGTGAACATCTTCTCTGGAATTAAGATTTGCTAGTCCATTAGCTTCATAGAGCCGGCTAAGGTAGCTGGCGTACAAGGAGGCATCACCCAAGGACAATTTTTTGCCACCAGGAAAAGCAGGGTGGCAACTTGTGATTTAGGGTTGCCATAGGTGTTGGCTGGTGCCTGGTAATGTGTGTGTCAGTGTGGTTAGTTGGGTAGCCACGACGGTGCTGGCACGAGTGTTGCATGTTCTTTTAAGGGCGAAGATGCGGTGGGGGAGTGAAGTTGGGTGAAGTAGAAGCGTCTGATGGTCTGTTATATCTGGGCTTCGTTAGTTCTAAATTGGCTTCCGCACGCTTTACTTGTGTATTTGGTGTAAAAGTGACCTTTTACTTTTACAAAAAAATACATTTTCCGAAGAAAAAAAACCCCGTTTATCTTCTCTTTCATTTTGATATGATATATATATATATATATATATGCAACAAAGTCCACAGGGAAAATTAATAGGAGGATTCCAAGTACTTTCGAACTTTATTTAGAGTTATTTATCAAGGAATAACAAAAGTATTGAAAATTGTAATATATATAAGGATGATACAGAGGAGAGGGAACGCCCACAAAAAAAGCAAAAAACCAATCAACAAAATGAATTAATATTAAATGGAAACATCAGGAGGAGCGAAGAATCACTGAACAAAGGGGAGGATAAATACAAACTAAGATCATTAAATCAGGTAAATTCTAAACACTAAAGATTGACCAGAGGATTAAAATACCGTCTAAGCAGTTTGGGAGGGAGAAAATCTGAGCTAGAGATTAACCACAGAGGTCGGGATTAAGAGACGAAGATAGAATAAGTACAAATGTTCTAAAAAATTGACTCAAACGGAAATAAATACACAGAAATAAACATAAGGCTACATAGATGCAAAAAAAAATAAAATAAAGTTTCAATAGCTTCTTTGGATTTGGGGACGTTCGCTCTCCTCTGTATCCTCCTTATATATATATATATATATATATATATATATATATATATATATATATATATATATATATATTACAATTTTCAATACTTTTGTTATTCCTTGATAAAGAACTCGAAATAAAGTTCGAAAGTACTTGGAATCCTCGTATTAATATTCCCTGTGGGCTTTGTTGCATTTATTGCTTACTCACTCAATACTTTGTGAGTTTTCCACACACAAATAAATATTTTTATATATATATATATATATATATATATATGATCAGGTTATATTATTTCGTTTGCTCTCTGTCTCTTTTTCTCTCTGGCTTCTTTCTTATCCTATGTATTATTCTTGTTTTCTTTTATTTTAAATTATAAAAAAATAATTTTGTCTGATACAAATTATGAATTTTATACAGGGTTGGCTAATCAACCCATTGGGCACTTTGGTTTGAACTGAGTGTAAACCAGATTTAGGGACCAGACATTTTTGAATAGTTTAAGAAGGATAAGTGGAGTTACGTATTTACCGCTGCAGAATTAATTACTATGTTCCATGTTAAGCTTTCAAATGGAACGTTAACTAATGAAAAGTTCCACAGCAATGGAAAAATACATATACAGCCTCTCTATTTATGATAAGGATAAAAGATTAGTTTAATAAATGACTAGCATAGGTACCGGTCGTTGCCCGGGAAGCTCATCATTGCAGTCTTCTGCAGCATGAACACGATTTCTTTATGGTATCACTGCTTACAGTGAGAAGAAATTAGTATTTGTACACCTTCAAAATTCAATTTGAATAGACTTCCAATCCATCAATTTTCCTCGGAATTTACACAATTGATATATATGAATGTAAACTTGAAGTTAATGAAAACACGAGTGAAAAATCTATTCGTACAAATCGATATAGGTTGATTAATACTTAGTTCCTTAACCTTTGTTGGCTTTCACCGCCATCAATCGTTTTCTGTAGTTCTTCACTCGTGTGCAGCAACATTCCTTTGGCATTTTGGCCCATTATTCTTTGCAAATTACATTCAATTATTTGATGTTCTTGGGACCACTCAAATGAATCTTGCTCTTCTATGTTCAAGCTTCTCTACAGAAACAAACAGATGTTATTCTAAAATGTGTATAGATTGCTGTATTCATGGCCCCATCTATAACGTGGAGAATTGCGGGTACCATTAGAGGAGAACCACCACCACACCATGATGATATCTTCCCAAACTTCACGGTAGGGATGGTCTTCTTAGGGTCACTGGTACTGCTGTCTTTCCTCCAGACAGAGCGGCCATCGTTATGGCTCAACAATTTATTTTGTTTTCTCTGACCATAGGACAATATTCCAAAACTCAGTAGGTTTCTCCAAATGCTCGCGTCCGAACTTCAACCTTGCAACTCTGTGTCTCGTTAAAAGCAAGCGTGTCTTACTTAACCTGCAAGACTTAAATTCATGCTTTTTCAGTTTATTACTGATGGTTTGTGATTGACGTTCCTGTCCCCAGTAGGTCATCATGAAGTTCCTTACAGGTGGTCATATAATCTGCTCTAACCTTACTGAATGGCACAGGTAACTTTGGGGAAAATCTTCCGAGGAGCACCTGGTCGTTGAAGGTTGTCGAGGGTTCCCACCTTTTCGACTTCTGAATGACAGAGTCAATGGGGCTGAAAGGTATTTTTAGCTGTTGAGATATCTTGCGGTACCTCTGCCCATCAAGATGGAGCTTCATGATCTTGTTTTACTGGTCATTTGAGAGTTCTTCATTCTTCGCCATGATAACATCTTTTTGCGTAAAGGTTGACTGCTGAATGGCATTCCAATCTTTCCTGAGCTGTTGTTGACTGCTATACATATTATTGGAATCCTCAGGAAGCTTCTTTGCACCTTCACCGTATGTCTCTCATGTGTTTTTATAAATAAATTTCGTTAGGTTTAATTTTCTGTACGAAGCCTTATTTAACCCCTCTGTACATTAATTTCATTTTCAATGAATATTAATTTTGTTTCATGCCTTAGTGTGCACAAAACTTTTAACTTTCCATTAACATACATATATTGTATAAACTTCATGAAGTTTACTGGGTTGAAGGTCTGTTTAAATCAAATTTTGTATTTGTACGAAAACTTATTTCCTCCCACTGAATATGTAATTTAAAATTGGACTTTGGAAAACTATGGGTAGACATGAACGATCATTCAGTTTTTCGCCTTCCAATCTATATGGATTTTGATTGATTTTTTGCTATTCTCAACTTAAGAGGATCGTTCCATAACCCTGCCGATGTTTAAAGTGTTCTGCCGGTATTTCGTGACAGTAATGCGGTTTCCAGCGACATATATTTAATTTAGACCCGAGAACTACATGGGCGGTGTGTAACGATAGGTAACTTGCTCGAAGAACATGGCATGTTGACTTGAGTGGATTTAGGGTGAGAGTTTCCTCATCACACTTACATTCTCTTCCGATCTTGATTGATTTCAACGGAAGAACTCTTCTACTATTAACCAGTACCGATTTCGTGGCCATCAGCTTGCAAAGGGAGTTCGCGATTGTCTTTGAATCCATTTTGGCATGAAGCTGTTCACTTATAATCCCCGCCTCTACTCATCTACTACCGACAAACAAACCTAAACGGAAACCAACTGACTCCCTAACGTAACATGATGGGTTGTGCCTTATTGGCCGCTTATTTACTCAATACCTTAAATAAAGAAATAAATTACTTTTTGCCAATCTTAGGATCAAAATATAATTCGTTTGGTGAATTACATCAATATTTCTAAAAGCTTCATATCCTTTTTAATAGGGAATTAATTTTAATCCACCTTATATACAGTGTTTTGGATATATTTTAGTTCGTCTAATGCGATTCGTATCCTCTTGCATATCAAACACAGGAAGATTGATCTCACGACGTAGATATATTCTTAAACCGTTATAGAGAAATATGAGCAAAAAGGGTTTTCCATATTTTCGAATTTATTATGCAGGATGCATTTTGAGATATCAGATATTTCAACAGATCTTTTTCAATCTCCTAAGAAAAATCGTAATTTTACCTGATTCACATTTTAGGAATGAGAGCCATGATGGTTACAGATAAGGAGAAAGTTTTCTTTTCTCGACGAATTTAAGGCCTAGACTTCAAAATGGCACAAGTTATAATCCATCATCTTAGCTATATAATGCTAACGTTTTACATGAAATGTATTTGAAAAGAAAGTGCGCCCGACAAAAATAATTAGAGGATTTTAAAGTTGGCTATGACTATGTAGGTCATACCAAATGTTCTTCCAAAACTCTATATTGAAGCGTGTAAAAGAGAACGTTTTTTCAGTATTTTTGGTCTAACGTAAGGGTACATTTGGCCTAAGCGATGCAACTTTGTTGCCTTCATCATCTATGAAAAGAAGGATAAATGCTTAAAAGGTTTCAGCGCCGGATGGGTAAGATTGCCCCAGCATTGAGACAGAGATCCTATGAAGATAGTTAGAAGGTGCTCACTTTTTTGGTATTAGATAGACGTAGATAGAGGATGATTTATTCTTTGAGTTGAATAAATTAAATAAGAAGAGAAAGAACGGATTCAAACGAAAGATTTACCGCTGTAAAACTAATCGATCTAAAAAATCATTTACACATATTAACAAAGTGTAAAATGATGCTATCGACATGTTTAAAATTCGTTAAGTATTTCTAAAGGATTTGAAAATTTTGATGCCGCGTAGGCCGCAAATAGGCAACACATTCATAGTAGGCCTTATAAACGTATGATCTAAACATTGCTGTATTGATATTTCGTAGTTCGGTAATTTTTAGGCAAGGCTTACATTGTATTTTCTTGTATATATCATACTGTTTCACACTATTGAGTTTTGCCAACTAACAAACAAGATTCAACGATCCTCAAACGCAAGACCCTGTATTGTGACGGTAGAAAATGACAACATTTAAATAACCACGGCATACTGTTTTACGATATATCTTGAATTAATCAATCTATACAGATTAAAGTTGAAGTTTGACTGTAATGATTAAAAACCTGGTGAATCCCAACATTCCAAATCCTGAAACTTCTAAGGATGAAGATTTTTCTGCTAGAGATTTGACGTTAAGCTGACATTGCTCCATTACCTTTAATTTTTAACCTCCATAAAACCAACCCAATTTGTTTTCGGTCTGATTTCGTGATTCAAAAACAGGGTCCAATCGTTTGATTACACCGGCTGATTAATTATGTTCTTTTGCTAAAATATCCGCATTTATACATTTTTTCTTAAGCACAGCACTCAAATCTAACTGTATTTATCTTAGATTAGTCATAAGGCGATGTAAAATATTGGAAATAGTAGTCTTGAAAACGACATTACTTAGAGAATATCTTATTATTTAAATTAGTTATGTGCTTGTATCGAAGCAATATTCAACTAAACCAAAATTACAGGGATATAGAATGTTAATATTCATTAGGGACATCAAATTAGAGTTGACCATATGCTATGGAAAAGATAGTTTGGAAGGCAAACATACGAGTAACTTAGGAAATCTATCTTTTTTCCAACCATCAAAATATTCTTAACGAACATAATAGCCGGCGTTGCTTGGGTTTAATTGCAGCTCTCACTCAATAATGGGTCCTGACGATTTTGCTGGTGGCTAGGTTAGGTTAGAATGTTTAGTTGTGGTTTTATTTACTTATTTCAAACTGTTAGAAATATGAAGAAGGTTAGGGGAGGTTATTAGGGTTCTATATTTTATTTTATGATTGTGAGATTTTGGCTGTAATCTAGGTTAGGTCTAATTTTCATGCTTAAGTTTTTAAAAATTACAAAGTTAGGCCAGGTTGCTTAGGTGGGTTAGTTTTATTAGAAAATAATAAGTTAGTTGTTCTGATAAGATTCTTCGTTTCGATTATTTAGTTTTCTTGGAGTTGAATGATGTTTTGACCATTTTCCATAAATAAATTTATTTTATTATTACTTAGCTTAACTCATCCTTAGCTAACCTGCATCAGTAAAGCAATGCATAAGTGTAATTCTATATCGACTAGAGACCTTTTTGGGAAGCCTAAGAGCGTATATGCAGAGAGACATACACACAACCCCGTATACCACTCAGCTACACGAGTTAGGTATAATTGAGATCAAAGTGGTTGCTCTCTCTCTCTCTCTCTTTCTCTATGTGCTTGGTTCGATGCCCACCTCTGCACGGATTTTTTCGCAAATAATAAAATTCATTATTCATAAAAAAATTAACCGTTTATCTTCTCTTTCCTTGCGTTTGAATGATTTATTTCCATCATTCTCTCGCGTTCATGAAATATATACATTATATATATATATATATATATATATATATATATATTCATATATATTGAAGTATATTGCTTCCGTGGCATCAATAATTCTTATACAAGAATCTTTATATTTCCTGACTTCTCCGGAAGGTGCCCGGAGGCTAGCTAGGAGAGTGAAGTCCAGCATAAGGGCGGCTAAGAGGTCTGAGGAACTCCGAGTGGCGAGACTTTGTAAACAGAATCCCAGGAGTTCTTTGGATATGTAAACAGCCGTAAACTAATCCGTCGAACGATTGGCCCTTTGAAGAATGAGGAGGGGACATTAAAGCACTCAGATGCAGAAAATGCTAACCTTCTCAACGACTACTTCTCTTTAGTGTTTACTGAAGTATGTAGTCCGGGACCACACACTTCAGGTGGGCGTTATTGCGATAACGATATCGGGTTATCCGATATTTTTTCCGCGTTATCGATTAATCAGTATCACCGATACTTTTGGTTTCAAACTAGCGATAATCGATAAATTCGGTTCAGTTTTTGGTTAAAGTTTAGCACAGGGGCGAGCCGCGCATGCCTTGTAGGCAGAAATATGTAGGTCCGAGTTGTGAGGAGGATCCTCAAACCCTATGAGGAGATGAAGGAGAGCCTCACCAGGTAAGAAACTAAAAAACAGTATTCAAATCTTTTTACTATTGTTTTATAAAATAACGCTATATATAGTCAATAATCAATATTGTATTATAATTTTGGATTTATCGATTATCGATTTATCGGTTATAGCGCCCACCTATGGTGGTCCCATCCCCCAGCCAACGGATTCCTACTCGGGGGGAAAAGCTGGAGGATATGGACTTCACCGAAGGAGAAATAGAAAAGAAGATCACTTACCTAATGACGAATAAGTCACCTGGCCTGGATAGGTTTCTACCTAAAGTGTTGAAAGAAGTGCGCAATCATGTGTCATGACACCTGAGCGCAATCTTCAACATGTCAATCCGGACCGAATGCGTTCCTAGCGACTGGCGTGAAGCGGGGGTGACTCCTATCTTCAAGAAAGGTGACCCTAGCCAACCATCGAACTACCGACCTATCAGTCTGACTTCGATAGTCGGTAAACTCATGGAAAGCATGATGGTGGACAAAATGACGTCGCATTTAGAGTCAAACCTGCTACTGAGGAGTTCCCAGCACGGCTTCCGAAGGCAACGGTCATGCCTGACGAACCTTGTGGAATTCTTCCACTTCGTCTTCAGTCAGCACGATCAGGAAAAGGCGGTGGATGTGGTCTAATTAGACTTTCAGAAAGCCGTTGATAAGGTACTACACCACCGCCTTCTCCGGAATGTGCGAACGATCGGCATAGACGGAATAGTAGCAGGCTGGATAGAGAACTGGCTAAGTGGCAGACGGCAACAGGTGGTGCTGAATGGACAGGCTTGTGAGTGGGTGCCCGTTACTAGCGGGGTGCCTCAAGGTCCTGTCCTGGGACCACTACTATTCATCATTTACGTCAACGACATGGATGGTGACATGGTTGCAAGATTTCTAAATTTGCCGACGATACCAAGCTTGGTATGAACGTTGCAAAGGATGGAAATACTGCCCGCCTGCAGGAAGATCTTGGGAAGATTGGGGAGTGGTAGAACACGTGGCAAATGCCTTTTAACGTGAACAAATATAAAGTGATGTATTCGGCCATCAAAACCCCCAATTTTATTATATCCTTGAGGGCACTGCTCTTGAATCTACCGACAGTGAGAAGAACTTGGGTGTAACTATAACTAGTGATCTCAAGTTCTCGAAACAGTGTATTGAGGTGGAGAAGAAAGCCCAAAGGATGTTAGGTTATATAAAGCGACAGTTTGGATATCGGAACAAGGAGATAGTACTGTGTCTGTACGACTCTCTTGTCGACCACAGCTGGAGTATGCCGTACAATTTTGGAGTCCTTCATTTCGAAAGAGCATCGCGAGATTGGAACACGTGCAAGCCAGGGTAACCAGACATAAAATTTATAAAGATAGATTAAGGGAATTAGATCTGTTCTCGTTGAAAACCCGTAGACTGCGTGGTCAGCTCATCGAAGTTTTCGTAATATTTCGAGGGTTCAACATGGTTAACTACGGAGATATTTTCAGCTTTGATGAGAGCAGAACAAGAAATCACGGCTCCAAACTTGAGCTGAAGCGTTACAAATATTTTACGTACAGTATCTGCGGTAGCTGGAAAGTACTTCCGATAGAGGTTGTCAACAGCAATTCTGTTGACCAGTTTAAGACAAGACTAGACAAAGTCTTGAAAAGTTGCCGTTTAGAGAGAACGTAGGGCCAATTTAGCGGCGATGTGTCCGCTCAACAGCTAGTCTAAAGGTACCCTCATTGAATGGACCGTAAGGTCTTCTAGGTTACTTATTTTCATTGTTACTCCTTGTTACTCTCTGTCATCATGCTTCTGATACTAGTTCATCAATTGTATGACGACAGAGAGGTAGCTTCCATAGAAGACTAAGGAAATATAAAGATTCTTGTAGAAGAATTATTGATGCCACGGAAGCAATAAACTTCAAGCTAAACTGCATAAGAGAAAAACTATGCCCCCAAAGTATTTATATATGTATATATACATAAAAAAAGAAAGTCAGGGAGCAAGAACAGATCGTCCGAACTCTCCCCCCCCCATCCTCTTCCTCTTACCCTAGTATTCTTAACAATATGACAGGAGAGGAAGTGGCGATGCCCGGTAATCCTTTGTAGTACCCATATCCCCTAGGTAGCATGTTTAAGTTAAAAGGGCGTTTCGCGTATGAATCACGCAACCTTGTTTTGATACTCTATATATTTGTCTATTTATTAGTATATATTAGGAGTTCAAAGAGTAATTCTAATCATCCTTACTAATACTGGTCTAGGTATCTAAAGCCTTAACTATTCGTTTCTTTTCCTATTCTACTTAAACTTGACTACTTATCTACCTCTACTTGGTCATACTTCGGGTTACTAAATAATCCTTAACATTGCAGAATAAGCTTCTAATTCCTCAAGTGAAGATGTCTTTTAGTACTACTTCTCATTCCTCTAGCCGCGCGAAGCTGCAGAAAGAATGGTGAGATCTCCACACTCCCCTCTGTGGTATCCAGTTGGCTAATTCAAGGCCTATTTCGTTTTGCGCTTTTTTCTCTCACTTTCCTGGCTTTCTTTTCAATAATTGTGTTGAGTGGCTTAATCTTTTCTTCACTATCTACGTCTCTTTATTTAATTAATTTATTTTTTGAGTATTCCTGATGATGTACACGGCTTTATTCGGTAGTCTCATCAGGTTACTTCACGAGATAGTCTATATTGATTGCTCTTATTGTATAAATTATTCCGGATTATATTATAGTCTGGTAGATCTTCTCTTCCATTTCAAGATAAGGTTTTTTAAGCTGTATGGAAATACCAATCCGCCTTCTCCCCTATTTACTCTTTCATAAAGATTTTTTTGTAACCTGATGTTGTAATGGTTGATCCAAGCGCCTTACACTCTTTTTATATCTGCATATCTCTCCTTCTACATATTTATTGGACAAGAGCTTTATGTAAATAGGTACAATCTTAAATTTAGCACGGTTATTAATTATTTTATATTTAGCTTCTTATTCCTTGACCCAGCCAATCGGATCTGTCGTCATTCTAGCCTGGATAGTTCCATTCGTGTTAATGCAAATCATTAGCTGACAAATTTCGTCATACATTTGGCAGCGAGCAATAACTTTTTCCCTTGGTGGCTTCTGATTTTTACATAAGCGTATCTCTCCATTACATAATCAGAGAATATTCTTTCTATCTAGTTCATTTCAAATATGATGTCTGTGGTCATTTTTTTCCCTTTTTTGCTTTCTAATCTTCCCCAAAAAGAATCCAAGATACATTTTGGTGCTTCTGGCTTATTCTCAAAGCAAATTGACACTTGTTTATTCGCCCGTTGTCTTCGAGATACTCCGTGAGTCTCTTATTACCTATCTTTTCGAATACCTTTTCCTTAAAATCGCGGGGTTTCACGCCTTGATGATGAAGATCATCCGTGCTACCTTCAGTTCATCGGGAAAATATCACGTAATCAAACAACCTTTGAATATGTTTCTAACTCCCTTCACTATGTTCAGGGGAGCTTCTCGATAATTATTTTTATTGAGTTCAGATGTACCAGGAGGTTTTTGTTGAAAGCTACTTATCATTTCTTTTAATTCTTCTGTTGTTATGAGAGCATTCGCTCCCTCATTGGTATTTCTTTCTTTATCGGCCAAGTGAAAAGGTTGTGTCTTTTCAATTTCATCGTTTAGTACTTCTATTATCTGGTTTTCGAATTCAAGAAATGAACAGAATCCCGCAATTATATACGATACATACAAATTTTTGCTATTTTCAAACGTGTAAGCTCAGAGATTATTGGTCAGTTAGTCCACTACTTCGGTTCACAGTAAAGGAGGAAAATGAAATGGAGAAAACTTGCTCGGCCACATTCCGACTTAGGTTGAAGAAGCCGGATTTAGTGTTTGAGCATTCTGACGTGGCTATGAAGGCTGCATCCAACCAAAGGAAGATGAAAGCATTACAGTTTTCCTTATTATTGTGAAACATTAACGTGCCCCTTCGGGTGGGTAAAAACGATCCCGTGTACTGAGAAGGTAAAAATAAAGTGTTAAAATACCTCATTGATACAGATATTCTTAAGTTCTATTTCTTTTGCTTTATTGCTCTATTGGATAGAGTCACTTGCTGGACGTGGATGAAAGGTGTTCCCCAGGAAAGCCGAAATCAAGAGAAAAATGGCTATTCATTGTTATACCAACCACGTACAATCACTGAGTATATTGCAATTTACTGCATTATTGTCCACCATATATTGATGTTAAATACCAGCTCGAGTACCTGTATAAGTCACCAATAGTTGATCAAAACTCTGCTTATATTCTGGGGCACATGCACGGCAGTGTTTTCAAAATATTTCAAGTGTATGTCTAATTTTATAAAGACTATCAGGAGTATTATTTTGCTATGCATTATCATTAAAATTAATCTTTCGTCTTAGTAGTTTAAAGGTTGGCAATTCATAATATTGACAAACTGCTGTACCCTAGTTTGATAAGCTCCGTAATCAGCAAAGAAGGACAATTCGGCTTAAATCCATGTCCATCAAGATACTGCGACAATTTCTAATGGCCCCAACTGTTGTCTTGATAGGATAACCGGGGTTAGACCGAACTACAAACAAGTTGGTTTTATCAACAATCTTCTTAAACATTTCATTTATATGAAATATTCAAAATAATGATAAGCTCATTTGGATTCTAATAATATAGGTAGCTTGGGAACTAGTGATGTGAAAATTAGTATATCTATAAGACTGAGGAATATGTTCTTACGTTTTTTTAATAATCTGTTGATTTAAGTTTTGTTGACGTGATTTGTGCACATACTAAGAAACAATATGAAATAATAAGAGCAAAATTTACAAAGGTTAGACTACGTCTCTTAACAACGTAGACTATTAGGCTTTTGCTTAGGCCACGTCTTGAAGTTGAGTAATAAGTCATTGCGGTTTATTTAAAAGTTGTGTAAATTTAATTTTTGTTCTGTACCCTCAAAATTTTATGTCAAGTTGAAAGAACGGCGCATTTTAGACACTTGTTGTTATTCATTTACAATCGAGACGGGAACAATGCAAACGCAGCCAAAGCTCGTCGCGATATTTGTGGTGTGTACGGAGAAAATGCTTTATCAGCAAGGACAGCTCTATGGTGGTTTTCAGGTTTCAAAAACGGTCATTTCAATCTTAATGAAGAAGAACGTTCTGGTCGCCTCATTAAGTTGGATGGAGATCGATTGAACGACCTTCTCAATGAAAATCCTCGTCAATCGACTAGAGAATTAGCTGTACAATTGGTGTGTGATCAGAAAAGTGTAGGTAATCACCTTCATTCGATGGGGAAAGTTCAAAAACTCGGTGCGCGGGTTCCGCACGCTTTGAGTGAAAGCAACAAACTTCAACACTCCACGATTGCCGCAGGTTTGCTTTCTCGTCACAAGGCTGCTCGTGGATATAAGGAAAGATTTCTTCACCGCATCATCACTGGCAACGAAAAGTAATGTGTTTATGTCAACATGAACCATCGAAAACAATGGCTTCGCTCCAATAAAAAACCACTTCCGCAATTAAAGCATGGACTTCATCTACGAAAGACGATTCTGTGTGTGCGGTGGGATTGTGAAGGCATCATTCTATATGAGCTCCTTGCGAACAACGAGATTGTCAATGCAGAAGTCTAGGTTCAACAAATGTATCGACTCGCCGAAGCTATTGGTGAAAAACAACCTCATCGACGTTAGGGAGTCCTTCTGCAACACAACAATGCTCGTCCTAACATTGCCAATATGACAAAAGACGCCATCCAAACAATTAATTGGAAAATCCTCCAGCATCCTCCATATTCGCCAGACTTGGCTCCATCGGATTTCCATCTGTTCCGATTGCTCTCCAACAATTTTCGCGGCGTTTCGTTCAATACTGATGTAGAATTAAGAACCTGGTTAAACGAATTCTTCGAGTCAACATCCAGAGATTTTTCATTGCAGAGGCATCAAAACCTTATTGATTAAATTGCATATTGTTATCAATTAAAAATAAGCTTTTTCTAAAATTGTTAATGGAAATGAATAAATTTGATAAAACCACAATAACTTATTCCTCAACCCATTATTTTGCGCCAAAGATAAGGCCTACGTTTATACTAAATCTGCCAATCAAAAACTGCCTATCTTCACCTACTTCATCCGGAATAGAAACAAGTTTAACTTCCCCTCTGCCATTGCTCTCTTAAGTTGCATGGATTCCTCATCCTCGACCATGGTATCTTCAATAAATGAAGGTCGATATTCAGGACTATGGTTCTATTTCATTAAGCTTTTCAGGGTCAGTTTCTTAAACTCTTTAGCAATTGTCGCTACACTCCATGTCGTATTTCTTTCAAGTGTAGGTCCATAGGAATTGATGGGAAACAGCATCAATGTATAAAATATACACAAACATATCATTATTTTCTTGTCCATTTGATATTTTGTGGGGTTTTATAAGAAAATTTTGTTTAATTGGGAAGTATTGCAAAGAGTAACGGGTAAATTTGGTTTTAAAGATCATAACAAATTTTTCACTCTTTTTATTAAAGTTTAGCAATTTAGTAACTACATGTAATGAGGGAATATTAAGAGAGCGGTCCAAGCATCTAATATTTTTTCCTCCTTTTAGAGTCAATCTCAGGAAGAGCCTGTTCCTGAATTCTGTTCCCATGGTCGTCTTTTTAGGGGACTCCTCTCCTACTTGAAAGGAACAGAATCTGGAGCTATAATCACAAACCTGTGTAAAACTAATGGTTCCTTAAATGCCCTCTAACAAGAGAACTTCGCAACCCTCCTACATAATTAAGCCTAAAATATTCGACGCCTCTCGAAGGTATCCGGCTCGTGTCCTTATGGAAACCCCTTCCTCGCGCCCCATAACCAAGCTTCCCTTCCTGGGTTTGCTACAACGTACTAGCACGGAGGCCTTGGCTCAGTGTGGGTTTGCGTTATGATGCATATATATATATATATATATATATATATATATATATATATATATATATATATATATATATATATATATGAACTTAATTAAAGAATAATAGGTAATTTTATATCTAAATTAACAGAGAAAATTTTGAAAAGTTATTTAATTATGAAGCAGTGGAGGTTATAAGCTGCATTATATGACCAATGCCCTAAATCCAGGAAGGACTATTTCACCAACCAATTACGGCCTTTTTACAAGAGAAAGGCCAAAATCTTAATTCCTGGAGAAAATATATACTATTTACCACGAGCTAACAAAATAATAAATCTTTTGCGATGCTTCTTTATCGGGTTTAGCCATAAGCTTTGTCTTTGCAAATTTGGTTGTGCCTACTATCAACTATTAATATAATATATATCCCTGAATACATTACAGCACTTGTTGCTCTCATTATGTTCCCTAAGGCTACCATATATACAAACAATATGGGAGTCTTGTTCATTTTATAAAGGGGAAAAAATTCCTTGGGACCTGTTACCCAAATTTGATACGAAATTACTTTGTAACCTATCTGAAATTTTACTAACAGCCCCGTAATAATAAGGTACATAGGTTACTCCAAAAACCCGGCTGACTGGGTGTCCAGGACGCTGGCGTAAATGGGGATTTATCCCTGCCAGGAGGCCTACCCTAAGGGTATATAAGGCCTCCAGTAGGGATTTTCCGACCTATTTTACCGCTCGGGCAGCAACAAAGCCCGACATTATCCTGACAAGCGATGGCTTTCCCTTCAATTACCGTAGTGAGCCAGGCCCAACAGTCCCCAGCGACCAAATAGCCATCTTGACGACCATTTCTCTTGCGCCAATCCAGCTTCCAATCCCTCTTTGCAAAAGCTACGCTTCGGCCAACTGATAACGCTACAAGGAAATCCTTGCGAGATTTAGACCAGCGGACCTAACTAAACGGAGCAAGGCTAAAGAAGATCAACCAGGAGCTGTTTGATCGAGATGTACAAAAGGCCTTCGATAAAGTTTGGATAAGAGGACTCAATATAAGATCTTAGGCCTCCAGCTCAATCGAATCCTGGAAAGGCTCCTCTGTGACTACATCATGCACAGAAAAGCCCAAATTTCGATTAAGGGCTACAAAGGACCCGATTTCGAACTTGAGGCGGGTGTTCCACATAGTGGATGTCTTAGTCCGCTGCTCTACCTTGTATACACACTGGACTTACCTGATCCAGTTGGGGAGGACGTGATGTACCTTCAGTTTGCAGACGACATCAACCAAATCATCCTCAACTACTAAAAACATGCTGGATTTCAAACAAGGCAGACAGCCATTGAAATCGATAACATCAGTCGATACGAACAAAAGTGGAAAATCAAGACCAACCGCTGAAAGTTCCAGGTCCTTCCAATAAACCGCCAGAAACGTTTTGATGTCTTAGTGCACGGCGAAGTATACTCGTACGGAAAAGAAGGCAAAGTCCTAGGTCTGGACTTAACATCAAAAGGATACAAAGTGCACATTAACAGCAGAATATCCCTAGCCCTACTACAACTCGGAAAACTGTATAGATTTAAACACATCAGCTCCAAAAATCTCAAAAAGCTATACACTGCTCAGGTACGCTCTACCTTGGTGTACCCGGCTGTAGAGAAATAGCTACATAAAGCATCCCGGAGGGCCAGGAGGACATAGACATTAAAATCTCCCCCCCCCTTGTGGAGAAAGCCGGACAAGCGAGCCCCAGGAGGAGAATCGTTGGAAAGGTAGCCGGCGAATAACAGTAACTGCCTACCCTATTTGATCTCCCCGCCACTTAGGTAGTTGGAGGAACAATATGTGTTAAGGCAACCACATAAGGCCCTTAAACGACGCTCTAACGATCCAATTACCTACGAGTTCCATAAACCAGTGATTATGTCGCAAAAAAAGGCGGTGCTAGTCAAAAGGCACGCCAAGGAGTGTGGCGGTTGAGAGTATCTCTAATTAACAAGCCAACTTGGGAACCTTAGTGCCAACCTCGGCACTTCACGCTCTCACCAGATCCGAACTTACCATTCCCGCTCCCCTCTGTGGCCTCGCACCTTACCCCTTAGATGGGGTGGTGGTCCGCCTATAAATAAGCCCCGAAAAGAAAGAAGGAGGAGAATTCGATTAGAAAGAAGAAGGTTCAGTTCGAGAAGATCGATCCTTCAGCCATACAAGACGATTTCCGTGAGAAACGATAGGATTAGATTGAGAAGATCGATCCCCCCTCCCCGGGCCGAATTAACATAAATCAAGGTTTGTATCGGTGCCATACCGAAGAATCCTTTACAGACTTAGAAGAAGTCTGACTGGAGAAAAGTAAACCCGCTCACACTCGAGTGACTCTCACATCTCAAGCTCCCTAAGAGTGACAGGAGAAGAACGCAGCCCCTAAGAGTTCCCGTTCTTTAATCACGGTGAAAATCTCACCGAATACCCCAAATCTAGTTGGACACATTGAAGAATAAGACACCAAGAGGCTTCAATATTATCCAGAAGAGGACTCTTGGAGCGAAGGGCACCGTAACTCTCTCCGTCTTCTTAACGTAACCGGAGGCAAATTTGCTATAAGAAGTTGACCACGCCCCACCTCTCTCCCGCCTTTCCGTATCTACGAAATTCTATCAGCGGCCACGGCAACCCTCTAAAGCGCGAGATAAGCCCACCAGCGTCATCCGGCAACCCTGATCCAGTCTATCATGTGAGTTAGCAAGAACATTTATATTCATATTGTGATAGTAAGAGGTTAGTACGTTGCACGAATTTATAGAAGTAAAGACAATTGTGCGTGAACCCCGGTCATATTTGTTGGTAAAAGAAAGTACTTTAATTTAATGTTTAACGCTAATCAAAAAGGGTCAGGATAAAAATATTAATCGGCAATTGGTGTGTTTACCGGGAGCCTATTTGTTTATTTTTGTCATTGAGGATATTGTAATTGGCTTAGTTGTCAACCAGGATAGTCTAGTTCAGCTTAGAACGAGGATATAAATGTGATTACTGTTTGTTTTTCATAAGTAAGTGTTAAATTAAAAATATATGTTTATTTTGGGATAATTCCTGTGTGTTTCCTTTTATGCTTACGTGTTTAAGCGGCTCTTTTATAAACCTTCAAAATTCGCACTCTTAGATCAAAGCCTACTTCATCAAAGAAATACATCACGACCATTACGTATACCACGACCCTGGCAGTGGTCATGTAGGCTGCGAGTTCCACCTCTCTCAGACAAATGCAGGGAGTGCCGAAAAAAGCAGCCCTGCTTATAGCTAGAGCACAAAGGATGCACCATATTCAGCAAACAAAACTGCACACAAGAGCAGGTCTGGATCCACTGAATATGGAACTCCAAAGGCTAGGGAGAAAGACCTGGGACAAAATTGAAAATGAGATACTCCCGAATTTGAACCTCGACTTAGACATTCCGGCAAAATAAGAATTATAAATTGTTATTTCAAAAACAAAGAAAATTATCTATAGCAATCCAAAAATTGAAAGGCTTGAATACCGCAACGGAGGAAAGATAAAAATGTATTTATTTTATTTAAAAAAATAAAAAAGTATATATGTATATATCTGTGAGAAGTGTATATATATATATATATATATATATATATATATATATATATATATATATATATATATTATGTATAAAAAAACTAACCAAAAAATTAAAAATGGGAAGAAGAGAAGACAAGACAAAATAAAAAAAAAATTGAGAGATGCCCTCTACACCAGAGCAAACTCAACTTATTTTTATCGTTATATACCTATGACACATTTTCTTTCCTATTAAAACAAGTTCAAGTTCAAGTTCCACCCTCCATCTCACATCAGACTCTGCTCTTCCGACGATCTCGCTTCGATTCCCTAATCTCTTCCAGATACAGGAGGCAAGACCAAGCGTGAAAATTTCATTGACGCCTCTCACTGAGAACAATGATTTTATACAAGCTATACCGTCGATGGTATAATATCGAGAGCCAACTACGAGATTCAGTGAGGCCCCCCCCCCCCCCCCACTAAATAAAAATTCCTTCATTTCCATGGCTCGTCATAGAGGTATGACATGCTAAACCCTCCCCATCCCTGCCCAACCGTGACTTGGCTCTGTGAATTTGACTCTACACATAGAGCTTCGTTGAAACTATGCCGCTCTACTTAGAAAAGGCATAATTGCAAACTCTGAGGAAAGGAGATCTGAGGCTTAGCCCGCTGCGGAACCCAAAAGAAGGAGCAAACCTGGATTGGGACTCAGTTACCAACGCGGGGAGGATTAATACTCTACCCTGCGGCACCGTCCAAGACCACAGAGGAGGACACTACCATCTCTGAGATGTCGGACGTAACTGAGAAATACCCAAAACCCAATAGAGGAGGCGACACCCCGCCTGGAGTCAGTTGATTCGGGCTTGAGTCATCATTAAGTCCGCTATGTTTTTACACCCTCTGAGGAGCCCAACCAGATCCATACTCACTCACTAATCATCACCACATCTGAGTCATTTTCACGGGCTCATTATCGGCGGGGCAGGGGACCCCTCTAAAAAGAAGGAAAGTAGGTTTTAAAAACCGATCCACAATGGTACACAACAACATATCCACACTTACAATGTTACACATAACAGAAAAAAACACCCACCATCAACAATGAACACACACTTCTCAACCTAACCGCTACACACGACACCCCATCACAAACATAATGAAAACTCACACAGGCCAAAAAACTCGTCTTCCGCTCCTTTGGCCACAACTCCTCCCCTTATTGCAACCAACCCCCTCCCACCGCCCCACTCCCCCTCACACACCCTCCAACCACTCTCCTACTGATACCACAACAGCCACCTCCTCCTCCCCCAAGACTATCACACCCACCACAACATCCCCCATTAAACAAAACCCCGCCCCACACACACAACCACACGTAAAGCCGACCAACCCCCTCCTGTACGTCTTCCACCTTTCCTTCTCCGCCGTCCCAACCTCCTCTCTCTCACGACACCCCCTCTCACAAGCTGTACCTCCCTTAACATATCTAGCCGCCATCTACTAGCTCTACTCCCTCCTCCTCTGCTCCTAACTCCCCCCTCCCAGACTCTACTCTCCCCAACCCTCCTTCCACGTCCACTACCCACTCTCCCACTTACTATAACCCTCCCTCCGCCGAATACACCTCCCCCTCTACCACGGCCTGCCCACCCAATAACACCGCAGACAACCTCTCCACTCCCTCGAAACCACAGCCGACACGCATAAAGGTAGTCACTACCCACTCCTCCTGGGCAATAACCAAGGAGAGGGGAACAGTCCCGGCTAAATCAGCCTCACGCGCACTCCGCCCACGTCAATAGGACGCCTCAACGTAACACAAATTAACGTACGCAGTTGGCACGATATTCGCCATACTATTGCCAACTGGGTCCTAAATACACAAAGACCTAACATAATACTCTTGAACTCGACCAGCCTACACCTTTCTAACAACAGACTCCGCATTCCAGGCTACCACACATATCTAACTCCACAAGCGCCGCACCTAGGATCAGCGATCGTAATAAAGCGCTCTATACACCACTCCCTCATCCAAAAACACGATGACTCTTTTCTATCCTGCAAGATAGACACAAGCTCCGGCCCATCCTCGAAGCCACGCGCTACAGACTACCACGCCTACAATTAAATATACAAGTCCCACTCCAGGCTCTATCAAACCACAACCTACCTATCTTCTTTTAGGGGGACCTCAACGCTTTCCAGCCAACACTCATTTCCAACACCACGAATGATGCAGGAAGGTACCTGGCCGGTGCCCTGCCGCGTTATCGCTGTGAGCACATCGGCCCGGCCTTTCCCACATTCTTCGGTCCTCGCGGAGGAACCAGGTCTCCAGACGTGGTCTTCCGCAACGACCACGCTACATGCTTCTACACTCACATCTCACCGGGTCCCCACGTGCTCTTTGACCACATACCAATATGCTTTATCATATCCACATCTCCCATATCATACCCACACCACCTTTCTTCGACTACAAAAACACGAGCTGGGAAGAGTTAAAGAGACACATAACAGATAACACGCCACAAAACCTCGACCTGGACCACACCAATCCAGACATGTCAGCTGACCAATGGTGCTCAATCTTAAATACTGAAACCACAGCACGCGACCTACACACAACACAAAAAACTTACACATGCATAAAACATTTTACATATTCCATACACACTCAGAGACTCATCACACAGTACAACAATCAATACACTAGAGGCCTACGACAACACACCATCAATCACCTACGTGCCCGCATCCTACAGTACGTGCAGCTAGATACGAACCGGCAGTGGCGAGAGGTCGTCTGAAACGCGGACACACGTTGCACTAGCCCCTCCCTCTTCTGGCAGCACGTAAAGAGGATGCTAGGCACTGATCCACCTAAGCACATCACCCTCTAAGTAAATAACCAAACACTCACAGACACCAACGTCATCCTTGACGCATTTAGGTCCCACTGTGACACAGTACACACACAACCTACCAAAACCACACGCGCAAGTCCAGGCTTGGTATCGGGCCCCTGCTCATCAGCTAAGGCCTGCCCCTCTGATACGAATGGAGCTGCTCGACTAACCGCTCCCACCACCGGACATGCACTTGGCCCCTCCGGGCTACCAACCAAACTAATACACACCTATTCAATGCCTCACTCTCCTCAGGCCACTTCCCCAAAATATTCAAATTATCTCACAATATTCTTCTACACAAAATAAACAAAGCCCTCAAATACCCAAACAATTACAGGCCTATTGCTCTATTAGAGCACCTAGGAAAAATACTCGAACGTATGCTCAACTGCCGCCTACGGGATTACTTGGAAGAGAGGGACTGGTTCTTCCCCCTCAATATGGGTTCAGGAGGGTCCGGATCACAAAATTAACAAAGACCCCAAATACCCAAACAATTACAGGCCTATTGCTCTATTAGAGCACCTAGGAAAAATACTCGAACGTATGATCAACTGCCGCCTACGGGATTACCTGGAAGAGAAGGACTGGTTCTTCCCCCTCAATATGGGTTCAGGAGGGTCCGGATCACAAAATTAACAAAGACCCCAAATACCCAAACAATTACAGGCCTATTGCTCTATTAGAGCACCTAGGAAAAATACTCGAACGTATGATCAACTGCCGCCTACGGGATTACCTGGAAGAGAAGGACTGGTTCTTCCCCCTCAATATGGGTTCAGGAGGGTCCGGATCACTCAGGCGGCTGTGACTATCGTTCACGACAGAATACAGAAAAACGGCAGGTGCATCAAAGAACACTCTCCATCAGCAAGGGCGTGGAGAAGGTCTTTGATATGGTGTGGCACGAGGGACTCCGTTGGAAATTCGCCAATAAAACATAGATACCTCTCTGCACCAGAAGGCTCCTCTCGAACTACCTAACTGAACGGAGATGCCACATAAAATACAACAATACCCTCTCACAACCCTTCACACCACGCTCAGGCGTTCGCCAAAGTAGTTTACTGGCAACCACACTTTACATCTTGTACACAAACGACACCCCATCCCAACCTGAAAAATGCTGTTACACATACAGTCTCCTATGCGGATGACAAGACCATTCTCGTCAGCGGCAGTGGACCAAACAAGATCGCGCTCCACGCACAAATAATACTAGACGCAAAGACAGGATACGAGATTAAATGGCTGATTGCTATAAATCCTCAGAAGACACCTCTTGATACTCTTCGGCGCAAGAGATCACTTCATGCACAATCTAAAAATCTTCTCAGACACACCAGATATGAACCATCTAAACCCAACAAGGCTCCACTACACACAACATATAAAAATCCTTGGGGTAACTTTTGACAAGACCCTCAGGTTCAATATAAACCAAAACATAACACAAACAAGAACCGCGCGCACAAACATAATGCTGCATAGGTTCTACCCTGCGGGCAAAAAACTTCAGTTACATCTATATAAAACCTCTTCTCGCGTACACCCCAATGTCACTCGTAGCTGCGAGTGCCACGTGGCAGCAGAAGGCTCAGCGCATTCAGAAATCTGCTCTGAAGTGAGCTTGCCGTTCTCCCTTGTATGCGAGAATTTACACACTACACGACAACAACAAATTAGCACCTCTCAACACATACATTCACATCAGACCAACAAAACAATTCGGAAAACTTTCCAGAGACCCCGTATACACCGCACTACACGCAAGACGGTATGTTGCGATGGCACTGCGATATTCCGCAGCCCATGACCACCCGCAACCTATACCGTTATTCGCATAAGTTAAAAGCATCATGAATAACGCGTTTCTGACTAAGCAGAGACGATTTCCGTCCAGACCATCCTCCAACCGTTGTCCAGTCATTAACATCTCTAGACCCACACAAGCACACCACGAATCGGTGTCTAGCCACTGACCTATCAACTCTTCCTATCCCTTCTCAAGTTATTTCAGCACCCTTTTCCTCTACGACTACCTGTTCGCTTGTGTTACACAGTGATCCCTCTCTGTCCTTTCTATATACGATTGATTGATTGAGTGATTGAAGGAGTCTTCTCGCTCAAGCATCCCTTTCTCAGGGAAACCTCTTTCGAACTTCAAGTCGACCCTGCCAACGAATTCATCCTCATATATTTTCTGCCTTCTCTCATCTCTTATTAATCCACCTTAATCTTCCACTCAACAGATAGAAAGAGAAACATTTGTCTCTCTCTTGGTCTGCTTCAAGTGCTACGCCATCAATGACCACACGAACCGAGACTGTACGTTCCAGGGCATGAAATGCTTGGAATGCTCAAGTACAGAGCATAGGTGCGAACATTGTAAAAGCCAAGACAAAAATTGCGCTAATTGTGGAGGTCCACACCTCCCCCTCTCAATGGCATTATCTCTGAGGACAGAAAAACTAAAGAAACAAAAGACTGCAATGTTAGAAGAGAAGGAGAGGAAAAAGACAACGACTTACGCAGCGGCAACGGTAAGGCCGGCTCAGGAAAAAAACAATCGTGAATATAGAGAAAAATATGAGGCCAGTTCTCATTCTCCACGCAGATTGTGTGAACATGGCAAAACCGGGCTCATACTCGGAAGAGCTAAATATAATGCTCACATTAAATTCGCCTAAAACCTATGTGGTTCCCCGAGAACTCTCCTTCCGGCGACCTGTACAGAATCTCAATGTCAACTGAACAGGAAACTAAAGAAACGACAGAAGAATAAATAAACACCGAAATTGAAATTGATAAAGAAGACTTGGCGGTCATAAAAAAATTAAACTGGTTAAACAAAAACTTGAAAAGTAAAAGAAAAAGCAAAGACAAACAATACAGAAAATTTTGACATTAAAATTTACGCAACTCACTCCTCACCACTTCCGTTAGTTAATAAACAAAAAAAAATTGTTGAAGGTCTGGTCAAAGGGAAATTTAAATGGGATTAAGATTCTGAGTATGATGAAACCGAGATTAATAATGCCCATAAACAAGGTCTCATAGTAATTTCAGCGAATTCCTGCATTAATCTCACTACTGACCAATTCAATAAAAAATGTCCAGGAAATATTAGATCACCCGCGAACTCTGAGAAGGTCAAAGACGAAAGACGCACCAAACGATAAAATGCATCCGAACGCCCGATACCAAATAATCTAAAAATCTGTACTCTAAATCTTGCCGGATGGAGGGATAAAAAACTCATATATTGCAACATAATTAAGCAAATTGATCCGGATATAGTCATCATAAACGAACACATCAAAATCCAAATTTCACAGTCATACACGCTTACCACAGTCATACACGCTTTGATGGAACAGCCATGGGAATAAAAAACGAAATTTCTTACACTAAAATTAGAGATCTGAAAGAGTCATATATAGCTATTAAGCTAAAAATTACAACAGGGGATTTGGTGTTAGCCGGGGTATATCAACACCCCAGGCGATCGTACCTCCCCACCCCAAACTTCATTCGAATTTTCCGCCGACTATCCTCAGCGATCCTCCTAAGGGATCTCAATGCAAGATGCAGCTCTGCTGGATACACGACCGCCTTCAATGAAAATGGAAAAGCCCTAGAACTAGTCATGAAGCGACACATGGTGCAAAGAGGGGGCCCTGATTTCCCCACATTTGTAACAGACCGCTCTTCAACTAATCCAGACATAATATTC
Source organism: Ceratothoa steindachneri (assembly GCA_963969495.1). Classification (NCBI taxonomy): domain Eukaryota; kingdom Metazoa; phylum Arthropoda; class Malacostraca; order Isopoda; family Cymothoidae; genus Ceratothoa; species Ceratothoa steindachneri. Next base: position 120,309,705 of record OZ018326.1, read on the forward strand.
ACTAACCTCAACTTCGCTTTCAACATCCACACCACTCCCAGCCTTGCAATACCTTCTGATCACATCAGACTCATTACGAAGATTTCAACTTCGTCTAACCAAATTAAAATTACCCAAAGGAAGGCAATATCAAGACCAACTGGACCAAGTATAAGAAGCATTTAGAAAATTACAGTATAACTTCCTTTGCAGAAAGTCTCATAGAAGAAATCAACACGAAACTAAACAACATTACAAACCTCATCATAGAAGCCAACAGGCTATACGTCCCCCCAAAAAATTTCAGAACAATCCCTGCCTCCCAATGGACCGATGAAATCAAAACCAAAATGGAGGAAATTTATAACACGTTCAAAGAAATCGTCGACATGGTATCAGGAGGGAAAGGTATGTTCAAATAAGAGACCTCAGAAATCAAGTGAACATTCTAATCAGAATATATATTAACACAGCATGGGACAATATAATTAGTAACATGGATATTGAAAGAGATTTAAGAAGGTTATGGAACCAATACAAAAACTTAAAGGTTTCATAGGTAAAGACAAGATGTACCTGAAAGAAGGAGCAAACACAATGCATGAGAAGAGACAAATCAAAGATAGATTTAGAGTGCATTGGTCTAGGATCTTCTCTATTACGCCGGGGGAGAACCAAAACTACGATGTGTTTCATGATCAGCGCATAATAGATGAATTACATGATAGGGAATACGAACACTCAACCTTCCCACGGATGGACGAATCCCGCAATCAAAGGAACGAGGGAAGGCCCTTCATCCTAGTAGAATTTAAAGCAGCCCTAGCAACGTTTAAACAGAAAGACCCAGGCATTAGCAAAATAAAAAAACACATTAAAAACGCGCCCGTCAATATCCACCAAGCACTCCTCAAAATCTTCAATGCATGCCTGAACACTAAGCATTATCCTCCAGCCTTGAAGAACGCGATGATGATATTTCTTCCAAAATCCGGAAAACCCAAAGGCCACATAGAGAGTTATAGACCGATCTCACTGTTGGAATTCATCGGCAAACTAATGCAAAAGCTACTCAATGAGAGAGTAAAGACGGTCCTGGAAGAAAACGATATGCAAAATGAACAACACAGATTCAGGACAAAACCAGGTACAGAGACAGCACTGGCACTCATTACCGAGAAAATCACAGTCGATATAGCAAGAGGCGACAGAGTGGACTTGACACTCCGCGATGTCGCCAAAGCTTTTGACAAGTTATGGGTGCTAGGCCCTAAAGTAAAAATAATCCAGCTCGGTCTCGAGACAAACCTAAGCAAGGCGGGTGCCTCAGCGCTACGTTGAACACAGTGTACACCAGGGACCTCCTTCAAACCTTAAAGGAAAGCACAATGTATATCCAACTAGCCGACCATGTCATGCAGATCATCGCCAATGATAGACAAAACCCAAAGGATATCGCACAGCGCACTGCCAGTGAGATCACAAATATAAATAATAAAAAAATTCAAATCATACCAATGAACAGAAGGAAGACGTACCGAGTCACCGTCAACAACATAAACTACCCCTACAGTGAAGGGGGTAAGGTACTTGGCCTAAAATTCTCCCAAAACGGGTACAATATGCATGTGAGCCAAAAGAACTACACAAGCAAAAAGGATCCTTTCCTCTCTACAAAGATTCAAAAACATCTCTGAGGAAAACAAAAGAAAATTAGACCTAGCCCTAATTCGTCCCATTTTAACGTACCCCGTCATTCCGATTGACACTTTATCAAGAACGCGAATGTTAAAATTACAAGTAGTCCAAAATTCCGTGACCAGATTTCTAACTAACAGCTCAAAAGTTGAAGGAATACCATCAATAAAATTACATCGAAGAGCAAAGTTAAAACCAATCAATCAATTCATACACGAACGTGCAATGAAAATATGGCACCAGTTAGAGAAGGAACTCCCAAATGAAACAATAAATAAAGTTATTCCCACCGAAAGAGAACACAGGAGACGACACTTTAGGCAAAGTTTTAAAAGTAGTCGAAGAAATCTACCGGATGAAATCGAACCACAATTTAGCTAGAATACCTGAGAAAGACCCTAAATGAATAATTAGCTTTTGAGAAAATAACTTAGTCGCTTAATAATAGTAAATATAAAATATATGTATACATGTGTATGCGTTTATGTGTATATGCATTTTGCAAAAAAATAAAAGAATAAAATGAATAAATTAAAAAAACAAATATATATATATACACATGTGTTGATATACTGAGGAGACAAATCTAATTCACATAAATGTAATAAATAAGATAGTGCACTCGAGAGTGCACCTAAATTATCACAAACTATTGAAAAGAAGTAAAACTTTAAAGAGAAAAAGAAAACAAAGACTCAAACGCTTCCCTCCAAAGAGAAAACAATGCGTAAATAACTATTTATGAAACCAATAAAACAAAGGCTCCGTTGCTGATAAGATATAAATAAAAGTAAAATAAAGCAAAATAAAGCAACATAAAGCGATTGCCAGGCAACCTGGTACACACACACTCATCATCACACACATCAATGACATCATCACCCTATCATATCACCACATCAATTATCTTTCTCTTTACACTATTATTTCTATCTATCCTATCTTATTCTCCCACATATTCACCACTTTTGATATCCCAATCCCAATCCCACACTCACAGTCAGCCTCTGGTCCTCCCACAAGTCGGTTTTTGGAGGAACCTACCGTATGCACCTTTTGTTCTGGATTCTGGCAGGATTGTTCCCATTTGGGTGAGTAAATATTCACTCAGACACAAACTTCGTTACCATTATATATAATTAACATATGTGTGATTGTATAACCCTCAAAGTTTTACCTACCAGTTAAAATTTGATTTGTATAACTGGTAGACCGTTATACCTTTTTCTTTTTTTTAATTTACTCTATACGTTATAAACTATTAAGCTTAGGCTAAATATCTATATTTATCAATTATGATGACTGAATATTTCGATTATATTCATTTTAAAGAATGATTTCTTTAGAGAAAAACTTTTAAATATAGAAGTAAGTTACAAGATGGTTATGGTTGAAAGAGAGACTTTTTTGTTGTGATACAATATTTGAAGGCCGTCCCGGCCTAGAAGTTTGATGGTTGGTAGATATTTTTATACCAATACCTTATGTTTAGCCAATTAAATTATTTACATTGAATAAAGCCTAAGGTATTCCCAACCAGGTTAGAGACTACAGGAGGCACTAAGACCGTATGGGCGTACCGCTCCTCCTGGAATCGGGGGTACTAGTCTAAACGGGCACCATCTTCTGTATCTCAATCTGAACTCTTGCATTATCCAACCTTTAGCTAAGAGGTAAAAAAAATGCTACGGATTCTATTGTTTATCTGAAAACATCGATTAAAAACAAGGTCTCCTGACCAAAAGTTGCGAGCTATCACTTATTCTGATTTATGACCGTACGACTTTCAAAACTTCCAATAATTCCCGAACTAACCTTAGGAGGACCTCGGCAATTATATCATTCGAAAGAGAATATAAAACAATTTCGTTAGAGTCTGCTGAATAGTTATAAGGCTATTGCCAAATAATATGCCGGCTAACATTAGGAGGACTTTGAAAATTATACTCGTATCATTATAAAGAGAATGTAAAACGGAATAAGGGTTTTAAATCTCGTTAGAATCAGCCGAATAGTTAAGATGTTGTTTCCAAAACAAAATAATTCCCGGGTTGACTTTGGGAGGACCTTAGCAATTATATCATTCGGAAAAGAATGAAAAACAACATAGGGGCTTTAAATTTCGTTAGAATCAGCCGATAGTTATGAATTTATGGCCAAATAATTCCCCGGATAACCTTGGGAAGACTTTTTGTTAATTATATCATTCGAAAGGGAATGTAAAACTACATAAGTTTTTCAAAGTTCCTTAGATTCAGCCCAATAGTTACAATGTTATTACCAAAACAAAAAGAGGCAAAAGGGGGACCGCCTGACCGATATAGTATGATATAGACTCGCTCGTGACTAAAATCGCACGCGAAGAAAAATGAGTAAATCTCTGGCTCTTACGACAGAAATTAGAGCGAGGAATGTTCCACTTATCAGCAGAATCCTGTGGAGTGAGTAATCGGTTGGTTTCTCCTTTGCCCTGATCAAAATGCAATCAGTCTGTGTCGCCTTTTCCTCTATCAAATTGGAATCGCTAAAATAGTTGGAAGAGGAATCTGATTTGAGGAAATTTTTAACGTTTCTTTCTGGCGTCTAAAGCTATGTAGAAATGATAAACCGGTAGGAAATGTTAGGAATGCGAAAGTTATAAAACTATCGTCGAACGCTGCCATTTAAAAGAGTTTAGATATTTTTCATTGAAATATTCCGATGGAACGTGACTAGCAGTATACCATCAGGTTTTTTCCTTCTGATCTGTTCAGCCCATAAAGAAAAGATTTCTGCCCCTCATATATACCAACCAAGAGGGTATATCCATACACCCACAAACAAATCTTTTCATAAATGCATGTAAATAAGATTGCACGCTCAAAAAGAAGTAAGTGATTCATAATTGTGTACAACAAATATCAACTAGAAAAAGGAAAAGCAGATTTCGAGCCTTGTAGTCTTTATTTGCAAAGAATATTTAAAGAAATTTATAAAATGACAAATCACATCTCTTATATACATAGTAGGGTGATCAAATATTGTAAAATCTTAAATTGAGATCTGGTGTAGGAGTTAATAATAAGATCTAACCAGGAAAACCAGGAGTTTAGGTTTACATTCGGGAATTTGTTTATACACATTATTTAATGTTCTTTAAACATAAGTGGACAAAAATGCATTTAAGAACTGCAGAATGAAGAGGGCATTAGAAGTGAAGGAAGAAATGTGACCTACTTGCAATATGCAGATGACACCGTGTTAATGGCAGACTCTGAAGAGAAATTACAAAGATTAGGTGACAAGTTGGTGGAATCATGCAAAAGAAGAGGACTGAGGATGTGAGGGAATCCTCACGTGAAAGATCTTTAGCATAAAGGAACTCCCATGTGCAGCAAAAGGCCCGGCTAGGCCTAAAGTGGTAAGCCTACCCACCCCATGCCCCCTTCCACAAGCGGTAGCCTCGAATAGAGTCCCCCACGATTCACTTTTACGCGGGCTAAAATAGCTCTGCAAGAAGATTCGAGGTCCTTCGAGAGTAGAGCTGTTTCCCGCTAACTCCCAACTCCGGGGAGAGCCTTGGATATAAATAAAGCTCGACTCCCCGGAAGACAAACAGAGTTGAGAAGTCTCGCCAGAACCCAGAAGATTTCCCCATGGTTCCAAGTAAAGTGATAGTAACAAAGAAAAGTGACAGCTGGACTATTTTGTGTATTTGGAAATAGCCCCAGCCAGGAGGTAATTCCACTGAACGATCGCTCCGAGTGATTTTCCCGACTTCTTTCATCAAATCCTGTCGAAGCCCTCCTTATTTCGGGTAGCCGTAATACCCCTACCCCCTGAAGTGGAAGTTACCCCCCCCCCCATCCCTCGCTTTTGGAGAACCGTTATCACTCCAACCTCCCGCTCTGAAGTCCGAGCAGTTTCACCTCACGTACAGAAGACATCCGTAAGCCAACCCCCTCTCCCCTTCAGTAACCCAATTGAGTTAATCTTCCCCCCTTCGTTTATTGATGTGATTTTTGCCCGTTAATTCTCTGAGGTAATTTTACCCTTCAATTCTATAATTAATTTTTTTTTTTAAATAAAATTCTACATATTTTTGTACATTTCTCTTTAAATAACCTTGAACTTTGCCATTGTCCACAATTTACCTGACCTCGTTGCACTCTCTCGTTACTCAGCCCGTCTGAACGCGTGGTTTTGCGTCCCTTTTGTCGGTTCGCTTTCAAGTTATTGGTCCTCTCCCATAGATATAATATGGTATTGATATAATGTAATGTCATACCACGACAGAGGATAAACTTCATGCAGACAGAGTTTATGGGAATAACTAAAAGGCAGGGGAGACTGGTTATAAATGTTCAAATTTTATGCAATTGGGGAAGGAATTTAAATATCCGCGAAGCATTATTTCGGAAAACATTGACTGTGAGAAAGATATAAAAAGTTTTTAAAACAAGAATTGCCATTGCGAAAACAAATTTGGAAAAATGAGGAAAGTTTTAACGAACATGTCTACAAGCATGAACTTAAGATTAAGAATATTAAGTTGCTCTGTTTGGTCATCATTGACATATGGCTGTAAAGCATGACACTTAAAAAGAATATGGTAAAAAGACTGGAGGCAGTAGAAATGTGATTCCTGCGACGGATGATGATAATCACGTGGACAGATAGAGTTACAAAAGAGGAAGTACATATTAAGAAGGGTTAGTACAGAGAGATGTCTGTTAAGAAACGTAAGGAGGAAGCAGCATGGATTCGTTGGACACTTCCTGAGAGGAGACGACCTTGAGAAACACTGCCTATTGGGAAGAATAGAGGGGAGGCGAGCGAGAGGAAGACAAAGATCAAAGCTTATGGCCACGATTCTTCAACACCTTGACGATGAACGAAGAACTGTGGACCTGATCAGACTAGTGGACGACAGGAAGAGTTGGAGATCCATGGTCGCCAACGCCACTTGACTGGCACTCTGGTAAAGGTAAAGGAAAACATATGTGTTAAACTTAATAATGGATTTAGCTCTATTCCAATTGATTGAGTAAAAACAATTTTAAACATGCGAAAATAAGGTCGATTCACTTGGTTAATCTTTAAAATGTACCTGGAGTTCTTTTCTATCTTGTCCATAATAACAATACATCCAATGGAATAAAAGGTTCCTGGGCCTGGAAGGGGGTAGGGAGTTCTTGCCAAGGATACGATGTTAAGTTTACTCGTATTTAAATATTATCGTTGACATAATAAATTGAATTCCCATGTGATTACAATACACATATTAACAAAATTATTAATGAACCTACTTATTTCAATTATTTTACCTTATTAGCTCTGACATATGCTACCTGATCACATAAGTCCCGGTAAATTAAATTTATAGCAGAACATCTTGCAATATTTGCTTTTCCTAATCCCTTTTTTATTAAACTCATCTCTTTATGTATGTATTAATAATTATAATTTCATGTTCAATGAAAAATTATACCGTCAAATATTCAGAATCTCCCTCCGCTCTGAGCATTTTCCATCTTCACATGGGGTAGCTTTTTCTTAGTGGCTGGTTCCTCTCCCTTAAATCGACCAACACCACTTCCGCCAAACCTCTCTCGCATAATCTTGGCCTTTTTATCCCCGCTACCTCAATATTTATCATTCTTATATTTAGAATCTCCTTCCGCTCTAAGCATTTTCCATCTTCACATGGGGTAGCTTTTTCTTAGTGGCTGGTTCCTCTCCCTTAAATCGACCAACACCACTTCCGCCAATCCTCTCTCCCATAATCTTGGCCTTTTTATCCCCGCTACCTCCATATTTAGCATTCTTATATTCAGAATATCCTTCCACTCTAAGCATTTTCCATCTTCACATGGGGTAGCTTTTTCGTAGTGGCTGGTTCCTCTCACTTCAATCGACCAACACCACTTCCGCCAATCCTCTTTCGCATAATCTTGGCGTTTTTATCCCCGCTACCTCCATATTTAGCATTCTTATATTCAGAATCTCCTTCTGCTCTAAGCATTTTTCATCTTCACATGGGGTAGCTTTTTCTTAGTGGCTGGTTCCTCTCCCTTCATTCGACCAACACCACTTCCGCCAATCCTCTCTCCCATAATCTTGGCCTTTTTATCTCCGCTACCTCCATATTTATCATTCTTCTAGCAACGTAGTCCTCATCTTTTGCTTATAATATGCCCATACTCTCTCCCTTATTCTTATAATCTGAATTTTACGCATCCTTGTGACTTCGCATATCCATCGCAACATTCTCATTTCAGGCATCTACATTTTGCTTTCTTATGCCTCTGCCCCATTGGTCATTGTTGGGCTAACAAAAGACTTATACGGTCGGAAAGTTCTTCTAATTTCTTTTTACTGTTAGATTACTGTTGTATTTTTCTGTATTCGACACTCAACTCTCTGAATCTATGTAATTCCAAGTACTTAAATGCTTTCACTTTCATCAACTTATCTTGTATAAATATTATTTCATCAACCTACACTTCTTCATTAAATCACAAAAAGCAAGTGTTTTCCTACAATTTTCATCTTTTTATCTTCCATTGTCTCTCCCCACTGATCCAATTTCCTCTTCACTCCTCTACTGTGATCAATTAGTACAATTTCGTCCATAAAGAACATAATCCATGAGGCCTGGTCTCTGATGTCCATCACCACCATTCATAAAAAGGTCACAAGTAGATAGGCTTAAAGTAGTACCCTGATGCAATCTGGTTTCCATTCCAAACATCTCTGTAACACTAACAATGATTCTTCTTAAATATATACACCTTTATACATATCTTTAGAATTTTTCATATAATTCTTAAACAATTTTTCCCTCATGCACTTCCAAACTTACTGCCTGGATACTCGATCATAAACTTACGCTTGCTCAACAAACAATATTTGCAAGGTTTTTTTTTCCCACCATATATCTCTATGAACTGCCTAAAAAAAATCTTATCTGTTGTTTTCTTCCCAACATGAATCCAAAACTGCTCCCCACTCACCCTCATCTCTTTACTTATTTATTCTTCCTTCTATTATTCTCTCATAAATCTGCGTTACATGGGTCAAAGTTAATTAAATCCACGATCATTTCCTCAGTCTTGGATGTTATATTTCCTTATTAATTGCAACCAATCAACTATTTCTGAAGGCATTTGTTAACCTCTCTTGAGATATTTTACTCATTAGATTCCATAAAATATCTACACCTTCAATCAAGCAACTCTACATTTAAACTATTATAATATCTGCCCCAAATACTTTTTCTATTTTCATTTTACAGTGTTTTCCTTTCCTTTTGCATCTTTTCCTCTCTTAGTCTTCTCGGATTTCCTTCATTAATAAATTTCCAAATAATCATTCTGTATTTCTCATGTATAATTCTAGTCTTGACATTGCCTTCTTCGCCCTTGAATTATCTAATTTATTATTTGGTTGAATTAACGCTAGTTTTAGCTATTCTGTAAATACCTTTCTGGCACTGTAGTGTTTCCATTTTATGATACCTTGAATCCAGTATCGCAGTCATTCGCCTTAATCCTGTTATTTGCACAAGCTGATTTGCATGTTTTGAGAGCTGCTTGTTTTTCTTGTGATAAGTCTCTCTAACTTTACTTTTCTTCTTGACTTTCAACTGAGTATCTGCATTCCACCAGCACATATCTTTTTCATTAGCAAACCGTTTGCTGACATCATAATAAGTACCACCTCTACAATCTTCAAGATCACCTTATGTTCTCTGCCCAATAGTTATTAGCTACATTCTTTAATTTTATCTCCCACAAAACTCTTTCTTTAATTTGGGTTTCCAAATCTTCATGATTCATTCTCCAAAATATGAAATTTAGGACTTGTTTATTCCCTTATTCTTTCTGTTTTCTTATTTCTTCTTCTTTCTCTATTAAATTCATTAGAGAAATTTCAAATTTAAGATAGTCTTTAGCTTCATGAACTAATATAGAATAAGTTCCCCTCCACTAATAAAGTAGGTGTGTAAAATTGCCTGTCAACATTGCTCAGAAATGTACGTAGATAAGATAGATAAGAAAAAGAGCGTGTGAGAGAGTAAAAGGCGTGAGAGTACGAGCTCCTCAACCCGCCTAGACTTTGCTACTTCTCCATTCGCCTTTCACCCTCTGCCCAGAGGCACATGAGGAAGTTGAGGGGTAAAAAGAGACAAGAAGAGAAAAAGGGGGAGGGATAAAGAGTATAGCGAAAAACAAGTAAAAGATTAAACAGTTAAGCTAAGCAGTCTTAGCCAAAAATCTAAACTAAGTGCTAATACCGCACTGTGTATTACTCGCCACACGTGTGTTTGTGGAGACTGTTGGAAAACACAGAATTAATGTGTTGAGAAGAAAGGTAAGGCAGTTGGAGAGCTGCCGAGAGTTGCTTTTGCTTTGAGGTCGGCTAATCTCAAGTTTATTTAAGAGTAAATACCCGAGTTTCAAGTTATTGTTAATCATATCATTGTGTTATTTTATTATGTTAATTTTTGTTTGCCGCTCAAACCGATGTTATTTTATAAGTATTCTGCTGCTAGGTCTATTTTTTTCGTTTTACTTTGTATGCATTTATTGTGGATTAGCGCTTTATGTTTCAACTGTGAATGTTTTGGTTGAGTTTTTCTCTCATTATATCAGCTTGTTTAAAAGTTCCTTGTTTTCGAACTCATTTTTTTAATTTAGTAGCAAATGGTAAGTCATATTTCTGTATACATCTCTAGGTGTTCTTAGTTTGTTATCTTGATTTATTATTTTATTCGTGATGTTTTGACTTCATCCGGATTTAATCTCTGTCGTATCTGGATTTTGAATTTTAGTTTCCCAAGTAAATATCTCTTTCTCTTCTTCTTCTCTACCCATTGCCGCCATGCTGCTTGGGAACAGTTGATGGGGTCGCAATCCTGCCTTATTAATATTTGATTAGCTAGTTCTTCGCCAATCCCTTCTCGTGTCTTTTCAATGATTAATTTTGCTCTATTCTTAATTATCTTGTTTAGAGTTTCAATTCCTTCTTCTCTATGCAGGCCTTTCGCTTTACATTTTTAGCCTTCTCGTGTTTGTTATGAGATACGTTTCTTCATTTTGGATTCTCTGCATCTTTAAGTGGTTTCATGTTAAGAGTGTGAACATCATAGATTAGTGTGGATTGGATTATTGATTATTAGATATTTTTCCTGTTCTGTTGGCTGAGCGATTTTAGCTTATATAATAATTTGAGAGAAATTTTACTTTTTTAGTTCGGTCGGTTTACGTGTTTATTATAACCAGATTTAGTTATTGTTAGCCTCAGCAGTTTTGTAGTAGTTATTGTATCTATAATTTTGTTTGTTTACGTATATATGTGCTTTGTTTCTCCTGTATAGTGGAATAAATTTGAATTTCTCGATTCCTGCAAAACTTCCATGTTTGTTGGTATTCGTTGATTCTTCGTATTTATTCTCCCATTGTTCTCACTGGGACTGTATGGTGACACAAACACTTTTATTATGTTATCCGCCAACTGGATGTTCATTCATCGTTTGGTAGCTGGTAGTGGGATTTCTGTAGTGTAGATAACGTACAATACTCGAACCGAAGACCCTCTCTCAAGCTTAGAATGCTCCCTATGGTGACAACATGTGACTATATACGTTTATCTAGCCATGACGGGGACTTTGAGTATTCTTTCCACTTTTTTGTTGATTCCTAGTTGTACATAATACTTTATACTGAAATCCCTTCTGCTAAACTTTGTCTACAACTTTATTCACTTCCTGCCAAGGATATTTATGCTCATTTCTTGCTCTTTGTGTTGGCTAAATTTTCCATTATTAGGTCGAGTGACATATCCTGCGCCGGTTATTACGGAATCCGAATTGGAACTCGTTATAAAACAATTCTCCTCGGGCTGTTGATCGACTATGCGTTTTATGATGTTTGTATATAACTCTCTGATAAACACCAGGAGCGAAATAGCTTGGTACTTTTCTACGAAAGATGATTTTCCAGCTTTCGGTATAAAAGTAAATAATTTTCGCCACTTTCAGATCATCGGGGAAGTAGCTTTTATTATGGCATGCAGTAAAAATCTTCGTTAATCCTGCAATAGGTTGTTAAGTGCTTCTACGTCGCTTTTTATCGTCAGTTCTGATGGCCCTGACGTTTCCTCTTTAAGTTGATTATTGTTCTTATAAGCTCTTTGGTCGTTAAAATGACATCATTTCCTTCTTTGGTGTCCATATTTATGTTGGCAAAGTTGTGAGTTCTTTCTAATTTTTTATTAAATTATTCTATAATCACATTTTCAAAGTTAATATTAGCGTTTTTGTTTTCTTTTTCACTTATCTTATAAACTTTCTTCCAGTATTTTCTAAATGCTCTTACAACTTTGGCTTCCTCCACCAGTTTGTTTCGTCTTTCATCCTTACTTATCTTTTCATTGGCCGGCTTGTCTTTTATTCTATTCATCCATTTAAAAAACTCTTTTGTCGATCTTTTTTCGTTTATCTTGTGGATTAGTCAGTTCCACTCTCTATCTTGTTTTTCAATAAGTATTAATATCGTTAGTTTTTTCCTTCTTAGATCTTTTCGTAGTTTTCTGCCTGGAATAACTCTTATTTCTACGTTTATCTATCATTTCAGGCGATCATCTAAAATTCTGGATGGTTTTTGAGTTCTTTTTCAGATTTCCTCAATATCTGGGCTTATCAATGTTTTTTATAATTTCCTTGAGTTTTTCGTAAATCTCTTCGTGTCGTTTCGTTGTGTATCTTCGTTTCATACTTTCTTAAGATCTCTTTATATTTCATCCAGTCTGCCTGATTATAGGCCTTCCATTCCTTTGCTAACTTCTGTATGGTGAGCCTGTTCACTCTTAGCAGGGTTGCTATGTCATTACTAATTGGAATGTCCACTGGTTAAATAAGGTAATTAATGGAAACTTGAAGAGATTGTTTTTGATCTAGATTGGGAATTCCATCTCTAGCCTTTATAGCATTCCTATATTTAGCATCGTCTTCAAGTGACTTTCCGCACTGTGTGTGTTAGTATATAAACTTCCTGTGCAGTGGGCGTTTCATTTGTTTTTGTTCTATCATCTTCTTTGTCATCATTTTCTTTAGTTTGCTCCATCAATTATTTTGTGCTGTTCTCCTTTATGTTTATGTTGAAGATCACCAAAGAGTTCAAGCGACCTAGAATAGCTTCCCGTGTTTGTTATATTCATGATGTGTGCATAAATAATAAAGGTCAGTATTTTTACACTCAATCTGTCGTCTATATTTACTTGGGTTTCTTTTATCGGTTGTTGTTTGGTTGTTTTAGTTGGTGAGGCATACGACATGTTCCTTTGTGCGTATGATAGTGCCTGGATTCTGTATGTTTGACATTTCAACCCGCATACCAAGCACATCACGAAGTTTTTTGTGGTGCATTTGGTCGTAATGTAATCTCCCATTGCCTAGCAACTGAAGCAAAATTGAATGATAAAAATGCATGTGTTTGAAGCTTTGTTAGGAAACCCTCATGCAAAATGTAATGAAACCTCTCTCGATGATTTTGAAGGCCATTTTAGTGTCTTCGCACTCAATTTGGAATACGAGTCTGTGTTCTTTGAACTTATTTACGTCATGTACCTTCTGTCTTGGTTGCTTTAGTTCTAGTTCTTCTTTTATTTCCCGTCGTGAGTATGTTCCATTAGGAGGTGTCAATTTATTGAGTAAAAATAATTATTTTACCAATTTCTTTCGTGTGGGATTCTAAAAATGTGTGTTTACATGTTATAAATTTAAATCTTCTATTAATTTTGCGATTGCTAAATTTTACCTTGGGAAATCTAAGTTTGAAGAAAAAATATTTGCTTTCACTTAACTTTTAATGATTTAAAATTCTCAAAATGGTAGGTAATGCTATAGACATTTCTTTTCTTTGCCTAAAAAATATCATAGTAATAATAATCATATTATTATAGTCATAAAATTAAATCTGCTATTATTTTGTTGATTGCTCAACATTTAGCTTGGAAAATCTAGGTTTAAAAAGAACAACTCTCATAAAACAGCATTTAATAATTCTAGCTTTTCAAAATGACAGGGAATACTAGAGACATTTATTTTCTCTCCATAAAAAATACCTCATTAATTATAAAACATATCCTAGTAATCCTAAAATTAAAATCTGATATTATTCTTGTGATTGCTTAACCTTTATCTTGAAAAATCTACGTTGGAATACAACTTAAAAATTGCTCTATGAAAATAAGCTATTAATTTTAGCTTCTTAAGATGGCAGGGAATGCTAGAGAAATTTGGCTTCATTGAATAACACATAGCCCAGTAATTTTAAAACATATCCTTGTAATCATAAAACATTAGACAGTGATTACATCCTAAAAAATTAAATATACATGTTTCATCGTCTTATTTTTAATCGCCCTTAAACACCAGTAGCCGAATTGCTTATTGGACTATGATAAAACCATGACGTTTCTGATGTGTATACACCTTACCTGCTAACTGTGTAACTTGTTTCACATACTTCTATATTGATTGAGTATCATATGGCAACAGGAGAACTAGTAAGGGCTTATCAAGTAACGTTTTTACTTCCGCTGTGGTCAGATTACATATCAAAAGATTTTCAAATACTGTACCAGTCCAGTCTGTCAGATCCAACAGGAAAGGAGCACTAGAGTTGATGGAAAGCCTTTTTATAGGATGTACATTAATATCTCCAAGTGTGTGATCATGTCCACTCCTCGTCTCAACAATCTTTTAGACAGCATCTCTCCTCACCTCGCTGTCATCTGAGCACAAAAGCGTCTGAATTATCATTTTGCTGCTGAATGAATAATATGCTAAGCGCTTGATGGTTGGCAAAACAACATCCAATATAACTTTCTTTTGCAGTTTAAGAAGCTCCAGCTGGATCAATATGTTGCGCAGGGGGTTCCACCAAAGAATGTTTTAGTTTGAGATTGAACCAACAGGAATAGTACACATCAATCATGTATTCCTCTATCAATAATAAGTTGTTGATGGTTATGCCTTTAAGGCCATGTTTTGAAACACATCTGCGACAAAGCCAGTTTGCTGTTGTAAACCATCTAGAATTGATCAATAGACGAGTTTCAAGAAGGGCCAGATATGTGGGAAGTTACCCTGTTATTATGTCTTTTGTGGTCCTATTGCCGTACGCTTGATCAGTAGAGAGATTCTCAACATTGTCACTAAGTGGAGTAAGATGGTCTCCAATTGAGAGTTTAGTGAATGAAGGCTTGATATTAAGTTCGGTTGCAGTATCTAGCATCTGGAAAAAATTATCTATCCACTTTTTTTTAGAAAAGGTTTCTTCCCATCCAGTACTTTGATAAAGTGTCGCAGGGATAACTCGTTAGTGTGGAGGACACAAAACAACCTGATCAGTTTACAGCTAAACTTGACTTCTAACCAATGCAAGGAACCATCCTCCCAGCTAGCGTTAACATTTGTGGAATCACCTCGAATGGTTTGCAGGCTTCTATCATTGTCC
This sequence comes from Ceratothoa steindachneri, assembly GCA_963969495.1. Lineage (NCBI taxonomy): Eukaryota > Metazoa > Arthropoda > Malacostraca > Isopoda > Cymothoidae > Ceratothoa > Ceratothoa steindachneri. The sequence continues at coordinate 120,324,887 of OZ018326.1, forward strand.
TTCTTTATCCTGAAATCGACAAGATTATCAGCAATATATTCAGCAGGTTTTTTACTCCTTTTGCCCTTCTCAGGAGTGAAGTGATAGAAATATATTCCACCTGGCTCATGAACACAGAAACATGCTCTTCTTTGATGATGTTGGGTAAAGTACTATCTGAATTGTCTACTTTTAGCATTAGCCGTCAATTTCACCCTTTTGCAAAGTTAATCAAAATCCTAATGCATGGATCTCCTAAATTTTTCTTTGACCCTCTCAAATTTATTGTTATCAACTTATTAGTGTCTCCTCCGTTTTAGTGATGTAGCCAGAAGTGTAGATAGCAGCTGTGGCACGCAGGCCAACACCATATCTGACGCTATGCATAGCACATTTAGATATTTATGATGTGTTGTACTGTGGCTATTTGACGAAAGTTAAAGATGTGCTCGATATTTTTAATGCCACTTCATAAATTCCATCTTTTTTATCTTCAGAATCAGCTATTGTCCTTTATTTTCATCAGCAAAAATAATTATTTCGCTTTATGGCATTGAACACTGGCTTCCTTGTGTGTCTGCTTATATTCATCAACTTTTGTTCTCTTATCTTCTTGAAAATCTGATGTAGTCAAATATAAGCAAACATTTCCTTCGACTTTAATGAAAACAAATACCTTCACAGGGATCTTCATCTCTCTAGGGCATTTACAATTAATATGAGTTTCATTTTTGTATATAAGGCAACCAAATTCACAGCAATGAACAATTTTACACTCGCAACCGAGGATGTCAAAAAGCTTGTCAAGTTTTGTAATAAAAGACTTCTTGACGTGTAGCTGTCCTGTTCCAAGAAATATGTTTTTGGCCTGCTCTCAGTTCTCTTGGAATTGGTTTAAGACTGTGACTCGTGAACTTACAACGGTGGCTATAAAAGAACTGTTCGCTCTTTGTCACTTTTCAATCAGTTTACGGTAAATGTCCTTTGTAATACTGGCAGCTGGGTATTTTTTCACATCCTCATACTTTATCTCTGAACAATATTCCATATTTCACAACATCACACAGAATTCGGAGTTCAGGGTGCAACAACCCTAAATCATTTCCAATTAGGTTGCTCTGGTCAAATTGCGCTGGTAATAATGGCAGCACTGAGACCAAGTAATCTTCAACACACAGATGAATATGTTTCAACCTGTAAAGTAAGAAAATAAGCAGTTAATTAGATATAATGATTAATAAAAATTGTCATTTAATTTCCTCAAACGGTAAAAAAGTCATACGTTGCAAGTAGCTTATTACCAGACACAACTAATTTATATTAAAGTAACAAAAATACCTTTAGAGCATCCTTCGTATATGGAACTTGAAAATTGAAGAAAATGACACAACTTTTTGTTCCAACCTATGGTTCTATTTTTGGGGAGACCAAACTCCAATTGGCGGGATGTAGTTTTTGGTTCAAGGTCAAGCTCCTTGAGGGTGATGTTTCCTGACGTGGATAAAAGGTGTTCCAAGTCGTTGTTCTCTGGACATCTGACCACAGTGAGGCTCGAGTTATGTTGCAAAGATTTGAAAAAAATGTGCAAGTTAGATAGCCCGAAGTGTGGATGATCCGTCTTTGAGGGATAACCCCATATTTATCAGGAGGAAGTCTCTTGAATCAGGCTAAGTACGCATGTAGCTAGGGCGAAGTTTTGATGAAAATTGTGTGTGACCTATCCTCCTTTACCAATAAGTAGCTTTACCAGAGCGTATAGCGCAAGAGAGTAAACTGACCGAGTCCTTCATTCAAGTTTAACTAGGACAGACTGGTCGTAACTAATCCCAAAGTGTTGACGAACATAAATATTCTGTATTCACGAGCAATTGTCCAACATTTTATTTCAACAAGAGCTAAACTGACCATAGCATTGATTGGTAAAAGTAGATTTCATTTATACCTCAAAAGAGTGGGCAAAACGACAGGTAGTGGAAGCCACATAAATCGAATCCCTCGCAAGTTAGAATATCTCCAAATACAATGTAAGGTTCACCAGTTCATAAGGTCGTTAATCATATCCGAAATAGGAATCCCCTAATCGCAATCTTTTTAAATAATCCCTCTATGAGACTGTCATTGATTATTATTTTTATTATGTTTTTCTGTGTTTTTCTCCATTGTCGTTTTCTCTCTTCTTATAAATAGTCACTTAGATCCTTTCATTGTCATTCTTTGTACAGGTGAAAGATGAAGCGCGAGCCTCCGAAACTGTCTTTGTACGGAAAGCTGTTAGCTGTCAACACATGATACTTCCTGGCACCTCCCTCTAAAGAGGACCGGCCCTTGGTTCCCTCGGGTTCACCAGCGATTGTCATACTGACATTTATGTCAATTTCATTATCCGGTTGGGAATCCGCCTGGATATAGGCAAGTTGGCGAACCACTACTACTACAATTAAATCCCCCCCCCCCAAAAAAAAAATCCATGAATTTAAAACATTTCGGAAATGAACAAGGTCTGCTGACCAAAAAGTCACGTGCCTTCACTTAATCTGATATATGTCATTACGACTTTGAAAACTTTCAATAATTCCAGGAGTAACCGTGGGAGGAAATTGGCAATTATATCATTCGAAAGAGAATGTAAACAACATAAGGGTTTCAAATTTCGCTAGAATCGGCCGCAGAGTTATGATGTTATTGCCCTAAAAATATTTCCTGGCTAACCTTGGGAGGACTTTGCCAATTATATTATTTGAAAGGGAATGAAAAACAATATAAGGTTTGAAGATTTTGTTAGAATCAGCCCAATAGTTATGATGTTATTGTCCCAAAATCTAATTACCGGGCTAACCTTAAGTGGACCTTAGCAATTATATCATTCTAAATAGAATGTAAAACAAAATAAGGGTTTCAAATTTCACTAGAATCGGCCCAATAGTTAGGATGTTATTACACCCCCCTCCCTCACACACACACAATTCCCTGGCTAACCTTGGGAGGACTTTGGCAATTATATCATTCAAAATAAAATGTAAAATAACAAGAGGGTTTCAAATTTCGTGAATGGTCCGCATAGCTATGATGTTATTGCCAAAAGAAAGTAATTCCCTGGCTAACCTTGGGAGCACTTGGCCAATTTTATCATTTGAAAGAGAATGTAAAATAACATAATGGTTTCAAATTTCGTTAGAATCTGCCAAATAGTTAGGATGTTATTGCCAAAACAATATAATTTCCGGACTAACCTTGGGAGGACTTTGGGAATTGCATCATTTGAAAGAGAATATAAAATAACATAAGCGTTTCAAATTTTGTTAGAATCGGCTCTATTGTTACAATATTATTAAATAAAAGAAAAACGGGGACCGACCGACCGATTGAGATATTGAGATGTAGAGTCACCCGTGACTAAAAAGTCACAACTTTCTAATAGCTTATTAAGAACCAGAACTAATTTATATTAAAATATATATTTTTTTAATTAAAATGGCTGGCCGTAATTTATTGTCACACACCATTTATGGAATTGGAAAGGTGAAAAAATGGTTACACCTTCATTGCATAGTCCAGAATAGTATAGCATAGCACATTATAGCATAATATAGCTTAGAATAACATAGTATATTATTGCATAGTGGTGCTTATCATATTATAGCATAGTATAACATGGCATAGTATATTATAGCATACTATAGCATAACATATTATAGCATCACGTAGCAAAACATAATATAGCCTAGTATTGTCTAGAATAGTATAACATTTTATAGCATAGCCTAGTATAGTCTCGAATAGTAGCCTGGCAAAACCTAGCTTACCGTAAGATAGCCTGCCATAGTATTACCTCAGCTAGTATAATAAAGCCTAGCATAGTATAGACTAGCTTAGATTACCTAACATAGTAAATCCTGCAGAGCCTAGCCTAGTATACTATAACAGAGTATATTATGTCATAGCCTAGCCAACCTTACGCTAGCCAAGGTTAGTATAACCAAGTCTAGCCTATGATTCCCTATAATAGTAGAACTTACCATACCATACTATAGCGTAGCTAGTATAGTATAGCCTAGCCTTACATAGTATAACTTAGCCTGCCGAAGTATGAATTAGCCTAGACTAATCTAGCCTAGCTTAGGAGAGAATGTATAGTATGGCCTATCTTAGACTAGAAACCATAGTAAAGCCTAGTCTAACATAGCCTAGGAGAGCCTAGAATATATAGCTTATCATATAAGAGCCTAGCCTAGAATAGTGTAGTTTATCATATCCTAACCAGGTATTGTTTATAATAGTTTAACATAGTATAGCCTATCCTATCCTCGTATAGCCTAAGCTAGCCTAGCGTTGCAAAGCCTAGCATACAACAGCCTATCTACGATAAATACCTTACCCTACTCTAGGTTAGCATAGTATAGTATAAGCATAGTATAACCTAGGTTAGCATAATATAAACTAGTTTAACATCCTATAGCATAACTTAGCATAGTTAATCCTATCCTATTCTAGCATGGTATATCTTGACATATCACACCCAACCATAGTCTAGCTTAACCTACCCTAGCCTATACTAGCTTAGCATGGTACACTATAATTTTGCCTAGCCTAGCGTAGTATAGTCCATCATAGTCTTGCATAGCATAGCATAGCATCCAATAGCATAGTATACCCGAGAAGAGCCTAGTATACCCTAGCCTTGCCTAGCATACACTTGCATATATAGCCTACCATACTATATATAGCCTAACCTAGCTTAACTTAGTGTAGTATGAATCAGCCTAGCTTAGTATAGTATACCTGAGCCTATCACAGTGTATCGTAGACTAGCTTAGCTTATCAAATTAGAGTCTAGCCAGGCATAGTATAATTTAGCCAAGCCTGCCTAGCAGAGTATAACCTAGCCTATTTTAGCGCAGCCTACCATTGTATATTAAAACTTAGTCTAGTTTAGCTAAGCATACCCTAGTCTAGTATAACCTAGCATTGCCTAGTTCACTGGAGCCTAACTCAGTACATATATTCTATCCTACGCTAGCATAGTTAGCATATTCTAGCCTAGACTAGCATAGCCTAGTAGAGTATATCCTAGCCTACCTTGCCATACCCTACCCTAGCTTAGTTAGTATAGTATAGTATGGTATATCTTAGAAATGCTTAGCCTAGACTAGACTATTAGATCTTAGCCTAGGCTTGCATAGCATGCATAACATAGCCTAGCCTACCCTAGCAAATTCTTGCTTATCCTAACTTGGTATAGCGAAGCCTAGCATAGTATAGAATAGCTTAGTATATTATAGCTTATCCTAGCATAACATACGGTTGTCTAGACTAGTATAGCCTTTGATGCCCTGCATAGCCTAGTATAGCCTCGCAGAGTATAACCTAGCGTAGCGTTAACTATCCTCGACAAGTATAGCCTATATTATCCTACCATACCTTAGTCAAGCATAGCTTATTATTGTCTAGCCTAACATACTATATGCTATTCTAGCATAACATATTATAGCCTAAATTAGCATAGTATATCTTACCCTTGTACATTATATCTTAGCATAGCTTATCATAGTTTATCTTATCCTATAATAGCTTAGCATAATAGAGCCTATTCTGGGCATGCCTAGCAGAGTATAACATATTATAGCCTAGTCCAGTCTAGCAGAGTATCGGCAGAAAAGTTATGATGCTATGGCCAAATCAAATTAATTCCCGGGCTAACCTTGGGAGGACTTTGGCAATTATATCATTCAAACGAGAATGTAAAACAACATAAACTTTTAAAATTTCGTTAGAATCGGCGAAGAGTTATGATGTTATTGCCCCCAAAAATAATTCCAGGGCTAACCTTAGGAGGATTTTGACAATTATAACATTCGAAATAGAATGTAAAAAATAACATAAGAATTTCGAATTTCGTTAGAATCGGCCGGATAGTTATAATGTTATTGCAAAAACAAAAAACAAGCAAAACGGGAACCGACCGCCATAGTGATATGTAGAGTCGCTCGTGACTAGACTCGGACGCGACTAAAAGTGTCTAAGAACGTAAACGTGACTAATGAGGGTCGAAAACATTTAACTATGGGGAAGAGTGGTGCATATTTGCATAAAAAAGAACGAAAGATGGACGTAAGAAATTCTCAACTCACTATATTTATTCCTATATCTATTTATCCCATATAAATAGTTTACTTGTATAAACTTAAAAATGACAATGCGAGAGAATTAAATATCCAAAAATAATCTTCATTCATTCCTTTGGCGCTAATGGATTTCCGGCTTCCTGATTACCGCCTCTACGCTCTTATGGAACATGGGTTTTATTCCTTATTTCTCATCAAGTTGGTTTATTATAAGGAAACATTTGACCCCGTTTAATATTATTCATTTCATAAAAAGGAAAATCAAGAAGGAATTATGATTGTGTTGTTTGCACATCCTTCCACGTCAAGGATGTGGAGTATCTTTGGCAGAGCGATAATGACTGTCAATGTGTATCTTTTAAAAGATACAGAGTTTATTATAATCTCCCCATTGCTTTTAGCAGAATGAATCGAATAAAGCGTAATAATAAAGTTCTTAGCCACATATTTCTTAAATAGGCTAAATTCTTCTGACTATATTTTGGAGTAAATGTTAGGAAATGCAAATTACTTTTAATCCAAAATAATTAGTGAAACAAATTATTCGAATTGACTGGTAATTTTTATTATTTACCAAGCATACCTGGTAAAGCACTAAGTTTAATTATATTAAGACCAGGCAATGGCTTCGCCACTTGCCACTACGGGGGGAGCTTGCGGCTTTGCTACTAAGATTAAAATTTAAAATTTAAAAAAAACAGCCATGGTTAAATTTTGATAAATTTTCTGAACTTCGCGAATTATAATAATTTTAAAAAGGAATTCTAAACTAAATTTGACTCCTTTCAAAATATCACGTTGCTAAAATATAGAGTTACAGAAGATATATAAAAATCAATTTTCTGAACTTCACCATTTGTAATTCTTTGGGTTTTCAAAAATTCATACAAATTTCGATACTTCTATTTATTTCTGAACTTCACCATTTTGTGTTTTGATATTATAAAATAATTATTCGAAATAACTTTGATAAAAAAACATTAAGTCATAACCAAACTAAGCTGAAATTATTATTCAAATACTCAAAAAAACCCTTCTTAAATTATAGAGTTAGCGTTAAGAAGAAGAAGGTATATAAAAATAAATTTTAGGAACTTCTTTGGGTTTTAAAAATTGACAAAATTTCGATACTTATATTTATTTCTGAACTTCACCATTTTGTGTTTTGATATTATAAAATAATTATTCGAAATAACTTTGATAAAAAAACATTAAGTCATAACCAAACTAAGATGAAATTATTATTCAAATACTAAAAAAAATCCCCTTCTTAAATTATAGAGTTAGTGATTTTAATTTTAGGGGGTTTTCTTGATCCCTTGACTTGACCATTCTTTAATCGCAGCTTCCATTGTGTCGTTATCAACTACATTAATCTTCCTGGTTGATTTCCATTGGATAAATGAAAATCACCATTCACAAACTCATAAACCATCTGACATTTATAAACACTCTCCATCGGAATTCACCCTATGTATGTTTTTCATTGCACGTCATGCATTGCTTCCTTTAGGAAATTCGTATAGCCTGCAATGTTGAATATTGCATTTTATAAATTCATAATAAACTGTGTGTTATATGATAGAACATATCTGAACATAGCCTTCGAAACTTAAACCTGCTTATTTTTACATACTATAACTCTAAACTATTGACTTCGAAATGCAACCTTACTTTACGATAATCCTGATATTAATAGAATTTTCGTTTAAGTTAGATTTTCAGTTTCGAACTACATAAAATTATCGATAAATTGATTAATTTAGTTCAATTTATCACTTTCATCAAGCAAACTTGGTAATTATGAATAATGACTTATTAAATTAAAAACAATGATTCATCATAGTTACAAAAATGCTAGTAGTTAGACATAATTAACATATTCACACTATCATATAGAATACAAATATAAAAAAAAACATTTTCAAGCCAAACCTTAATTAGAGTAGTGGTTACAGATTCCATATCCAAGCAGTTTAAGTCCTTAAGTCTCATTTAATTGGAATAACCAAATACAAGAAATGCAACTTTTTCACTGCAACAGTAAGAAAAAATACATGAATGGTTTGGGAAAATTGTTTTACTTTTATTTGGTGGAAACCTTAAATTTGGTTGGTACCTAATATTCTGCTATAATATTTGTGAAACTATGTTGTGCGTGAGACGAACAGAGGTGAAATTATGACCCTGCCTTCATAAACCATCGACCTTTTGATCTGGGGCACACTACATGGCTTTTCTTGAAAGGTCTATAAGTGTATTGGAAGGTACATGGAAAACTTTAAGAAGTGAAAAAGAGAAATAAGTATAAAATTATAAATTTCGACTTAACTTTGACCTGTATAAGGGTTGATAAGAAACAAATGAGATTAAAATTATCTACTTATTTCAGATCAAATGGTAATTTAGCATTGAGAATATGCATTATGCTATCGTGATATTAATATTATTATAAGCAGAAAGTGAATTATTAAGATAAATCATATCACATGACTTTTAAATGAGCTAGAATCTGTACTAGGGCAAATGAGGAACGGGCGGTCTTTTTGGACTCTATCCTCTCTTCTGATCACCGAAGTTAGCTTATGGACTCTCTCACCTCTTCGACACTCACATCTTTACGGACCTCTCTATTTACCTTTAGGCTTACGACCCAGTAATGGTGTGCTTTTAGGGGGGAGGAGGGTTACACCATTCGCCTTTCTCCAGGACAGAAACAATGACCGGAGCCGTCCTTCGTTTGTGGAGGAAGTGCCAGGAAATATTCTAGTGTTTGAAACCAATCAGCGATCAGAAAGGAGCCGCCTTCACCGGTGAGAAATATGGAGCCGTTCCGCGTCAGTGGTATGTGGATATATGCAACACCTCATCGAAGAGTTTGTGTTGTGCTCTGAAGACAAGAGTGTAAAGCAGCGGTATTAGTAATTGGGTTTGTGTGACGGCATGAGTTAGACCAACCTAGCCCTGGAGAGGTAAGCACAGTGCGTCCAACAACCGCTGGTCAGAACTCTACGTGCACTGATATTAGGATCTTGGGATCGAACCTAACATCTTGAATATAAAAAACGCAATATCCACTAGGCCGGCCAGAGCTCCTGTGCTGCTGTTTGATACAAGTTATTAAAAAAATAGATATTCCAAATTCCATAATATGGCAACAATCAGTTTTTGAAAAAATACCAATAAATAAAGACAGAAAACATGCACAAACATGGGTGAAAAAATAACCTATTAATTTTAAATGAAGCTGACGTCAAAATTACTTGTAAAAGGTTACATGTTGAAGCCAAAATTTAATTTCGTTAATGGTTATTATCTTCGAAAATAGTATTGAATGAGGGAAATTTAGTCTGAGGGTGTTTATCTCCGCCTTGGGTGAGTCGAGTTCAAATACTTACATCGAATGCAATTAGCGCCTTGATTTCAAAAAGCGATATTCGAGGCTGCTCGTCTGTTGATATCAATGTTTCTATAATTAGACTACGATAAAAAACTGAGTTGTGTTTCGTATTTTTGATGTTTGAATTTTTTTTAACCAGATATGAAACTAAGAACGCCACAGTCAGATTTTTTTGTTTAAATTTAGTAAACTCATTTCAATTTTCGCTAAATTTTCGGAATTTTTGGCCTCTTATTCAACTTATACTCGCCTCAGTTTTAGACTGTTTTAGAGGAAATAGGAAACTTTTGCAATTTAAAATAACCATTTTAATTTGGTGGAAATTAAAATACTGCTTTAAAGGGTAAAAGTTCTCTCCCTCTCTCTCCCTCTCTCTCTCTCTCTCTCTCTCTTTTCTCTCTCTCTCTCTTGGGAGAGGTGACGCCTTCTTGTCACGGGAGGAGAGCTTGTGTATACCTTTGACTTTTCGAGCTATGTCGGCGGGTGTACCTCTCTTCTGTGTACCCCTGGTATGGCTTCCGTTGACGATTTGGTCAGAAACGAGGTTCCAGACTAAGTGCGTCCTTCCTTCTTTTTTTCTATTCTATCCTTCTCCTTTTTCACTTTTATCCTATCTTTTTCACTTAAAAAAAAACAACTAAAAAAAACAAACCCTACTACTATTATATCACTCTTACCCTTTTTTTCCCTCTATCTACTTATAAGGACCTGGCAGCTACCTCATGCGTCAGAAGAGAGGCTTTGGAACCTCTATAAACAACGCCAAGTGACGCTCATTGGTTGCGAGAGACTAGGACTAGAGGTGTTCTAAGCGTTGGGGCACGATGAATGGGAGGAGAGTAGTGCCCCGTTAACTCCTTCCCTGGCGCGTAATTATTGACTATTCCCAGTGACCGTTGACGGGTGTCTCTGGTAGCATCGGTACGAGGTGACGGCTCTTTGTACCTAGGCTGGTTGCCGGGCCAATAAAAAGCCTTGGGTAGAGTCTCTTGGTGTGGCGGGATATCAATTGAACGCTGCACCGAGATCTTGGCCGTCGTGAAGGAAACTAGTAGGAGTTTAGTAAGGAGCGTGCTTCGTTGTTCCCCTGGTGAGAAATCGATGGCCCCTTCAGGGACGGTCAGTGCTGCTTGGTTGGGAGCCACGGCACGCCAAGGTTTGACGACTCAGTCGGACGAACAGCAACACATGGAGCGTGCCTTCTAAAAGATCCGAAACGTCTCCGATTGCTAGGAGGGAGTGACTCACGCGGGGAGAACTCACCAACCCCCTTTTTTATTATTGATTGTTCGCAAAGTTTTTAAAGAAAGTGTTCAAAATGACAGGGAAAAAAGGTCCAGCTGCACTCAAATATACATGTGCTATATGCCAGAAGGATAAGTGGTGTGTGGACTTCCCAGAAGGCTGTTTTTAAAAAAGCCACCCCTGAAGTATATGCACCGACTCCATCCTTAAAGGAAAGACCCGAGAGGCAGTGGCATACAGCAATGAACTCAAAGACCTCTTCACAACATCTGAAGAAAAATCTAGGGCACTGTAAAGTAAACTACAGACCCTAGGAACGCAGCACGAACTTCAACTTCGGCGTCTCGAGGAAAGAATCCTAGAGCTAGCCTCTAAACTAGAGGCCCTGGCAGCTCAAGCTCAAAAAGAAACTCCCACTGACTTGGGTGGTTCCGCCGATAAGACTTCAACTCAAGGAGCTAAAACTGCATTGGCAGTCCCACTTCAACCATGTGGAGAAACTAATAAGAAAACGGAAAAAGAAGAAAAACGACCTTAATGGAGCTCACTCCAGTGTAAAGGATTCGAGCGTTACTGGTGCGCAAGGGAAAGTGAAAGAGAAGAAGAGAAAAGAGAAACAGAAGAAAAGACAAATGAAGATTAAAAAAGGGAAGAAGAAGAAGAAAATCAAGAAAAAACAAGGGAAATACAGAGACGAAATAGAAAAGAGATAAGTCTATGGCGAAAGAAAAGAGTGCAGTCAAATTTGCGAGGGTCAACCTTGCACATTCCGTGGCCTCGTAGCGACGGAAGAACCTGAAATGGTAGCCAAAACAGAGTCGTAGGTAAAAACCTCAAGCCGAGATTTTTAAGGTAAATTCACGATTCCCGGTTACCAGCTCTTCCTGAAAGATAGGCCAGACAGAGAGGGTGGCTTTGAGATGTTGTATGTCAAGGATAAACGCCACCGAACGGATTACAACATCTGAAGGATAAGTGGTGTGTGGACTTCCCGGAAGGCTGTTTTTAGAAAAGCCACCCAGGAAGTATATGCACCTACTACATCCTTAAAGGAGAGACCCGAGAGGCAGTGACATACAGCAATGAACTCAAAGACCTCTTCACAACCTCTGAAGAAAAATCTAGGGCACTGTAAAGTAAACTACAGACCCTAGGAACGCAGCACGAACTTCAACTTCGGCGTCTCGAGGAAAGAATCCTAGAGCTAGCCTCTAAACTAGAGGCCCTGGCAGCTCAAGCTCAAGAAGAAACTCCCACTGACTTGGGTGGTTCCGCCGATGAGACTTCAACTCAAGGAGCTAAAACTGCATTGGCAGTCATACTTCAACTATGTGGAGAAACTAATAAGAAAAAGAAAAAGAAGAAAAACGACCTAAATGGAGTTCACTACAGTGTAAAGGATTCGAGCGTTACTGGTGCGCAAGGGAAAGTGAAAGAGAAGAAGAGAAAAGAGAAACAGAAGAAAAGACAAATGAAGATTAAAAAAGGGAAGAAGAAGAAGAAAATCAAGAAAAACAAGGGAAATACGGAGACGAAAGAGAAAAGAGATAAGTCTATGGAGAAAGAAAAGATTGCAGTCAAATTTGCGAGGGTCAACCTTGCACATTCCGTGGCCTCGTAGCGACGGAAGAACCTGAAATGGTAACCAAAACAGAGTCGTAGGTAAAAACCTCAAGCTGAGATTTTTAAGGTAAATTCACGATTCCCGGTTACCAGCTCTTCCTGAAAGATAGGCCAGACGGAGAGGGTGGCAGTGAGATGTTGTATGTCAAGGATAAACGCCACCGAACGGATTACAACATCTGAAGGATAAGTGGTGTGTGGACTTCCCGGAAGGCTGTTTTTAGAAAAGCCACCCAGGAAGTATATGCACCGACTACATCCTTAAAGGAGAGACCCGAGAGGCAGTGGCATAGAGCAATGAACTCAAAGACCTCTTCACAACATCTGAAGAAAAATCTAGGGCACTGTAAAGTAAACTACAGACCCTAGGAACGCAGCACGAACTTCAACTTCGGCGTCTCGAGGAAAGAATCCTAGAGCTAGCCTCTAAACTAGAGGCCCTGGCAGCTCAAGCTCAAGAAGAAACTCCCACTGACTTGGGTGGTTCCGCCGATGAGACTTCAACTCAAGGAGCTAAAACTGCATTGGCAGTCATACTTCAACCATGTGGAGAAACTAATAAGAAAAAGAAAAAGAAGAAAAACGACCTTAATGGAGTTCACTCCAGTGTTAAGGATTCGAGCGTTACTGGTGCGCAAGGGAAAGTGAAAGAGAAGAAGAGAAAAGAGAAACAGAAGAAAAGACAAATGAAAATTAAAAAAGGGAAGAAGAAGAAGAAAATCAAGAAAAATAAGGGAAATACGGAGACGAAAGAGAAAAGAGATAAGTCTATGGAGAAAGAAAAGATTGCAGTCAAATTTGCGAGGGTCAACCTTGCACGAGGGTGGCAGTGAGATATTGTATGTCAAGGATAAACGCCACTCGACGGATTACAACATCTTATCCGACCATGAACTACTAGGTGTTTACCTAAAGATAGTTCCTGCCAAATACAGGACCCTGGTGCTTTATAGACCTCCTGCCCAACTCGTTGAAAAGGACAGATATCTGTACCATCTACTAGGAGAACTTGTTGAAGAAAGAGTGTGTATCGTCATGGGGGATTTCAATACACAAGTTGACTGGAAAACCAGAGAACCCTGTGGAAAGAACGCACTGCTCCTGGGGTTCGCGAACAACGAGTTCCTGACTCAATGGGCGAGAGAGCCAATGAGAGGAGACAATATCCTCGACATGGTTTCCATCTCTGAGGATGACATCGTTGAAGAACTCTCTGTTGGCCAAGAGCTCGGTGGCAGTGACCACCACCTAATTAGATTTGCAGTCAAAGTCCCTAAGGCAGGGCCTGCAACTAGTAAATCGAGGAAACCTGATTTGAGATTAGACTTTGCAGGTCTTCGTGCTGGATTGACTGACGCGAGGCTAGAAGTGTGTGATGCTGGTCACGACTCGTGGAACAGTTTTAAAACAAAATTCATGAGTCTTCAATCGCGTTTCATCCCTCTGAAATGCCCCCGTTGGTCTACTTTTCAACCAAAGTGGTTTAATCGAGAAATCGGCCAAGTGCTTAGGGAGAAGAGAAATGTGTACCGGCAATCGAAGATCTCGGGTCACTTTGACGAATACCGGAGGCTAGCCAGGAGAGTAAAGTCTAGCATTAGGGCAGCTAAGCGGTCTGAGGAACTCCGAGTGGCGAGGCTTTGTAAAGAGAATCCCAAGGAGTTCTTTGGATATGTAAACAGCCGTAAACCTACTCGTCGAACGATTGGCAGTTTGAGGAATGAGGAAGAGAAATTAAAGCACTCAGATGCAGAAAATGCTAACCTTCTCAACGACTGCTTCTCTTCAGTGTTTACTGAAGAGTGAGGTCCTATCCCCCAGCCAACGGGTTCCTACTCAGGGGAAAATCTGGAGAATATGGACTTCCCTGAAGGAGAAATAGAAAAGAAGATCACTGACCTAATGACAAATAAGTCACTTGGCCCGGATGGGTTTTTACCTAAAGTGTTGAAAGAAGTGTGCAATCAAGTGTCACGACACCTGAGCGCAATCTTCAACATGTCAATCCGGACCGAATGCGTTCCTAGAGACTGGCGTGAAGCAGAGGTGACTCCTAACTTCAAGAAAGGAGACCATAGCCAACCGTCGAACTACCGACCTATCAGTCCGACTCCGATAGTCGGTAAAATCATGGAAAGCATTATGGTGGACAAAATGACGTCGTATTTAGAGTCAAACCTGCTACTGAGGAGTTCCCAGCACGGCTTCCGAAGTTATCGGTCATGTCTGACGAACTTTGTGGAATTCTTCCACTTCGTCTTCACTGAGCACGATCAGGAAAAGGCGGTGGATGTGGTCTAATTAGACATTCAGAAAGCCTTTGGTCAGGTTCCACACCATGGCCTTCTCCGGAAAGTACTAGCGTTGGGCATAGACGGAAAAGTAGCAGGCTGGATAGATAACTGGCTAAGTGGCAGTCGGAAACGGGTGGTGCTGAATGGACAGGCTTCTAAGTGGGTGCCCGTTACTAGCGGGGTGTCTCTAGATTCTGTCCTTAGACTACTACTATTCATCATCTATGTCAACGACATTCAGGGTGACATGTTGGCCAAGATTTCTAAAATTGCCGACGATACCAAGCTTGGTATGAACGTTGCAAAGGATGGAAATACTGCCCACCTGCAAGATGATCTTCGGAAGATTGGGAAGTGATCTGATATGTGGTAAATGCCTTTCAACGTAAACAAATGTAAAATGATGCATATCGGAACAAATTCTCCAATCACGCTATATCCTTGAGGGCACTGCTCTCGAATCCACCGTTACTGAGATGGACTTGGGTGTAACTATCCCCAGTGACCTCAAGTTCTCGAAAGAGTGTATTGAGTTGGAGAAGAAAGCCTAAATGATTTTAGGGTATATAAAGCGACAGTTTGGATATCGGAACAAGGAGATAGTACTGTGACTGTACAAATCCATCGTCTGACCGCACCTGGAGTATGCCGTACAATTTTGGTGTCTTTCATTTTGAAATGACATCGCGAGATTGGAACGCGTACAAGCCAGGGCAACCAAGCTGATTCCCTCTATCCGACATAAAAGTTATGAGGATAGACTAAGGGAATTAGATCTGTTCTCGCTGGAAACCCGTAGACAGCGTGGTTAGCTCATCGAAGTTTTCAAAATACTTCGAGGGTTCGACAATGTTGACTACAGTGATATTTTCATTGTTGCTGAGAGCAGAACAAGAAATCACGGCTTTAAACTTGAACTGAAGTGTTACAACCGGGATCCGTGGGACAAAACTTTCACGTACAGTGTCTGCGGTAGTTGGAACGCACTTCCAGTGGAAGTTGTCAACAGTGAATCTATTGACCAGTTCAAGTCAATAATAGACAGTGTCTTGAAAAGTGGCCGTTTAAGGACTTAAAGCATTTGAGCATAGATGTGCCCGCTCGACTGCTAGTCCAAAGGTACCCTCATTGAATGGACCGTAAGGTCTTCTAGGGTACTTTCGTTCCTTCTTTCTCCTTGTTACTCTCTCTCTCTTTATATATATATATATATATATATATATATATATATATATATATATTGATAAATGAACAATAACGTTCGAGAAATGCGGTTTGGTTAGGGTAATAATAAGAATTCCTTAATCCGCTCGAGAAGTCTCCTAGAGGTCCTCAGCTCCAGGGAACTACTCTAGTGCATTGAGAAATTCTTAATATTACCCTTACATAACTGCATATATATATATATATATATATATATATATATATATATATATATATATATATATATATATCAATCCAATACACCGCAAGATTCTTCGGAAATAGTTATTTCCTACTTCAAAAAATTCGATCTCTGGTGGGATTCGAACTGCGAACATTGAGGCAGCGAGCAAACGCTTTGATCTCAATTAAACCAACCCTTAGATTCCTCGGCTAAACGGAAGACAAAAATCTTCCGAATAAATAAGATTTTAAGGCACGCTTCGCATGGTCGATCGATATATATATATATATATATATATATATATATATATATATATATATATATATATATATATATATATAGTACTCACGCGCTACTTTCTGAGTTTCTGATATATATATATATATATATATATATATAGATATAATTGGGTTCGTAATGTTCTTGTAGTACAAAACGGATGAAATAAACATGTAAGAAATCATAAACAGAGGAGTAAAACCATCAAAAAACGAAAATAATGTATCACTCATAGCCTACTACAATAATAAACGCACATCCAACCTTATCATGAAAAACAACCGAGGACCTCACCTAACACCGAAGCAGAAAAGTCATTTAATATATGATTATGCCTACAAAATGGGAGACTGTGAGCTCCTAACTCATTCATATATCAGAATGACACAAACAAAGTTAACACGAATAATGAGTTACTATTTAAACAATGGTGCTCCCCAAAAAAACTCTTTGGAAAAACATGGAAGACAACTGGACTGGAAGTGACTCGAAGATAATACCGAAATTCTAGCATATGCTCCAAACCGCCGAATCCTACTTATATTAGAAGCTTTATGTATAAAAGAAAAACAGCCGAAATTCAATACACAAACAAACATACAATTCACTTTGCCTTCCTTATGTCCCTGCGCGCTAATTAATAATCCCTGCACATCTTAATCCTGTGTCCATTATAGATTAAACATTTTAAGCCGTCTCAACACTCATTTCAAAGTATCTTTTTGTTTTTAAGAATTTCCATTCCCTATAAGTACGTTAATATATTTGTTAACATCTAAATAATGATGTATATAGAGTGCTGCCGGCAATTCTTTAAATTCCAAATATCAACCTTTGATAATGATACAGATATGTATCGAAACCCTTTAGGCCCCAAAATATTTTATTTGGTCAGTGAACTAGGTTCCTGCCCTCGTTCGTTACTACCTTCCTGATGAATTTTGGCAAACTTATCCACGGGTTAACTCAGTAACCCGTGGATTAGTTTGTCAAAATTCATCAGAAAAGTAGTATATATATATATATATATATATATATATATATATATATATATATATATATATATATATATATATAAAGTAGGTACTATATATATGGACTTAATTCCATTCGAGTATATTTACGTTTGGTTTTCGCCAATAAATATTATTCGCCGGACAAATCTTTGAAATACAGTGCTGAATAAATCTGCAAAGAACAGGTAAATAATAATGGTAGGTTTTCAATCTAGTCATTAATTTGGCATATTATCGTACATCACACTTATATTTCCCGCAGCCATGACTAAACTAGTCAGTGCCTTCTGGGGAAGTATGACGAATGGGAATTTGACGAGAATGGCTTGACGTCACGAGGTTCAGCCGAAGAAAACTTTCTGGAATTTGAGTGGCCAGTTATTTTGACAAACTTGCTATGGTCACAGGGTGCAAATTTTAGTTTGCAACTTTTACTTTTGGGGGACGATGGTCAGCCTTTCTTCCTCACTTAGGGTAGCAATTGTGGCTCGCGGCGAATACATCGGTTTTATCAATGCATTCCTTGAAGGTAAAACACCTACGGTCCTTCGCAAAAGATCGAATCTCAGAAAAAAGCGAAGCCATACGCTGGTCCGTCAAGATGAAGTCGACTAACTCTTCATACTCGTGGGGAACTATCAAAGAACCGAGCAAAAAGTAAAAATGTCTCAGAAGCGGATATCTAAAGTGTCTAAAAGTTTGGTTGGGCAGTATACGGGCGTGACGAAATTTAACGCGGTAGAAATCGTCATCATGTTAAACATGGCCAACAATTCCGATTTCAACGTCGAATAGTCGATCGTTGCCTCCCACGGGAGGGATATGAAAATATCTCGGAGCTAAGATCATAACAACGGCAGAAGTTTAGCTTTAAAAGTCTTTTAAAAATGCATTAAATATGATACGAAATCTTCTCCTTCCTTGTAAACAGGGAGCTTCACGGAGGCAGTTTGTGGGAGGGCATTCCGCGAGTTGATGCAGATTGTTTCGAACTTCGATCTACTCATTTCCAGTTCATGCTGTCGGATGCTTTCTCTTTCTTCTCTTTCTTTCACTTCTCTGTCTCTTCTTTCCGCTCTCTTGCTTCTCTCTTCTTCTTGTATAAACCAAGGGATTCACCTTACAATTTAAACTGGTCGAATGAAGAGATGATGACGCGAATTCGAGCTAAACTTCCCCCAAAAAGCGTAACGGGATTGTCGACTCGAATTAACTCGGTATGCACACAACGCGATTAAGAATTTCCGTCTGAGCACTTTGAAATGCACGAATTAACGCGAGAGACTTTAGCAGAGGGAGTATAACCTCTAGTAGTAACACTAACTGGAGGGAGCATTAGTGCCAAACGAAATTTACCGAAACCAAGGATGGGCCAATTAACTGATGCTCAGATCCTTCTGTATAATTCTTACCTTCGGGCTCGTAGGGAAACGGAGCTTGATCAAGAATGAAGTGTCTCGTTGAGAGTGGCAGGCCTATTCTGTCGATGCCCAATTAGGACCAACAATATATAGGGACCAGCCGGAACCGTTACTGCTTCAGGCCAAGGAGTGCTCTCTTTGATCATATACGACGCTGAAGGATGGGAAATACCCCCGTGGGGATTTCTTGATAACGCCCCAGGAGGCGACAGACATTCCAATCCTTCTCTCATCGCTGGAAGCAGTTTGATATTCGGACTGTTTCCACGGCTCCCGCTCGGCGTTGCCTGACCTCGTGGTTTCAACGGGGCACATGGCGGCAAGGCCCCTCTATTATCGACAAAATAAATGGAGAAAAAACTAGATACCTTTCCAGGGAAAACACTAAACTTCCTCAAACGATTGTTGAAAGAAGACTGGTGGCAGATCGTGAAGGGCGTAAAAAGGAAGAAAAGGTTGGTTTATATTTTAGAGAAGAAGTAGTGGATGAGAAGAAAAGTCAGAATTTAGAGTAGGAAAAAAAATTTAAACATGGATTCTTCAAGTCTTAAGGATATTGGATCAGGGATAGTTTTTAAGATTTTAAAATCATCTAAGGACACATCAATCCTACAATGGATGGAATGTAGCCAAACAGGTGATAACTCTTTCTTTGTAATTTACCTTACTTCTGGCAAACTCGTAAATATTTTTCTACTAGAATTTACCAACATAAGTATAATATTAGAAGATGTGAAATAAATAGCGCATTATTTTTACATTTATCGAAAACTAACCCCCCCATTGCCTGGAATTCTGCATAATTCTTTTATCATTCCGCTGATTTCACAAAAGAAATATTGTCCATTGTTCCTTAATTGGCATCTTACCTAATATGAACATTTCCCCTGGCTTATTTAAACTCGACCCTGTTTAAAAAAAAACTTGTACTAAATGTAATAACTTCATAATGAAGCCTGTTGTCACTCTTTCTTAGTGCAATATCATTTGCATTGCCTCCTCCACCACGTGTATTTGTTGTGCCTGTGGATACACTCTTAGCCCTAAATGTTTTCGCTCTAATGATAATCCTTTAAAATGTTTGTTTTTCCATCCAATCATATTACATTCATATACATGGCGTTGTTGTGTGTATATCGTTTTAGGGAGGAACATGTCTGTTATTAGTTGCTTATTGTTCTTTTTCATAATATTTTTCTGTCTTGGTTCTGTGTTTTTTTTCCATTCGTTTGTACTAGGTAACGGGCGTTCCCTAAGTATCTTTTTACCCTATATAAGGTTGTCTTCTCTATTTTCATGCTATTCCTTGAAAATGAAATTGCAAATATAGTTGAAAGTGTTTCGATTCATTTTTTCATTTTCCTGTAGGTTAAGTTTCATGTATATATATATATATATATATATATATATATATATATATATATATATATATATATATATATATATATATATATACAAGAGAGAGAAAGAGAAATATGACGCTAATGAGAAATGAGACAAGAAACAGGAGTTTTTAAGGGCATGAGAATGTGACATTGGAAGAGCACTAGGATCAAAGAGAACAGAGAGTGGCACAACGAAGGCAATCCTTACTGAGAAGACAGAAATAAGGCCAGGAGAAAATGTTGGAAAATTCCTGGCAAGGACTCGAACCCGGGTCTGCTATTTTCCGGCCAGATGCTCTACCGTTAAGCTGCCAGGCACAGTGACTTAACTTCGCCCAAAGCATTACCATATGTTCTTTCCCTCTCGCAATTAAAAGGCTCATAATTTTCCATGTCACATAGAAAGAAAGAGAAAATACAAATTTTGCGGGTTATAGAAACCACTCCAGGGCTTTCGACATATTTATTTTCTTCCTTTCAAAACCATTTTGAAGACAGAAAGAAAGATGCAGAAACCTTCTATTGCAGACGATATTACAATATAGTACATGAAAAGGAGAAATTTGACGCTAATGAGCAATGAAAGAAGAAACAGGAGTTTTTTCAAAGGTAAGAGAGGAAGAAGACAAGGATCAAGGAGAGCAAAGGGAAGCACAATGAAAAGAAGAAATTAAATATGGCGAAACCACTGTGGTAGTTGTTAACACCCGCATAAATTGTATTTGTTCTTTCTCTCTCTCTCTCTCTCTCTCTCTATTTCACTGCACCCCATCTTTACATTTTTTAACCAACTTTTGATATGCTTTACCCCCAAAAAAATCATAAAAAAAGTGTTTTTCAAGGATTTTATCGAATTTTATCGAATAAGATTTTATAGTATAAGAATTTCAGCATCGGGATAGGCAACAAATTATATTATCTTTGATACACTTGTTTATTTAATTTAAATATAGAGGTATTCTATGCAATACAGGAAAGATTCTATTTGATTTAATTTTGTATTTGAAAGTAAATAATCATTATAGGTTTAATATATACTACTTATAGGCCTGTAAGTCTATTATATATTAATAATTTCCTCTATTTACTCTGATTTAATTCCTTCAGTGATTAAGTAAAAAGTTATAAATTATAAATATTTAATCTGCGTAAATTTTATGCGTATTCTATTATTAGTTTATGTATCGATTTGATATTTCGTGTATTAACTACTGATATTGAGCAAAATAAAAACACCCCTCTTTGATATCTTCCTGTTTTAAGATTACAAAGTATCCTAGATTTTCTATATAATATAAAGTTTACTTTGTAGTGATTCACCTCTAAATGAGATGAGAGCTGAGAATTTTATCCACAGGATATATCATATTTCATACACTAACAATCCTTTTGATGGTATTTTTAGGTCTGTTTTGAGCAACAGGTTTTCCCTATTATTTAAACCTTGATTTATATAGCGATGAACGAGAAAGTTGGCTCCAATTTGTTTTATAAGCAATTGTATTTTTTCATATATTCTTATAATCCTTATACCAGTTTGTTCTTCAATACCACCCATGAATGTTTATGGTCGAAACTTTTAGAATACACCTGTTTCACCCCTGTAGTCGATTTCATAAAAAAATATACTTCATTGCTATTGCTTCCCTGTTTTATCCTTATTAATTATTTTGTTTATTTCTTTTCCCTTCTTTGCGTCACCAGAATTGGTATAAAACTTTGTGAAAGAGGACGCTAAGGCTTTTCAAAAGTATGGTTCCACGGTACCTCTCCCCACTCTTCTTCAACATGTTCTTCCATTACAAAGACTTGTCTATCATATTCTTTAGTGAAATCAGGTTTTTCTGGTTTGACATGTAGATGAAAGTAACGCTGGTGCCGAGGGGTATGGATGGCGGAATAAGTGAGTAAATAAAAGAAACATGAACTATGCTCATCTCGAAACATAAAATGTCTAAACCACCTTTCCTCTTTTCGATATGAAATCTAAACCTCTATTACTGGTATTTGGGAGTGGTGGTGATGGCGGTGGTAGGGGTGGGGTGAGGGGATTTTTATTTTCTAACATATTGAGAAATGTCTTGGGAAAACTAATATTTTAAGAAATTTAGAATATTTCAACTCATTCAAAAAAATTTCATCCTTCTTTGTCCTTTTACATTAAGAAAAAAATAAAACTAAAACGTTAGTCACATAGAAATGGAAAGAACGTCAGTGACTTTATAAGATTTACTTATACAAATGAAAAAATTAATGGAATCGTATAGGAGTAACTTCCTCAAATTTTGTTCTAGGTTCTAGTTCTTGCGGGGTTTTTTAATATTGTGTTGATTTACATTTGGTTGACGTGATTTGTGCACATATTAAGAAACAATAATAAATCATGAGAGCAAAATTTGCAAAGTTTAGTCTACGTTTCTTAACAGCGTAGACTATCAGGCTTTTGCTTAGGCTACGTCTTAAAGTTGAGTAATAAGTCATTGCGGTTTATTTAAAAGTTGTGTTTATTTAATTTTTGTTCTGGACCCTCAAAATGGAATGTCAAGTTGAAAGAAAGGCGCATTTTCGACGCTTGTTGTTATTCATTTACAATCGAGACGGGAACAATGCTGTGTACGGAGAAAATGTTTTATCAGAAAGGACAGCTAAATGGTTGTTTTCACGTTTCAAAAACGGTCATTTCAATCTCAATGAAGAAGAACGTTCTGGTCGCCTCATTAAGTTTGATGGAGATCGATTGAACGACCTTCTTAATGAAAATCCTCGTCAATCGACTAGAGAATTAGCTGTAAAATTGGGGTGTGATCAGAAAAGTGCAGTCAATCACTTTCATTCGATGGGAAAAGTTCCAAAACTCGGTGCGTGGGTTCCTCACGCTTTGAGCGAAAGCAACAAACTTCAACGCTCCACGATTGCCGCAGGTTTGCTTGCTCGTGACAAGGCTCCTCGTAAATATAAGGAAAGATTTCTTTATCGCATCATCACTGGCGACGAAAAGTTGTGTGTTTATGTCAATATGAACCCTCGAAAACAATGCCTTAGCCCCAATAAAAAAAACACTTTCGTGATTAAGCAAGGACTTCATCCACGAAAGACGATGCTGTGTGTGCGTTGGGATTGTGAAGGCATAATTCTTTATGAGCTCCTTGCCAACAACGAGATTGTCAATGCAGAACTCTAAGTTCAACAAATTTATCGACTCGCCGAAGCTATTCGTGAAAAGCGACCTCATCGACGTTATGGAGTCCTTCTGCAACACGACAATGCTCGTCCTCACATTGCCAATATGACAAAAGACGCCATCCAAACGCTTAATTGGGAAATCCTGCCACGTCCTCCATATTCGCTAGACTTGGCTCCATCGGATTTCCATCTGTTCCGATCGCTCTCTAAAAATTTGCGCGGAGTTTGGTTCATTACTGTTGTGGAATTAAGAACCTGGTTAGACGAATTCTTATAGTCAACATCCAGAGATTTTTATTGCAGAGGCATCGGAAAACTAGTTAAACGTAGGCAATAAGTCGTAAATAACAATGGAAAATACCTTATTGATTAAATTTCATATTGTTATCAATTAAAAATGATGTTTTTCTAAAATTGTTAATAGTAATGAATAAATTTAATAAAACCGCCAGAATTTATTCCTCAACCCAATACATATGAACTTGCGCGAAATGTCTTTGACTTTCAAATAATTTTTGCTTGTTCTTAAAAATATCTTATTTTTCCAAATGAACCAGGTATTTCAAAAATACATGTATAACCAGCCAAGGTACCACCTATATTTGCTCATTGTCGGCGGTTAGGCAAAGATCCACCTTTACTAGGCTCCTTTGATCCGCAAGAAGCGAGTCTACCCACACGGATTTTCCGTGATGTGCGTGAGAACTTAAATATATGAACAGAGTGCGATTAAAGTTGGCCGTAACAATCACCTATCTTGGTGGCTCAGGGGTTTCAAAACTTAGTTAAACAAAATAAACTTCACTTCTAAGGAACCAATAGATATGTATATATATACAATTTAACAAGGAAATAATACAATATACAATTGGGTTAGGTGCAAAATGAGGACGGAAGAGGAGAAAGTTTGGATGCGGCAATGAAATACAAACAAACGCACGCTTGTCACAAGTCGGGAGGTCTAAGTCACGAACGACTCACACGTAGCCTCGATTTACCGGGAAGGTCTCCGGGGAGCTGACGGAGAGAGAGAATTCTGTCAACAGGGAGTTATGTTAACCACGAGTGACCTCGAGAGTAAGAACCGAGGGAGTGTGTCACCGAGCTAAAAGCGATGCCAGGATGCTACGCTAATAATTACCTGAACGGGTTTCCTGCGTTGGATTGGGATCCGATCTGGAGAGGTGTGCGAGGCGTTCGGTCAGAGCGAAAACGGGAGAATCCCGGTGATGCTCACGAAGACGGGGCCATACTAAATTCTTAATTCCTTCCATCTGGTTATTTATACAATGCAGCAGGAAGCGGCTTGCCCTGGGCGGTGAGGATAGACTCCCAGTTATCAAGCGGGTCGCGGAAGGGCAAATCTTCACTTGGTTCACATCGTCGCGGACTCCCTTTTCTTCGCAACGCACAACCCCTGGCGTACCCAGCACGGCGTCTTATCGCCAGAAATGCTTCTGGTGGCTGTAGATTGTGGATTTTCCAGACCGCTCTTTCTATTTTTCTCATGGAGACACTTCGTGACTCTCTTCCATGACACTCATATAATGTAAGTTTCAATTTTGTTTGAAAGGTTGTCTCGGAAACCTATCTACCAATCACTTGTTTTACTGAAATCACGATACATTCACCACCATTCTAATTAAGTACTAAATTTGTACCGAATACTACTTCGGATATCAAGAACATAATCACCTGGTGGCTTTCTGAAGTAGCCATACAGTGGAGCTTTTGTTTATAGTTCCTGAATCCTCCCTAATACAACTACTACAGAAAACTGCAACACTCTCCCCTCTCTTTGCCGCAATTTTCTTTTCCCTTTTCTTGCGCTTTTTTATCTTTCGTCTACTTATTTTTTCTTTGCCCAAACTCACCTACAGAAATCAAGTAGACTTTTATTTAAATATAGTATTGTCTTTTTCTTTAAACACCGATCTCCAGCAAGGAAATGACGAACTGGTCCTACCACATATCAGATACCCTTTGAAACCAGGTGCCACCAAAATTTGGTAAGACGAAAAAACAGGCAGGCTTAGAGGAAGCTGGCGTTAACAATCTAAAGAATGGTCATAATCATGATAAATATGGTGTAAAATGTATGAGTCAAAGTGATCTTTAATGACAAGTGCAAGAGGCTATGGGTGTCCTTGCAAGCAAGTTTGGTTTTAAAACTCAAAATTCCATCATTATTTTGAGGATTAAGGTTTTCGTGTATAACATAGTGGATGAAGAGATATTAATAACACTGATCACTAATTTTTGAAAAGTTGTGTGCTTCTTAAATGAGATTAGTTAATTCTTATTTATTTCCATGCACTGAATCCAAATATCACCTTAAAATGCATAGTGGCTATAGGTTTAAAGATAAGCGACATGTAGTATTTGATTATTTTATTAGAACTTACAGTATGTGCCGTTATGTTTTAAACATCTAATCCATATCGTGGTGAAACCTTTTACCATGTTCGTCTTTAACTGCCCCACAGTTCGCTGGAAAAAAGTCTAAATGTGAGTCGAAAATGTAGATTTTATGTGATAATGTTTCATCTCATGTTTTGGTTTGCCTTGATGAGGTTTTCCACCAAATCTTCCTAGTTTCCTTCCCTTCTGTTTCCGAGAAATCCCTTCTTCACTAACTTGAATGTCTCCTAGGCAGCTTTCTTCTCCTCATTATGGGTTGATACAAAGTCACCATTTTTAAGAAGCTCTCGAATCTAAGGATCAATGAAAACTACTTTTTTTATCATAGCGTTGCACAATGAGAGGAATTATGATGTAAAATACTTGAATCCTTGACCAGATTTATCCATAGCTTTTACAAAGTTTTGGATGAGCCCCAGTTTTATCTATACTGCTTGTAGAAAAATTTTGTTTGGCTCAGTAAAAGATAGATGTTAAACATTTTTCATCCCAGGCTCCAATGATTGACGAAGTAGCCAGTCTCTTCTGATATAATGGCAACCTCTTGCACGGCTCTCCCATTCAAAAAGAAAGCATCACTAGTTGGTGTATCCACTATGCAACCCCATAACAAGAGCAACAAACTTTAAGTCACCACAGACCTGCCATTGAAGTTCATCATATTTTATGCATTACAACATATGCCTTATATTCTCAGACGATGAAAATTTCTGTTAAGACCAGGTGGTGAAGTCACAAAACAACCTCTAGCTTGCTGTATCCACCAAAGATGTATCGAAATTGATGAAAACTAAGTTTCAGATCACATCATATTGTTTGGGGTAGTCACTATCGAGGTTCACGTCATTTCTACGTTTATTTTCCCGAGGAGTCTCAGACTCAATACAGAGGTCTTCATCAAGTACCTGAAGAAGTTGGTGTTGGCATGAATACCGGAGGTTGTCACTCTAAGGCCATAGGTGTCGCAACATGTCTTAAAACCAAGTCTGAGCTATTATATAATTTCTTTGACTACATCACTACGAACATATCGTGTCCCAATTCCTCATACTGGGACTTGTTTACGAAAGAAAGCGACATGTCCCCGGCCCCATCAAGGTAGAACTTAGGGCTAGGACCACCAGAGTTTTCACCCAGTTGAACAGAGTGACAGGCGAGAAAGACTGAAGCAGGTTCATAGGCCACCAGGAGGTGTGGTTGAAACCGATGGTGTTTTGCTAGAATAAAATGAATAGTATAATCCTCCAAGTCTTTAACATAAGTTTTGGTAAATATATTTGTATTGATATATATATATATATTTATATATATATATATATATATATATATATATATATATATATATATATATATATATATATATATATATATATATATATAAATATATATATATATATATATATATATATATATATATATATATAAATATATATATATATATATATATATATATATATATATATATATATATATATATATATATATATATATATACATATATATAAGGGGTATCAAAATTTTTAGACACCCCGAAAACTTTAGGAAATTAGATAAATGTAGGGTGGTAAAGTTTTATTTGCATATCATTATAAATATAAAGAGTGAAATACGAAAGAATAAATAGTGCTAAGCTACATATTTATGCCCCAAAAAATCAATAGGAATTTGACAATATATGTAACATCAACAGCATATAAAATCTAAACAGACGAAGCTCTGTGAAAATGACAGCGACACCAAACCGATACACGAAGCTCAATATCAGGTCTACAATCCCTTGGTATTGATGAGAGAATTTATTATTCGAACCTTGCTCTCCACCAAGGTACGACGACCTCTTGCGGTCTCTTTCAGGTCCTGCTAGAAGTTTTCCGGTAGATTCTTATCCGGAGACTAAGGTATCCAGTCCATCACCGTGATATTGTTGTGCCGAAAACACTGTTTTGGAGACGCATTGTCCTGCGGGAAAATCACATTCCGGGCATTTCTTGAGAGATCTCGGCCTGAGGGCAATAAGTAATTTCTTAAGACAGCTACGTAACTTTTTAAATCCATAGTGCCATCGCAAATGAAGAGTGGCCCACCCATGAAATTGACATGCAACCCTATTCCATTTGAAAGCAACCGTTATGCTTTATTGCTGGAACTATACAATCTAGAATCCATTGAACCTTTGGCGTCCTGCCGGGTCTAACGTTGCTTGGGGTCAAGAAGAATGGGAACGTGGACTCGTCGGAGAATAAGAAACGTTCCCCTGACCCATGGATATTTGTGTTGAGCACGTGCCCAAGCAAGTCGACGTCGCTTCTGCTGAAGGTTGATTAGCGTCTTCTGGTAGACTTTACACGAACAAAAGCCTCGTGCGAGGAGTTTAAGACGGACTGTCGTGGCGAGTACATTAACCATGTCACTTTATGTTTATTAATGTTGCAGCTGGACTGCAGTTTACTCATGATCATCAAGGCTCACTCGACGTAAAACCTGACGTCACTTTTGGTACTGACTAGGATCGTACAGAACAAGATTCTTCTTGAATGTTCCACTTGCTTTGACCTCTCTAAAACTTCTGCAACACCGCCATGTAAGCGCTGACCTTCAGGGCGATTTGTCGACAGCTGAGACTGTTCCAGTACAGATGCGTATCATGTGTATTTCTTTCCTCCACTGCATAATTACGCGATTTCACCTTTACCCTATCATTAGCATTACCCGTCAAAATGGAATATCATATAGATCAACAAATATTATGTTTTAAATAAAGACATTTTGACTGCAAGATAGCGAGTAGTGATACAAAGATTTCATACATTTCAATAGCATCTTCATTTTGGATATTTCATAAGAGTTAGAAGGAAGCTTGTGTTTTTATTTTGCTTTCTAGGCGTGTTGAACAAATGCATACAAACCTACACCAACATGTTCATAGACATACCGAAGAATTAAAAAAAAATTCAGCTGTCCACCCGATATATATATATATATATATATATATATATATATATATATATATATGAGGCGCCCCCCTTCTCTCCAAATGAAGCATTGTTAAACAAGGCCTGCTGACCAAAAACGCGTGCTTTCACTTATTCATATTTATGACGTTTCAACCTTCAAAACCTTCAATAATTCCCGGACTAACTTTGGGAGAACCATGGCAATTCGATCATTCAATAGGAAATGTAAAACAACCTAAGGGTTTCAAATTTTGTAATAATCGGCCGAAAATTGTGATGAATAGCAAGGAGGGTATTAAGATATTATTATTTTTTTAAATGTGTCATTTTTGTCGCCGCCACCCGATATATATATATATATATATATATATATATATATATATATATATATATATATATATATATACATATATATATACCGAGTGTCCCAGAAAAAAGTTAACCGTAATTTGAATTAGTATAACTCAAACCTATTGAAGATTTTGGAGTTCTGCAAAGAATGTTTTATTTAACAACTATGTTTCTCTCGATTCTAGAAATTTCATTAAATTCCCTTTTACGATATTGATACACTAATTGGTTTAGTGGAGGCTATCAAAAATATGTTTGCGCAAGGAAGTAAAATAATGAAACTTCGAAGTTTAAAATCAACCAATATATTTAAATACATTTTTAACAAAAACACCTCTTCATATGGCTAATAAAAATTCATTTTTTAATTATCTAAGCACCGTTTTCTTCCACATGTCCTCCATTTCTTTTCAAGCACAGTGGCGCCTTTGATCGCATTGATTAAACAACTTTCTGATTAACTTATGATTTTCCTTAAGTCTATTGACTTCACGTGTAATACTATTTCTTAACTGGTTGATGCTTTGTGGTGGAGTAGAATACACTTTACTCTACACTTTATTAAGAAATAATCACACAGTGTTAAGTCAGGGGATCTTGAGGGCTATTCAATTGCATGATTTAGCGCGACAATGCGGTTGTCAAACGTTTCTGTTAGTTTTGTTCTTACAGCAAGCTGTCTATGAGCTGGTGCGCCGTCCTGAATCCACCCAAGTCTATTGAATTGATTGCCGTAAATCTAGCGGAGTTCCGGGAAGATCCTTTCTTGATCATCGTCAGGTAGACAGCACCATTTAAGTTATTCTCGTAAAACAATGGGCCGACAAGATAGCCAGGAAGACACTTTCTGCTGACAAATACGTGCGTTAAAGTTAAATCCTGGGGGGTCGTTCAGCGGCGCATATTGCCGAAAAGGCTGCCTCGTCACCAATCACAATGTTTTCCAAGAAACTAGTAGGTTTATGGAGAAGCCATTCGACAAATTGTCTACGACGAGGAACATCAGTTTCAATAAGCTGGTGTCTTGCGTGCATCTTACAGGGATGCCATTTTAAGTCATGCTTAATAATGCGCTTAAATGATGACTTTGACAATTGTAACCCATTCTTTTTGAGTGATAGATGTGAATTTTGAAGAAGTGTCATCTGAACATCTTCGATATTTTCTGTTGTCTTATGGTTTTCATACGACCCGAACACCTTTATTTAGATTTAAGCAAGTTCCTTCATTTTTGGTATTTGCAAACATTTTTCCAAATTGTGGGCTTGCTTGGTGGGTGCCTAGCTGGAAAACGTTGTTCAAATGAATCTTGTACTTGTTTAATACTACCAGTCTTAATAAAGTTTGTGACTACGAATACGCGTTGATCTTTTGTTAACTGCATGATTAAAAAGGTTCTATGGAAGTAAGCTTTTCCACAGAAACGCTTTGATTTGCTTAGTAAGCAATAATGACGAGACCATACCCCAGTGTGGCTGAAAAACCTCTATAAATTGCCTAATCTCTGTTTGAAGAATCGCACAGTGACCTAGGCTACCTAGGCTCCCTACGCTTCTCTTGAAAGTGCACGATAGCCCAGCCCTCGTAGGCTTCGTTTCATTATTTTACTTCCTTGCGCAAACATATTTTTGATAGCCTCCACTAAACCCATTAGTGTAACAATATCAAAAAAGGGAATTTAATGAAATTTTGAGAATCGACAAGTAAATAGTTGGTAAATTTGCGTTGTTTACAGGACGCAAAAATCTCTAAAAGAGTTTAAGTTATACTAATTCAAAGTACGGTTAACTTTTTTCTGGGACACCTTGATATAAGAGAACCACGGCAGCAGAAAAGAAATGCATTTTTCTTTCTTCATTTAATTTCAACCAACGTTTCGAGGGTCAGCCTCATCTTCTGTGTACTGAAATTATATTTAGTATAAATACAAAGTAATTCTAATACAAAGTAATACGAAGTAATTCTAATTGACACTGGATAGGTAACATAAGGGGAATGGTTTTACATGTCACTTTTTTATATAAGTCATGATACCACAACGATAATTGATGGAATTGCATTGGTAATAGCAACATTACACAAATTAACATGAAAGTGGCAAAGTAAGGGAAACATTAATTTAAACTAACATGAAGGTGGTAAAGTAAGGGAACCATCTAACGTGCAATATGTAATGGGAAAGACGAAGTTTGGTCGTTAAGTGTGGGTTTACTATCTAAAATATATATGGATTCAAGGATTTGTAAATCAGAGAGGGTATTAGCTGTAGAGACTATAGAAAAGTCTTCGAGTTTTACCTGTAAATTGCAAGAATTGGCGTGGAGTCAGATGATAGAATAGTCAGGTTTGGCTAGGGGCAAACCCGTACGGCAGGACCTCCCGGCGTGCTGTTCAACTCTTGAATGGAGAGTTCGGCTGGTAGAGACAATATAGATCGCATCGCACGATGGACACAAGTAATTATATATGAGAGATGAACGACACGCACCAGGAAGGCGATCTTTATAACGAAAGAGCAAGCCTATTGTATATTGGTTTGGGGTGATTATTTTGAGGTCCAAAAAAGGTTGATTTTTTGGATAATCGAGCGTATTTCAACAGTCATCTTTGATGTTTGTGGGCCAAAGAAGGGACTAGAAGTGTAAAAGTTTATTAACGGTGGCTTTATCTTTAGTCGGATTAAGGAAATGATCAACAAATTTCCTTATGCGGTTTTCCCTAAAAAAGTTTGGGAATCCGTTGTCTTTAAAAAATTCTTATGAAAAGAAAACTCTTCATGTAATAGTTTGTAATTAGAGCATATTTTAAATGCTCTATGCAGCAGGGTGTCAATAGTATTAGTTTAGTTTTTAAAAAAACGTGAAATTTTGCTAAAAAGCTTTATTTTTTCAAGACAACGGATTCACAAACTTTTTTAGGGAAAACCGCATAAGGACATGTTTGGATCATTTCCTTAATTCGACTGAAGATATAAAGGAAAATAGGAGAAGTAGAGAACGGAAAGATAGGGTAAACTATTTTAAATACATCTATATATCACGCGTCATGTGATTTTCAATTATTACAAAAAAAATAGCTCGTGCCCCTTCTACTAGAAAAATACTTGTCTTCTTTCTCACTGGATAAAAACCTACACTTCGTTACGAAAAAGGCTTCTTGACTCCACCTTTTTGGGGGTTTAGGATAGAAGCTCTGGCGATGAGCGCTTATGACATAGGTTCAAATCCAACTTTTTTATTCATTTTCTTATAACGGTTAAAATAGTTTGCCCTATTCTCCTTATTGTTTTTCCGGTTTGTGTTACCAATTTCCATTTTCCTTGGGCATTTAAATACATCTATATATGACGCGTCATGTGATTTTCAATTAATATATATATATATATATATATATATGTATATATATATATATATATATATATATATATATATATATATAATACAGGGTTTAATGAGTTGGTAAATAAAATATTTAAAAATACAACTTAATTTAGACGCGCGTTCATTAATTATATTTATCTTTGCGCTTATAAACGAACATTTGGGGTCCCATAAAGTTCATAGAGCAGTTTTAATCGCTGTATCTTCCTAATGAGTCCCTACACTTTCGAGAAAATTATAATAACTGTAATCTTCTTCATTCTCTGGATTTTAATTTTGGTATTTTATAGCTTCCCGTGAAGGTAGGGATAAACAACCTTTAAATAATATAGAGCTGTTTATTATGCCACAAATTTCATATAATGCCAAACATTCTTCAACGTAGTAGAGGATGTGGAAACAGGAAATTTAGATATATATTTATTTAATTATGTTCAGAAACACAGAAGAATATTATATAATTCTTAAACTAAAACGAAAGAAAAAAATATATGCCAAAAAGTGTGCCCTACCTTTGAGTCGATGACAAGACGAAGTCTTAGGGATGACCAAATCGCAAGTGCCACGGAGTTAATATTTATTTCCACCATCATTTCCTTTTGCACTGCAAAACCTCGATATTTT
Organism: Ceratothoa steindachneri; assembly: GCA_963969495.1. Taxonomy (NCBI): domain Eukaryota; kingdom Metazoa; phylum Arthropoda; class Malacostraca; order Isopoda; family Cymothoidae; genus Ceratothoa; species Ceratothoa steindachneri. The sequence goes on from OZ018326.1 coordinate 120,357,951, forward strand.
TATGAGGTTTGTTAAGGGAATTTTGCTTAAGCAGCGAACACGCTCCAATTTATATAAGGTTCTAATCAGTCGAACTAGGAGGGAAATGTTCCTTTGATCAAAATCACCTCTAATTTCTCAAGGAACAGTCTTAAACTTCCTTTTTATGTGTGTATGTGAGGTTGTTTCCTCTTGTTGAAGGATAACACTGTTATTCTTTATGGTGGCATCCACTCAAGGAATCACTTTCTTCATTAACATGTTCAAAAAACATGATTGATTTTTACTCACTCTTCAAAGAAGATGAGAGGGATTTGGGGGCCTTTCATTGTTATACCGGCTCCAACCCTCAGCGAAGCTTGCTTCTATCTTTTTAAACATATATATATATATATATATATATATATATATATATATATATATATATGGCACGGTAAGGAATTTGTCGTCGCTGGCAACTATAAATTACGCCCATATGTGTTGTAAGGCGTCGGTTTTCTTACAAGATGAGAGAGGGACAACTTCTGTCTCAAAAGATAAAGAACAATCGGAAAGAACGTACCACGAAGCTTGCAAACAAACTGAAACATCCCCTCAACCCTTGCATGCCTCGGTTCTTTTCAAACGAGAAAAATTCTGTCAGGACAAAGTTGTGAACTCACAAAACAAATGCTGGCTTGTTTTACCACCCAAAGATATACCGCGAGTCAAGAAGACCGATTTCTCAGTCATATCATGGTGCTTGGGATGTTTACTAACGAGAGCTCCGTTATATATCCCCCTTATCTGTTAAAAGGGACTTGGAGGAATTGGTGTTGCCCTGGATACAAGATGCTAGCGCTGAAGGATCGTATATGTGGCAGCAGGTCTCTGCACTTCTGCACCATGCTGTGCAAGCAAAAGGACGCAGTCTTGCCTGTCAGACAACTATTTGACCAAAACACTTCAAATATCTGCCATCCAAACTAGTCAAACTGTATCCTCTGGACTATTATTTTGCGGGCGAAGAGGAGAGAGAGAGAGAGAGACCAACAAGACACCGTGCACCACTAAGGTAGACCTTAGGACCAGGGTAACAATAGTTTTCACCTGGTTAAACAGGAAGAACGCCGATAAGATCGAGACCAGGTTCCGACGCTGCCTGAGACTGACGGTCATTTTATTGAAGAAAATGAACAATACAACATTAAAGTCTTTAAAAATATAAGGGAATAAATTAATTATCTCCGTTATTTTCTTTTATATTGGAGTTAAGCGACAATTCAACCAACGCCTACAGTATATATATATATATATATATATATATATATATATATATATATATATATATATATATAAATATATATATATATATATATATTTATAGATATATAAATATATATACAGGGTGTCCAAAAAGTTACGCACCATAGGAAAATTAGTTAATTTCTCCTATGGTGCGTTACTTTTCGGACACACTGTATTTTCGGCTAGATATTAAACCACAGCCAAAGTATAGACCATTGCAACAAATGATTGAGGTAATTTGGAAATTTCTCCCTAAAATATTAAGTTTGTTGATTCTGATATCACCCCGGGCGCCTTGGCAACGCGCCATACCGTCCCGAAATATTACGTTTGTTGACGCCTTATCGACGCGAATGTCACCAAGGAAATATAGAATAAAAGGGCAACTTTGTTGATGATAAAACTTTGGTTGTGGCTTAATATCTAGCTGAAAATACGGTGTGTCCGAAAAGTGACCTACCATAGGAGAAACTTACCTAATTCTTATATGCTGCGTGTCTTTTGGGACAACCTTTATAATGTGTCGCCTCGCTCATAGGACGAGTAGAACCCTTGTCACACTCCCGCACGCAGCTTTCTGGCATTACTATGCACAGGCAGTCCCTAGAACTCCTTCGTTAAGGAAAAAACAGACCCATGACTGATTCCTACTGCAAACCCTGCCTAATTTGATACCTTTTGCTTAGAGACGCTCCCAAAACGCGCACCACAGGAAGCATTTATTTAACTTACTTAAATGTCAAAAAGGGACAAAAAAAACATTCCTTCGTAATCTTATCTAGAACAAATAGCGTTCTCATATAGTGATATCAGTAAGTCTCACCCATCGATCCATTCTAGTAATTCTAACTCAGCGGAAAATGAGACAAAAATTAGCTCTTTTTATATAACATTTCTTTACATTCATCTATTCTTACCTGGTCGTCGTTATAATGTTTAACTATACATACGTACATGGATTTATTACAAAATATCGATCCGCACCTCTGTTGTGCCAGTGTGAACGCGTGACAAAGCCTATCCATGCAGGGTGTCACTCGATGGTACGCATTTAGCTGGTGTCAAGTGCCCCTATGAGTTCTCTCCACTGCCAGGAATCAAATTTATATCCTCGATCTGTGATGAATGTGGAAGAAATGCCGAACTGCGTCCATCATGTGGTATTAAAAGTTTGATTAACGGCGAAACGTCGGTGTAGGCATTTCGGATCACCTCCACTCAGCGGCTAAAACGGGTTTTCATGCAAAGAGGCACCGATAGTATTTGCATGGGGTTAGTTGATCCACGGGGTTGAAATTGATGTAGTCTAAACTCTGAGAGGCAGGGTTATACGAGTGTGACTGTATGGCCCTGGACATTAGAGTTTTAGCAGTGAGCACAGGTGCTGAACCAACGATGCACGTTAGTATTAATTCCTATGCCAGTCTATATAGCTCACTGGTCAACAACCGAAATGCTTTCAAGGCTAGATTAGCAATTTCCAACTAAATTTAGGTAGCTGATAATAAGTAAAAAGGTTGAAATTGTGTCTTAGCTCTACTTTTCAAGATACACCTACGTGTCACAACAGATTCTAAGAGGCTTGCGGCCGTGTGTTTCTTACCACAATCACAGTCTTACTGCCCTTCAGTATTGTTCCAGCAGTCATAGAAAGTGAAGGTGCTGTACAGGTTTACATTTTGAGGTAAAAGATAGATGATTTTCCTAGTCAGATACTTTTTAAACTTATAATAAATATTCAATGAACAAGCTATTGATATGCATTTGAGTAATTTTATATTAATTTTATCTTCCTGCTAAATGATATAATTATTTATGCTGAGCCGTCTATTTTTTATTATAATGATATATTTTTTAATAAATTCTCTGTTTATCTTTAAATTGTTTGGTGTAAATTTATTTCAGCTGCCTCGTACTTGTGTGAATAAGAGAGAACTTTGGCTATATTTGTGGTGGGGTGACCTTTGAATCACTGAAGCGCCATATAACTACTAGGTTCGGAAAGTCATATCACCTACATTTTGTATTAAATTGGTGACCAGGATAAGAACTGAGCTCCTCTCATATGCTACAACACTTGTGATACTAACCTTCGTCAATGGTTGCAAAGGAAGATAAAAGGAATGCCTTTTACTATGTTAATGACGTGGTGGTAGCCAACAGACCATACTAACCATTGTTATTTGTGCATGGTGGCTCCAGTAGAAAATGGAGAAAAAGGGGTCTATTAAATACCCAAACATTCCATCAGCTATTCGCCCAGTTCCAAATGGAGAAGATCTACCTGATGCACCAACTTTGGTATCCTTCGAGTCACAACTCTAGGCTACATCGTATAATACAAGGGGACCTTGTCAGGGATCAGCCACTACCGAAGAATAAGGCAGAGCTGCTAGGCTCTGGTCTTCAATGATGCAATTATCTAGCAACTGATGCTAAAATGTCGAAATTTCGTGACCCTCAGCAGCAGTTTAACGATTTTTTCGTAATAAAAGGTGATTTAGTGGCCTGCAAAAATATTAATGGTCTGATAGAAATACTTGACATCGAATACGAACCCAGATACTGGAGACTGTTCATTGATTCATGAAAAACAAGTCCAAAGGCTGTGTTGCTCCACAACGGCAATAGTAAACCACATATGAAAGAAACTTTGACTATATAAAACATGTTTCAATGCATAAAATATGATGAACTTCAATAGCAGCTCTTTGGTGACTTAAATAGTGTTGCTCTTGTGGTGAGGTTGCAGGGCGGATACACTAAGTACTGACGTTTTCTTTGTGAATGGAACAGCCGTGCAAGAAGTGGCCACTATATCAGGAGAGAATCGCCACCTCGTCACTCATTGCAGCCTAGGATGAAAAGTGTTCAACAGCCTACTCACACTGAACTAAACACAATTTTGCTACCACCAGTACAGATAAAACTCGGGGCTCATCCCAAACTTTGTAAAAGTTATGGACTAGTATTGTCAAGGATTCGAGTATTTAACATCAAAATTCCCCTCACAGTGGAAGTTTTCCTTGGTCTTCAGATTTGAGATCTGATTAAAGATGGTGACTTTAAATAAGCCAATCATTGGGAGGAAAAAGCTACTTTGAAAGTATTCAAGTTAGTGGCAAAGGGATTTCCCGGAATTGGAAGGGAAGGAAACTAGGAAGAATTTGTGAAAACCTCAAAAAGGCTTACAAGTACATGGGATGTAACATGTCACTTAAAATTTGCTTTTGGGACTCACATTCAGACTTTTTTCAAGAGCACTGTGGGACAGTTAATGACAAACATGATGAAAGGTTTCATAAAGATAATTCAACCAAAGAAAAGCGGTACCACCGCAACTGAAGCTACTAAGAGTAAACGTTACTTATTTGAATTTATATTGAATCAACAAGCAATAATCTAGTTTGAAAGAAATCGTCCATGTTATGCTAATAACGGATGTAGAGAGGACCGGCATTAATTACTTCGAATAATTTTTGATAAGAAAAGATATTGAGATAAAGGATAGTATTTAGATGAGGCAACAGGATTAGCATTGTGCCGTTTCACGGTGGAATTTAACATCGGGTACATAAAAGTATGCAAGTTTAGAATCAACTATTACGAGTGTACGTGTTATTTTGCATCTTCAGTTAAAATGAAATTTAATTTGTTCTGTGCTAATGATAACGCTAATAAAACAATACATAAGTCCCATTATTGATTCTTGTGTTTTGCAGTCCTTACTACATGAATTGTATTTTCACCGTTTGTGCTTTTCCTTGAGACCATGAGGTTTAGGGTAGGTTAAATAGTACCAAGACTTTGTTGTACTTTAAGTCGATATCATTATAAAAATACTTGAAATTTTTAAATCTACATAAAGAATTAAGTTACAAATGTAAATCTCTCTTTGAATGAATCATCACACTGATATACACATTTTCAGTTTCTTTTTCTAATCAAAGTCGAATTCTCATGAAATTTAATGCTCTCCTCGGGCGACGGAGCGGCTTTATTAAGGATTATTCTGCTTCTGAGGAACCGTCTGCAAAATATCTTCCCTATGATTTTTTCCTTCTCAAAATTAAAATCGAAAAACAACGAGGCTCTCTCATGCACAACGTTCGCAAAAGTCTCTAAGGAAAGTGGTAAAGATAGAAGAGTAAAAATAATTGGATATGCAATCGAAGATATTTTTACTGCCGTTGAAGCCGAGAAAGCAAGCAAATGCGGGCATCGAAGTCGGGAGGGTACGCAACACTCCATATGTCAGCAAGAGCATGCTTTCCATACTTAGCATAACACACATTTGCAGTGGGCTCTAATGGAAGGGGATATGGCAGTAAAAAGTGGATAGGTTGATAAGAAAACAGGTAAAGTACATAAACCATCACTTTTCTCCCCCGAACCAGAAATGAATGAAGGAAAGCTGGTCGACGATGAGAGTGCAAAATTCGACACTAATGATGGAAAAAATGGGGATAGTAGGCTCGTAAATAAAGTAGCGAAAATGGGTGAAATGAGGATGTATAAAAGGTTAAACCCAGGTAGTTTCAATATATTTTAAAACTCCCTGGGACATCTGGGGTCTAGATGGCATGCCGTTTCACTAGATGGCAGGTGTAACAGTCTATAGTGATGTGCAAATTAATAGGAACAGTGATAGCAAACACCAAATTATACTACTTATCTATAATTCTTAAAATTATAACATGCATATTATCTTAATGTTGACAGTTAATAAGAAATATGTCCTCCCTTTGCTTTAATCACCTGAACAATCCGATTTGGCATGAATTCCACCCATTTATGGCTCATATTCTGTACTTCCTCATCATGATACCAAGCCTGTATAACAACACATACCAGCTTTTCCATTGTAGCGCGGTCTTTCGCCATGGTCCTTATCCTGATGTTTGCCCACAGATCCTTATTTGGATTAAGGTCTGGAGAATTTCGAGGCCATATACATAAGTACCGTAATCTTCTAAGCTCGGAAGAGACATTGCATGTTGGAGGGGAGTCATGTCATGGGGTGTTGTCCTACTGGAAGATGACATCACGGTTTGAAAAGTGTTCACTCAGTGTCGGGAATAGATGCTTCCTTAATGTTGCTTGGTACTTGTCAAAATTCATCATTCCTTCCACTGGTAACAGTCGTTAGGGTCTATTTGCCGAGAAAGTATCCCAAAACATCTTCTTAAGGGGGTGTTTGGAGATTGCTGGATGTACCGCGCTCCCACTGGTTCTCCTGCATTGCGCTTCACGAAATGTGATCGTATCCAATGGACTTCGAAGTTCGTCTCGTCAGAGAATATCACTTTTTTCCAATCTATCCTTGTCCATTCTTTGTATTTCTTGTCCCAAGTCAAACGTTTCGCCTTCATACCAGCAGTAAGTAAAGCCTTCTTGAGGGGTCTGTGCGCAATTCTGCCGAATTCAAAAAGCCTTCGGCGAATAGTTGACAATTCGATGTGGAAAGCAGCAGCTAATAAATCATTCTGTATGTCTTGGCTGGTCATTTTCACTATTGCATTGGAAAAATTTGTCATCGTGTGCATTTGCTTTTCTTTTTCGCCTACATCGACCACATCTTTCCACTTCTTGATTATCGGTGACTTCATTCTTCCTAATGATCCGATACACAGTAGACTTTGTCAGCCTCAGCCTACTAGCTATCTCCTGAACTGACATACTAGCATTTTCACGCAGTGCTACAACCTTTGTGTACTTCCTGGGATTATCGTCCATCCCGCGAGCTAACCTGTTAATGACTAAACTCATGGCATTATTTTTTTTGTTTGTTATCTTTGGCAACCGAGGGCTGTCAATTGTTACGATTTGGCGAAATCTATATGGTTGCTAATTAGCAAAATAAACTCCTGAAACATTATAGCCACTCAAAATAATCAATTGATCACTCAAAAATCACCTATAACAGGGGTGTGTTTGAAAAATTAAAAATTCTTGAGGTGTCCGAATTGATTTACACAGCACTTTACACAGGGCCATTTCCTTAGGAGGATGGCAAAGAGAATGTAAAAGAACAAAAGGGCTTTAAATTTCGTTAGAATCGGCCGAATAGTTATGATGTTATTGCCCCCCTCCAAAAAAAACAACAAGAAATTCTCGTTTAACCTTGGAAGGTTTGGGAAAATTATGTATATCATTCAAAAGAGAATGTAAAACAACATAAGGGTTTCAAATTTCGTTATATGTGGCCAAATAGTTATTATGTTATTGCCAAAACAAAATAATTTCCTGTGCTAAACTTGGAGGGCAATTATACCATTTGAAATATAATGTAAAATAACATAAGGAGTTCAGAGTTCGTTAGATTGGCCGAATAGTTACAATGTTATTACACAAAAAAGCAAAACGTGGACCAACCGACCGCCATAGTGAGATGTAGAGTCGCTTGCGACTAGGCTCACACGCGACTAAAAACTTTCCATACCCTAATGCAAAAGTTCCAGCACATCTTCCAAAACCTCTACTTTCTTTTGTACATTTCAGAGCCAATATCTTCTACTACAGTTCTTTTGCTGTATTTTGACCTTGCGTGGCACTAAAATCTTATTTTATGCGGTACTGTTTCAAATTTTGATGTAGTGTAGAGATTTTAATACCAGATGGAGTTTAAAATCACATATGAGAGCGAGGTTGAGTCTGCAACGTTTCACAGCTGGAGGTAAAATAAACGAGTTAAGAAATAAGCAATATAAGTGAGCAAGTCGAAATTTATTAAGAGCAAAACAAATGTCAGTAGATAAAACACAATGAAAAATGAAAAGGACGAAGAGGAGGCAAGGCTACAAAACGCGATCAGTGGAGGTGATGGGAGAGAGTTAGAAACTACTCGCATTTTCATCCGTGTAAATCTCAATTTCACTCTCTGGATCACGCATTCATACCTGAGCATTGCATCCTCCGATCCTTCATTCCTAAGCCAGGATTTACCATGACTTGATCGCCTTCCTTCTCAAAGAACTATTTATTCACTTTCATGCTTGTATAACTTACTGGAACAATCACTAGTCGTTTTTATAACACCTTCTCTTCCCTAGTTCTCTCAGTGGCGTCTCCGGCACTCGGGCTGTTCGGTAATGTCTGTTTCTCATTTACTCCGTATCGAGTGTCTAAAAATGCCCTTGTTGATTAACCATTTTACATTTTCTTGTAATTAAGTTTAAATTTGGTAAGAAAAATGTTTCACCACTACTTTTTTATCTCTTACATTTTCACTGCACTCTTCGGCAATGGATATTCTTTTTTTTTGACCTACGTTCTGCTGTTATTATTTGTTTTGAAATTTTTAGGAGATAGGTTAAACAAAGCGAATAATCGCCTACGGGTGATTACACAGCCCCCTATTTTTCGTCCTACGGTGCTGGCTTGTTTGAGAAATGCCGTGAGAAAAGCAGGAGTTAAAATCAAGAAATTGTAAATATATTAATACTTAATTACAGGGCGAATAAAAAAAATAAGAAAAAATACTGGGGCTATTCTTTAATCCAGCTGCAACTCTTTTACTGTACAAACCAAACTGATTGCACCCTTGGATCGCAATCTTTATTCTTTGAATTATAAAACCTATTGGTTGCTATGGTGATCCCTCTTCTAGACTATTCAGCGTTCTATCTGCAGAAATTTTCTGTGAACAGAACAAAAACCCGAGATCTTGAATACAAACCGCTTCCTCTAAGAATTTATTTCCCTTGATCTAACGAATCAATAATGACGCCAAGAATAAATAGCGATACAAAATAGCAAAATAAGGTTGAATTAATCACTATTCCATCAATAATTAAGCAATAATGAACTTGTCACTAGTGAACTCAAAACATTGGTAAGGAGATAAATATTTTTAATGGGAATTAGCTATAAATTATTCCTCAGTTTTATTATTGACAATACATAGTAACAAAGAAAAAAAGAGAAAGTAAAGAAAGTAAATTCTAATATATGGCTAGTATAAAATATTTTGAGTGCAACTTTTGAACTAAATTTCAACAATTTAATCTATTTTATAATAGTAATCAATGCTTACTAAAGTTTGCACTTGAATCAAATTAAATTAAACTGAAATAGGTTACGCTTTCCGCGCTCGAAATAGTAGAGCAAAGTAAATTAAACAATAAATGAACACAACTAATTTTAATTTCTCGTGGTTGAAATTTTCATATTATAGATTAATTGGAACCAAGTTTTGATGGAAAAACCTGCACAATTTAACAATACAAGTGAAATATATTTCTAGATATTTTATTTGATGCGCCTTGGATGACCTATCCTTTAGGTACAAACGGAAGAACAGATATCTCAATCTCCAAAGAAAATGTAAGTGAAATTCCTTTCGTGGTAATGAGTGAAAAATGCAGTTAAACTTCGTGTTGCTAATCATATCCTATCTTTCCAGATGTTAAAAAGGTTTCCTGTTATGAATGAATCTGTGGACTTAGCTACGCTCAGACTCGGTTAGCTTCCACGCATCAACAAACGAAGCTAACTTACATAAAGTCAATTGAATTAATTTGGAAGGTGGAGTGGTCAAAATGTTTTATACAAATTTAATATTAATCTGAGGCCGACTAACAACTAAAGATAATAATGGTGGCTCGTTTACTATGTAACTTGAATTAGTATAAATTTACAGGAGTTAATTCGCATTTGAACCGTAGTTGATAGTTTTTAAACCTTGGTCGTTCAGAACCTTTCTGACTTCGTTTGTTTTAACTTTTCTCTCCAACAACTAAAATCGATAGAATCAGAATTGTTTTTTCATTTCAAAATATATATTATATAACTGATAATTGCTAGATAAATTGAGTAATGAATAAAAAAATTATGAGCGAATTTTATCACGGAAAAGGTTTAATGCGATTGACTCGATAGTGGAACACACGATAGTGGAACACACGCAAACCCTTCCGGTGAAAGGAAAGTGAGATACTAGTATGCTACATAAGAGGAGCACAGCCTTTTCTTGTCTAGAGGTCTGTAGCCTGTTTGAAGGAGTTTGGGTTTTTTGGAGTATTTTTTTTAATAGTTTTAAGTGTCGATCTGGGGACTAGGTACTAGGGAAAAGGTCGCCTTATTCACACCACAGACTACTACTAGGCTAGATTAAAAAGCAAATATTAACATGTAAATGACAAATAAAAAAGATTAAAAAATGAACAAATGCTAAGACACAAGCTAAATAAAAGAACAGCAACAAATTAAAACAAAAAACAACAACAAGATAAGGAAAAATGCAACAAGAAGGAAGTGCGCTCCGGCGTTGGCGGTAGGCTCCCTTTCTTCCTGCAGCAGGAACATGCGACCTACAACAGAGTTAAATAAAGTACAGGAAGCTACCCTCGTCCAAAAAGTCATGGAGTCCGCAACTCTGTGTGCACGAACCAGTCCCGCGTACAAGGGATAAGTGGCAGCGATCCCACTCTAACGTGCACAAAGGTCACCCAGACTGGGTCATTCAACAAGAATGTGGCGAACACTCTGGGGTACAACGCAGTTGTCGCAATAGGGTTTTAGCAGTGCGTCCCGCAAAGGTATCCAATTCGCAGGCGACAGAAAGCTACTTGAAGCCGTCGCGGGATTTGGGGATAGATCCATGTGAACAGCCGTGGCGCAATTCTCTTGGGGTAGAAGTGCTTGCAGATAGCATTTCGAATTTTATCTTGTATATCGTGTGTGAGCTTGGCTGAGGTAAGCTTTAAAGGAATTAGCTTATCCTTCCATGTGCTATCAGAATGAAAATTCAATTTGAGAATAAAAATAAATTAAAGCATAGTTTCAGCACAATCTCTAAGGCTCTCAAGGGTATTTACTTTCTCTCCACATGGTATTTTTATTTCTCGTGCATTTGTAAGCTTTCTTCATATTTTTCAAATGCGGGATCTTGTTTTGAAATTTTTTAGACTATTTAGTTTTCCTTGGAGTAACACGACCTAAGATATCACTTATACATTTAGTGGGGCCCATTAAATAATACCTCCAATAAATGATTAATAGCTTCATTTAAAAGTGTGAGTTACCTGGTGATTATGAGAGTAAGGGTAGGGTGTTCGATCAGCCACCAACCCAGGTTTCAATTCCTAACAAATTCTATGATCTTAGATTCCATATGCAGTAATGATAAACAAATTACTATAATTATAGCTGATGTTAAAAGGAAAAATATACCTGTGGTTAAGTTTTCTTATGTTTGAAAACTATGTAAATATTGAAGATGTTTTTCAAAAATTTATTTTGTTAGTTCTTTTTTACCTATACCTGATATAAACCATAAAATATCGTGTTATTCCTTAACAATTCTAGTGATTTTGTCATTTACGGTCGTTCTGTAAAATACTAAATTCATGTTTTGGTGAGTTCTAATAATGAAAGGAAATTTAAACGACCAAATATACTGAATTTACTTTCTTCGCTTCGCTTATCTGATATGAAATCAAAAATCCAATTGTTTTGTTGATATTGGTTACACGAAGTTAGTATTACGATATTTTCCAGTCAAAAGAAATTAACATAAACCAATTTCATTTGCTTCAACAAATTAAATTTGCATTTAAAAGTGTGTTAAGTCAGAGATTTGTTTACTCACTGATTACTGTCTTGACTTTTCATTACTGTCAGTGTTATTCGCAAGTTATTATTTTTAACATCTGTGAAATCTGCTGGCTCATATAAATTACTTGCCTTCATGCCTGTGTGTGTATTTATGTTGTGACTGGGAAAATGAGACGCAGCTTCTCGGAAATCTGCTCCTATTTGAAGCTTGACCTCCTCGTCTTTGCTATCATTATTCACTTCCGAAAGTAGTCACCAAAATATTAGATTTCTTCATCTAGAAGTTCGATATTAAATGTACCCCCTTCATCTAGAGTTTTTACCATTTGTACATGTATATCTTTTGCATTGCATTCTAGTATACATAAAATACATTAGAAAAAACTATTTCAAATTCTAAAAGTATACCGAATTAACTCAAATTCAAGACGGCCTTAATAGGTTTTGGCAAGAGATGGTCAAAATGTAGAAGTCTTTGTCTCTACAGGCAAGTCATAAGATACGCATTGGCTTCTCTTCTAATTAATGTTTTTCCCTATTTACACTCGTGTTTCAACGTATTTATAGTGTCAATAAAGATTTGTAGAGAGATTTTATAGTTTTAGTGCTTTTTCTGAATGCCCGTTTAGCGAAAAGATATTTATGTTGCTATTTTCGTATTTAGTTGCTGTTGATAATGGTCATATATTTGATGCGCTTTTGAATGGTATTAGGATTACGTTTGGCAATGCAATAGTTATTGCCTATTAGCACTTTATAGGTGAATTAAAGATGTGCATAATCTTATGTTACATTCAATTAAGCGATGAAGCGCGATTCATTTGTTTTTCTTACATCATTATTTTTATTTCAAAACGAGTGGTCCAATGTGTTATTTGTGACTTCATACCATAGGAGATTTCTAATAATTAAACGTTGGAGTTAAAATTCTCAACAAAAGTGAGAAAATTAAGCCTTTAATGGCAGAAATAAAAGAGAAGGGTTCGATGGTACTCTAGAGCGTGCTCAAAGCTGTCTCGCTTGCATAAACAGCTCGCCGGTCAGGAGAGGAAGGAGGCTTTCTTCATCCATGGAGGACGTCCAAGATTTCTAGTCGAGGAAATCCCACAGGTCATGAAACCGGACGAAGTGAGGGACGTTAGGCTCGCCAGATGGTCCAAAACAGTGTTTTAAAACGTCCCCAAGGATCACTTCCAGGATGTGGTGCCTCCACGCAAACCTGAGAAGATTCCTTCCCAGACCCTCCTGAATCTTGATGCAAGTTCCTTCATTGGGACTTGCATGACGTGGTGGTGAGCCTCTTAACTCGTTCACGTCCCCGAACAAGGTCAGTCAGCTACTTGGAATCCCAATAAAGTAACACAAAGCATCTCCCTGGGAGTTCGATCTTCTTTGCAGTGGCCACTTCCTTTCGATTCTTTCCCCTATGGCTTAACATGGATCTCGTAAAGAGCGTGATGTTTTCGATGTTCTAACCGGTTTCTTTGGCTACGGCTCCTATCAGTGCCATCACAGCCGGATCTAAGATCTTAAAACAGTCCAGTTGAGTGGTCACTTCCTTTGACAGGATTATGGCGGACTTCTTTCGAGCTCTTCTCTTAGAAGGAGGACTCAGGTACATGAACTCGGCATCGCTTCCATCCGTTTCCCCGTGAGAGGACGAAGACGATAAGGCCACCTGGCCTGAAGGTATAACACTTAAGGCGATCTTTTTCTCCATCTCCGCATCCTGTTTTTGCTTCACCTCCGCTTTTTCCCTCTTCCGTTTTTTCTCTTGTAGCCTCGCTGACACAGTGTCCAGTCCGGTCATGGAGGAATTCGATCAATCCTCTCTTTGGCTGATTAGGAAAGCCCTGTCCTTCTCGTTTGTGGTGTTCTCAACTGTTTCTCTGTAATCCACATCGAACAAGTCATCAAATTCACCTTGAAAGATCTTCTCCTTCATCCTTGCCGTTTCGGAAGCTCTTTTCTTGTACTTCTGGAGACCCTCGTAGGCCACCACTTACTGGAGCAGTTTTGTCTTGCTGTAACAAAGTGTGGAGGTAGGGAGACCTGCCTTTTCCCAAATCCTTAGGACATTCTCCATGTTCTTCTTCGCAGCCTCCGCCTTTGTTTTCATTTTCAGAACGGGGTAGAAGTAGAATTTTTGGAGCACTTACCCCTTTGAGAGAAGATGGCTCCCGGTAACATTCTCCTCTAGGTGACTGATCAACTACCACTGTTTGCGAATATAAACCATCGCACCTGTTAAAGGAAAAATGGTATATTGAAGTTCTCTGTTCTTTTATTGATCGCGACTAAAAATGATAACTTTCAATTCCCTAAACAACAAGTAATGTTCGTACTAATTTAACACCGATAGAATGAAGAAATTGGTGACCTCTAGACACCAAATAAACACTTCCAAATGCCATTCCACTTGACTGACTGCCAATGTCACCTCAATAATGGACCAGGGGGAGAATAATGTGTCGCTCTCGGGGACCTTTATATCTTATCCGATCGATTTAAAAATTTTATGTGCACTTATACGACCACAAGTGGAACAAGAACAACATGTGGCCTGAAGTATCGCACAACTTTTATATTTTCACGATATGAACTTGTACAGCCCTAGTGCTCGATGTATAGTTTTCATATTTAACAGCGTTGAAAATTATTGATGACATAGGTAAGTAATAAGGAGCATAAGCAAAGACTTCAATGCAATATCAGATACAGCATGGAAAAGATCAATCATTTTAGACCAGAATAGTGGGGGAAAGTTTTCCAAAAATATCTTTTTCAAAAGAGTAGTTCAATATCTCAAGTACTTCTTCCTGTATATTATCTGAGAGAAGGTACACATTAACAATCATGGTGAATCTATGAATCTAATCAATTTTAATTCCAACTCGCTAAATTCAGGGAAATAAGTCTGCAGCTTCATCTGCAGTGGAAAAAGATGTGTTTGCAGAAGGGGCACCAATTCTAGGTTTTAGGTTCCCTTTCTTTTATTAAATGCCTCACTAAAGTGTTCAAACATGCTAAGAATTTCGTCTTTTATCTTACCTTCCATCGCTCTTAGCTTCATGACCTGTGATTTTCTATAAAATAAATCATTCTAGAAAAACGGCTTTGGAGGGATTGGTTTAATTAGATTAGACTTAAAATATGTTCTTTAAGCAGTCCAGCTTCTAAAACCACTGGTGGCCAGACAATTTCTTGCTGAAATCACTTTGTCCTGTGGACACGTTTGAATAATTCCCAAAGTTGTTTCTTCAGTGACTCTACTCTTGTTAATGCATTTTCCCATGTAAAAAAGTAGAATTTTTTTATTTGCTTCAAACTTTTGGCACAAAAGGCGAAATAGTCTTGTATTTATGGCACTTGACTAGATTGTATTTACCATGTGCACAACATCACCAACTGTTAATTCTAAATCTAGTGGCATAGTTTTAGATACCAGAGTATTTGGGTGAAACATACCATGTAGATGCCTTGTTTCAAGATTTGCCTCATTCATTCTTCTTCAAAACCTTATGGACGGCCGGGCATTGCTGGAGCTCGGCCAGTTGTGAATGCACAAATATTATTCTAAGAAAATCATTTAGACTAGATTTGATGAAGAATATCTTTACCTCGTTTTGATGACTCTAAATCATGGCAGAACATAAAATTATACTTGAGGTCTCCAATACTGATGTATCATAGAATCACCAGGATCTAGATTGCAAATTTGCCTAAAGATGCCTCTTTTTTTCACCAATCGCTTATTGTTTTATATTGTCATACATATCTACATTTCATTATTGAAAATATTGTTTGAGAGGTGTACCTGTGTGACCTCCTACTTAGAATCACATCCAACAACACAGCAAAGGCGATTAATTTAGGTGTAATGGTGTGACGCTTTTTTTCTTATGCAATTCTCAGTGATACGGTGTCCAATGCGTGTAATCCGATTTATTTTCTTGAAGGAGCTGTCCTGAATGACCAAAGGTGCTCGCTTTATTTCCTTTTCCTTTAGTTTAAAGAAGACAGCATTATTAATTTTCAGATTTGAAAGATAAATATTTAAATATTGCCTTAGATAGCTTGGTTTCATGTACTCCAGTCCTAAAACCTATTGGCATAGAACACAATATAGAAAGTTACTTCTGTTTTTGAGGACAGTATTGCATCCTTATCGAATGTAACTGTGCCCATATTGTCATTTCTTTGCTGATGAGTCCATAAAAATATCTGGAAACAGTTGGGAAAGCATTACGCGCGTCAGTTGAGGTTAGCTGACGGCAATATCCTAGTACACTTCACCCTCTCTCAGGCTGCTATATGAAAGTTAAACAACCTGACACGCGCATCTATAACCGTCGCACACACACTTTTTTCTTTCAGTAGATTTGAATATATTTTCGTCTGCCATATAATTACCTTCTAAAAACCCTCATAAATCACTAGTTTGAGAACCCCTAATATAAAGCGTTTAGATTGAGGTAAGATGAGCAAATTAAGATCACAAGAACAAAATAAACAATTAATCAAATTAGATAGAGAAGGAGCATCGCGGAATAGCGCAAATAACCGAAAGAAGCTAATGGACAGAATAGAATGAAAGCCCTTCCTAATCTTCTCCTTGACTATTGGTAAGAGAGAAACTTAGTTAGTCCTAAGGAAACCAGATAGTTAACCAAAATCGTATAAATTTGCGAAACATGCTCCGAAATTACCACCAAGAGTTTTTTGGTCTTAACTGGCTCCGAGTTGTACGTTATGAGGGTCATTATAAATTACTTGCAATCCAGTTTCCGTTAATATTCTCAATGGAACGATTTACAATATATAAAGCTTTACACTTTGGTGCGCAATCCACGTCCCATCAAACTATAATCCGTTATGACTGTTCAAGATAATTCCTTCCTCTGAAATAAATTTCCTCATGTCACTATTTGTTTGAAAATATTATGAAACTGAGTCATCTTACCTAGAACATGATATAAATTTGATTTGAAAACCAGGCAAACAGGTATTAAGCTACATATTATTAAGCAAGAAATGAATATTAGGCAGTCAGGCCTCTCTACCCCCCAAAGCAAATGAAATTACATCATATGTACCGATGTCTATTATTCAAAGTATACCTTTCAGGCTGCTCCTACTCGATACTTTTCCCAACCGAACTCCGACTATTAAGAACATGTGAGAATAGGAGAAAAGAGGTCATTTTGCCCAAGCAATGATTACTTACTTGTATACTTACCTCAGAAAATTACTAACTTTGCCATTAAAAGCACACAAATTATCTCTAGTCCATTCCGCCATAAAAAGACAAAACTTGAATTGCATTCCTCTCCCCCATAAAAAATAACTGGCATTTTCTCGTCGTTAAAAACTTAACCTAAGTTGTATCTCTATCGGCCTAAAAACAAACTTTAAATTGCACTCCACTCTGGCATTAAAAAGACAAAACTTAACTTGCATTCCCCTCAGCAATAAAAAACACACAACTTAACTTTTATTCACCTTCGTCATGATAACACACAAATTAACGTGCATCACCTTCGTCATAAAAACTCAACTTAAAATCCAAAACCTCCGTCCTAAAAACATAAATTAACTTGCATTTACTTTCCTCATTAAAGCACACAACATACTTGCATGTCCCTCCGCTGTAAAAAATATACAAGTTAAGTAATTCCAATCATCCATAATAAACACCCCTTAACTTGCGTTTACCTCCGTCGTAAAAACACACAACTTAACTTCAATTCTTCTACGCTATTTAAAATACACAAAATAACTCGCATTGCCTTAAAAACACTTCATTTCCATTCCGGTGTACGGACCTAGTCAGAACGTGGAAATTTATCTAACAACTGCAGGACAAAGCCACGGAGAACCAGAGCAAGGAATCCCTGCATTAGCAAGAGAAATAGGTGTTAGAGTCCCCACTATGAATCTGGAAATGAATGAGGACCTATGTTACCACTCGTACATTAGGCGTCAGGGACAAATTATGACAGCAAATGACAAAAATGAAGGCAAAGAAGATCCAGGGCAAGCTGAAGATACTTTTGCGCCGGGGATAACCCGGTTCTTCTCAGATGAAGACAACTTCTGCCAAGGCCAGTTGCACAACACAGAGAACATGGTGTGGCTTGGATAGAATCCATGTGACATTCAAAGTATCATGATGGCAAAGTTCCGCTATAAAGTGATAGTCTGTGGGTGTGTTTCCACTGGGGGCGACGCCATAGGTCTCATATCTTTAAGCAGGGTCTTAGGCTCAATGCAGACGGCTATGTCGAGCTGCCGTAGATTGTGGCACACTCTTAGCTGGGAAAAGATGCTGTTGGAAGGCCATATCTCCAGGAAGAGTGAGAAATGGTTATCTGAGAATTACTATCACTTAACCAGCACCATTTTCTGGCATACTAGATCACCTGATTGTAATCCCATGGATTTCTATGTATGAACGCGTTTGACAATGACACCAACCAATCTTCCTGCAAACCTAAAGAAGAGATGGTGGCTAAGATCAAAGGAGTTTTTAAAGATCTTCCCAGAGACACTGAGAAACGCATGCACCAAGTTACAGAGCCGTCATGAAGCCGTAGTCAATAGTCAACGTGTCAAAGTCCAATCTTAGGTCCTCTTATCCAAAGGTACAAAGGGCATATTGGAGGCCGATGTGGATTCTTTGGTACCTTCATTACCTCCAACAGTTGGATAAGGTATTCAGCAATAATTATATTTTCACTTTACTCATTAATTACTTTTCTCATTTTACTAATTAAAACTCCATGAATATCTATGTTTCACTCTTAATGTATGAATTTTTAAAGTCAGTCAAAAAGATTCAGATAAAATCTAAAATGGTTTTAATACAAGAGATGGTTTTTAATGAAAACATACATTATGTGAGCTTAATTTCCCCTTTTAACCACACAACTCTTGATTAGTTATTAAAATTAGGGTTTATTCTAATTTGTTTTTGCCATGTGTTTGTCATGTTTGTATATGGGGAGAAAGAATTAGTGGAAGTAGTTTAGTAGTTATTTTGCACCATTTGAACTGGTGATCACGGTACTCATTACCGCTGACTTATTATTTAATAGGGAATGGGTCACAGAAGAAAAGATAAACCAAAATGCGTATGTAGGTAAGTGGTTGATTGGTTAATGGTCATTTATGAAGGATTAAACTATTAAGCACACAAACTCTTAAAGAAAATACTATTTATGCTTGTTCTGGGCGACAAGATTTGTTTCACAAATTTTTTTTCTGTAATTAAGAGTTAGGTTTTGACAGCGTGCATTAGGTCACACTATAGAGCAAAGAGAAATTATTTATCTTTCCATATGAATTTAATAAAAATTCCTCACGAACAACAAATTATGGCATTGTTTTATATCTAAATATAGGGTATGTATTTTATGCATTTTCATACATAGTTTTAAAAATAAAATAAAGAATTTCATGTATCATTTCTGATTAGAAAACATGTCCTGAGCATGGTATTCGAAGAAATACCCGAGGAGAGGTGGGATAGCATGGGGTGTTAGGTGGGGATGGTTTTCATACGCAGATACGGGGAAATTGTTGAGCTTCAAGTTGCTTTCATAAATTAAGAATATTTAAATATTCTGGATAAAGTATAATTTCCGTTTTTGAAGGCGCTCACCAAAGGGATGGTTGTCTCATTGTACTTCTCACATTATCGCTCCTTAATTCTAATCTTAAGAATATCAGGTCGAAGTTAAACTCAACCTAGTCATCATTTTACAAAGTGCGTTTCAGAATACTCTTCGATGTCATAGCGTAGAGTTCGATATGATTAAAGACATAATAATTAAAAGAATAAATAATAAGCCAAATCTAAGGCTCATATTTCTTTGTTATAAATACTCGTACGTGTAGAACATAGAGAAGGTGCACGATCAATTAACTAAGATAAGCTTCATCGCCCTATAAACTTACGTATTGACTTCTGGTCAAGTTAAAACATCCCATTTTTAAATATTTGTATTGTATTACAAAGACAGCGTTCATCAACAACATGTTTTGTTCGAAAATACTTAGGGGTTATTAAGAAACGCCCCAAACGGGTTTGAAAGAGAGAGGATCGTGCAAAAAAGAAGAAATTTAATCTTGCAGTGTCATAAAGATTTTTGTGTATATATAAATATGAATAAAACAGTAAATTAAGGAGAAATAAATGCTAATAAGTTATCTATTACATAATAATAAAGAACAATTAATAAAATACAAAATTTGCCAAAGCATTAAACACCAGCAACATATAAAAATCAGCAGATGAAGCTTTGTGAAAATTACAGCAACACAAAACTTATACAGGAAGCTCAGTAGCGAGCCAAGAGTCTCTTGGTAGTGATGAGAGCATTTATTTTTCGAGCTATGCTTACCACGAGAGTGCGAAAGCATACCTTTGGCCCACTTCTCTATAAGGACTGCATTCAGTTGCTTATTGGAAGGTGCCCGACGACTCTTACGGCCTTTTTCAGGTCCTGGCAGTGGATATGAAATGAATTCATATCCAGAGACTGAGGTGGCCAGTTCATCACCTTTATATTGTTTTCCCGAAACCGAGGTATGGTGGAGACAGACTAGTGACAGGATGGATTGTCCTGCTGTAAAATGACATTACAGCCATTTCGAGATAAGTCTACAGCTGAGGTTAGCATATACTCTCTCAGTACAGTTTGGTGCTCTTTTTAATTGATAGTGCCATCTTAAACGGTGTGACCAACCAATCTTGAACTTGATATGCAGCCCTCTACCATTACAGAGCAGTCCCCTTCTTTAATCTTAACCGTATGCACTCTCGATACCATCAATCCCTTGTTAGAGTCGTCATAAGTCTAATGTTGCTTAGGTTTAAAAACAACTGTATTGTGGATTCGTCGAACCATAAGATACGTCCCTACTCATGTATGAGATAGTTGCGGTGATCATGTGCTCAACCCAGTCGACGTCGCTTCTTGTTAAAGTTTATCAGCAGCTTCTAGCAGGCATTACATGATTTTAGGCCTTGCGCAAGCCTTCCGCGACGAACTGTTCAGTCGAATGCAATAAACTGAGCGCCCTCTGTCTATTAACGTTGTAGCTGTACTACAGTTTTCTTACGAACCAGAAGGCTCATGCGACGCAGAGACCGATTGCTCCGTTTTGTATTAGCCCTGGGTCGTTCAGAATGTGGTCGGTCTTGGATGTTCCTACTTTCTCGGATTCTCTTCGATAATTCTGCAAAATCGGATTGTGATTCGTCGAGCCTATTGGCAAATTTTCGATAGCTGAGTCCCTCCTCGTGCAGCAGCTTGTTAGAATTCCTTCTTAAACGATATAGTTACGGGTTTTCGTCATTACTAAAATATTATCAGATCCTGTCGAAATTTATTTATCAACAATTACGATGTGTTATATAAAGATATTATGACAGTAACATACAGCCATTTTGGATATTTCTAAAAAGTTATTTTTTTAAACTTATTTCCATAAACAGGAATTAATATGTATTCTGTAGATTGATATTAACTTGCCTTAAACAAATAATACATCATCGATTTGCACACAAAATTACTTGTTTAATTGACTTAATGTACGAGTGCTTCTTTAGAGATATATTTTTCCTCGATAAAAAGAAAACTAACGGGTGAACCTCAGCACAAGTTTAACCTAGTAGCACATGTAGCACGTGCTACGGGCACCGTGGTGGTGTAAAAAATTTGTAATAATTAAGTTTTGGCCCTTAGGCAAAATAATTAATTCTTTTGTGTCTGGTTTTCTTAATGTATAGATCGCGTGGAATATTTATTTAACTCTAATAGTTACCAACTGCAGTGGTGAACGCTCCTTTTTGAAATTAAATAGAATCAAGAACGAAGTAAGACTCAGTATGGGTCAAACAAAATTAAACCATCTCTCTCTAATGAGTATTTTGCACTAGGTACTGAGGAAAATTGACACGTCAGGGATAATTGAGGAGTTTTATGTTGCCAAGTCTCGTAAGTGTTTGTTGTGTGAGCCACCACGTAACTAGGGGGTGTGCATTCACTTCGGCAAAAGGTTCCAAGATTCTCCAAGACAGTAGAATTAGTCTACTGGCTAAGCTACTGGCATGCCCGGTGTTGTTCTTTAAAATGAAATAAAAAATATACAAAATAAACCCCTCTTTTTTTAATTGAATCCTCCCAGCTAAACAAGCAGTTGTTTTAAATTCCTCAAATATATTTTTTCCTCTTTGCAAAGGAAAATGTAAGTGGGAGTGAGATACAATATATATATATATATATATATATATATATATATATATATATATATATATATATATATATATATATATATATATATATAATCCAAGCATTTTTATAAATCCATTTGACCTCAGATAAGTTTTTTGTCTGCTTTGATGTTAAATCTCTCTTCAAAAACATTGTCTTAGAAGAAACGATAAACATAATTTTAGAATTTTTACTGACGGAGAAAACTTTGCAGGATTTATCAGAAATAGATTTAAGTCTTCACTAAACCGAGTATTCAAATGCACATATTTTACATTTAACAATAAAATTTACAAACAAACTGTTGGTGTCGTATGGGAGCACCGATAGGTCCTTTATCAGCACATATTTTCATGACCCATCTGGAATCTAAAATATTTCAAGATTCTCCATCTGACTCTCGTTCTCTATTTTATAGATTTTGTTGATGACTTGTTTGCAGTATTTCAAGCTGAAGCATTCTTCCAATACCTAAATACAATTCATACAAATATCACATATACAATGGAAACGGAAACAAACTTAATCTTGCCATTTTTATTCCTAATTGCTTGTAAGACGCAAGATTACATTGTTACAACAGTTTTCCGAAAACCTATGTTCACTGAGTTGTGAATAAACCTTTTCAGTTCTTGTGACTTTAAATGCAAAATTTCAGCCATAAAAACCTCGTTATACCGTAGTTACCATCTCTCCTCCATTTACGACTCTATGCATCATGAATTCCTAAAATTAAAAACGTACTTCACAAATAATAGCTATTCGTCGTTATACCTTGATAAAATGATTCGAATATTTCTAAATTATATTTATTCACTAAAAATAAATATATCTACAGTCCCTAAACAGAGCCATTGTTTTAAGTTTCGAGAAATGGGAACTATAAATAAATTGTGCAGACGAATATTCTCATTGCTTTTTAAACAATATTTCTCTGAAATTGAATGTAGATTCGTATTTGTAAATGATAAATCAATAAAAAACATTTCTTTGTGAAGGATCAAGTACACGATTGTTTGCGCAATGGTGTTGTCTACAAATTTATTTGTCCAAGTCATTCCTCGGCTTCATATATCGGCAGCAATATGCGATGATCATTGGGGGCTCGTTATTCTTTGCATATGGTAATTACTCATAGATAGGCAGGGTATGTTCTTTCGGAAAAGGAACATTCGCCTATAAGAGACCACATAATAAATTGTAAAGCGTTAATAACAATAAATAACTTTAAAATCATAGCCAGCAATAAATGTTCGGCCACATTCAGGATCGCAGAATCAATATATATTAAATCTTTAAAACCAACTCTTACTTCATATAATTTGTCAGTTCCTCTTCATATTTTGTAAAAACAACAACCTAGCAAACCATACTGAATATTATTGTTCAAATACTCGTCATTTGAAATATTTCACCGCTTAGTGTTAAGGTGTGTTCTTCACTATAATTACGAAGACCTTTCTATACCATAACTTTGTAGTATTATCTATTTAAAGTGTTCAATTGTTGCATACAATGAATTAAGCAATTACCCTAATTTCTATAGTTATTACAATCCATTCATGAAAGTAATCTAAAGCTATATTTCTCATTCTTGTTAAATTGCTAATGAATTGTCATATATTCCTAGGAACCAGAAGATGTGCGCAAGAGCTCGAACTTTGTTAATTTGAATAAATGGATTTAGAAAAATGCTTGGATTATTTTTTGTCATTGGCTTCATCTTGAAAATTAAATTGCTCTTCGCCGGCCACTCACTCCATCGCCATATATATATATATATATATATATATATATATATATATATATATATATATATATATATATATATGTATATATATATATATATCGAAGAGGAAGTTGTTCCTTGGGAACCGAATTCGTAGGAGGAATAGGAAGACCAATGTTATCGCTCTAAACATTTATTTGCCGGACGTTTCGGTCTTTAGCCATGACCATCCTGAGCGGATTGAACTCTAATACGAATAAAAGAAATTTGTTTTTAAAGTGATACCCGAAAAAATTGTAAGGGCAGGGCCAACAATGAAAAATGAAAGGTAAGTAAAATCAAATAGCCAGGAATCCGAAAGAAAAACCAAAAGCAAAGAAAACAATTCAATATAAGTTAAAATACAAATATATGATACTAAAAAATATAGATGAAAAACAGTTGAATACAGGGGGTAAAGGTAATTCAAACGATCAATAAATGTGAGTAAACTAGGAAACAAAAGTTTAAAATTTAATAAAGCAATAGTGAAGCAAAAAAAATAAGAATGAAAAACATGAAACTAAGGGAAAACTTTTATATATAAGATCATTTAGATACCACGGGGACAAATATTCAAAATAAACACAAAGAATAAAAATGAAACTGAGAATTTTTAGACAGAAACTAACATCCTTTTGTTGGAGCTGATGATACCGACTGATTACTATGATCGGGACTAGCCAGGATTAAAGCTATGTAGTCGGGGGGATTTGGTTGGTTGTATGCTTCTTTGTTTGACTATATATACATATATACATATATATATATATATATATATATATATATATATATATATATATATATATACGTGCATATACATATACAGCTACGTAGCTGTTCCTTGTGCTACGGGCGCGGCAGCTCCTTAAATCGGCCCTGGTGCTTCTAACGCGAAAGCAAGTTCTGTAAAGAAAGAAAAGATGGCAATGATATAGCAAGTGAAAATGATTGAAAGATATATAACTGCTGATCCTCGTCCATGGATCATAGCCAGAAAACAATCAAATGAAGATGTTAGGGTGTGAAGGGCCGGTAACTTTCCAGGTATCAGAAGTTGCATGAATGTACATGCTAAATGGTGTAAATGCCGCATGAACTATGTGAAAGACAAAGTTAACAATTTGTAAACATTGCTTCGTATCTATTGTCTCGAAATGCCCGTCAGCCATTACAATATTAAGTGTAAAAACAATGCCTTGGTTGCAAAAAGTTACCATTTCCTACTCATAAATTAGGTCTAGAAAACCAGAATGCTATGTTTTGTATTTGGTCAAATGTGAAAGGAGTTATTCATTCAGAGTTCCTAAATATTAGGTAAATAGTTACTGCAGACATACATCTTCACGAATAGCAACGTTTAAACAAACCTCTTAAATAACAGAAAGCGTACTTTAATGGTCAACCGAAAGGAATGTCTGCCTACATCACATTGCACACTCAAGCGTGCCATATTTGACCTATGAACAATATATTTCGTTATGTTGGGAAGTAGTTCTTTATTCTCTTCCATATTCAGCGTACCTTTCACAATGAGAGTACCATTTATTTGATTTAATCCAACATCACCAAAAATGGCAAAGTTTAGTCTGTTATGAAGGAAGAAGTAAAGGAAATTGAATCATATATATCATCAAGGCCGAATGAAGTCCTGAGAAAGGAATCCATTGCTTATTTAAAGGATGGGACAGGATTGACAATAGTGATGGAAAAAAGTTTGCCAAATAAAACTTTGACAGTGTGTTAAAAATAATTATAATTTACATTAAAATAAACTATATTAATTTCATGACAAAATTATAAAAAACTATGACAGGATCAGAAATTTACTAGGTAAATTTCCCCATCACTGTCTCGACCATGGAAGAATGAACGAAAGCTGGTGTGAGACTGGCCGGCAAAATTAAGCGCGAACCAAGAAAATAGGTGAGATGGGACGTGTAAAAAGAGTGCCAATAAAAAGAGAAAAAAAAGTCAGGGAAAATAAAGGCTCTGTTGTCTTAATCTGTTTGGACTAGGGCCAATTTGGCCAATAGAGTGGGGCGCTATTTCAAAATTTCAAAATATATAGCTTTACTCGTTAAAAGAATTGCCTGTTCAACATGGGCTTAGAAAAAGAATTAATCTTTCTGAATTTGTGTTTAAAGGGTGCAGACCTAAACCTGATAGAAAACCCATCGAATGGGGATAAATTGAGTCAGGAATGGAATAAAGAAGTAATACTGTACGAAGGCGCGCATCGTCTACTCGAGTGGCTTCTGAGTAATCCCCGCATTATTGAAAATCTTTTTCACTCTATGCGAAATAAAATGCAAGAGTTTATAAATCGAGAAGAATATTTTACAATATACAAAAGATTAGTTGTCATACAGTAGTAATTTTACCAATAAAGCGGCTGTAGCCGTGAGATAATCGGCATAAAAGTTTCACGCTTTTTTTCATTTTTTCCCTCTCTCTCTGTCTGTTTGTCTGTCTTTCTCTCTCTCTCTCTCTCTGAAGAATGAAATTTCTGTCTTATATCTTTCGATTGATGTTGATGTTATGCAGCGTACCTGGTTAAGACTATGGCGTTTTATGTATTCACACACATCTTTTGTTGTACAGCAGATTTTCCAATCTACTTGTTTTTTGAAGTAAAAAATTTGTGTAGCTTTTGATGTTACATAAAGTCCCATCTTAAACTACATCAGTGGGAATTTTTGTAAAATCAGCGTGACTTTCATTTAATTCATCATGACCATTTGTGATAATGTAACTTATTTGCATCCTTTTCAATTTTTTAGCGCATTCAATGTTGACAATGTACAGTATTGACCTAGTTTAACTTATATTTTTGAATTGTTATTGGTTTGTGGCAAGGAAAATACAGACTCAGTAGTCCCTTTACCCAACCACAGGAGATATTTTTTGGTTTTGTTTGCACCATCAAAAGATCCTGATCGAATAAGTGTCTTTGGTTTGGTTTACAAAGTAGAGTCAGAATCCTCATTCTCTCCTCAACCTTTGCAACTATCCCTTTTCTTCCCTCTCCTAAAGCCCTAACGAACAAAAGACCTTTTTTATTGATTCAGATGGATCAAATTCATCACTTTTCTTCTGTTACAGCCATAGTTGCGAATCAAATGAATTCTCTTTGTAGTCAAATGAGAAGGGTAAGGAGATGTTGAAGAGGAAGAAATGATTACATTTACAGTGAAGAAGGAGAAGAGGAGGTGGTTTTAGGCATAGGTGGTAGTAGAGGTGTGCCGAGATGGTGGTTGTGGGTAGGGTCAGTGGTTTAGTGGTGAGTAGGGAGGGTGGTGGTACTCAAGAGCAGGGTATTGTTGGTGATGGAGTAGGTAGGGGTGCTAATGGTTGATGGGTATAAGACCTGATGATGGGCAGGTGCAGTGGTGTTGGTGGTTGGCAGGGGTGGTAATGGTGGGTGTATAGGGGTTCAGTTTTTTTTTGTATATGCGGTCTTGTTGGTAGTTAGTGGGTAGGAGTCCTGTTTTTTTGCCATATTCGGTTTCTGCTGGTGGTGAAGAAAACCGTCAGCTTAGGCAAACCCTAGAAATTCATACAGTTAATGATTTTAAAATAAAAAAGATAAATAAGGAAAATGCATGAGCAAATTTGAAATAAAATCAGGGCGCAGAACAACGTTATCTAGACGTCCCTCTTGAATGGGCTGATGGTGTGGTAGCGGCTTTTAAAGCCCTTCGGCATCTGACATTCTATTTGCATATTTTGGTTCGAAGTCCTTAACCACATAAACTCTCCGACAAACTTCACCCTATTTTCCAGCATGGGTGTGTTGGGTGTAACATGAGTAGTCATGCCCAATGACATATTTGGCGCTGCTTTCCTTCGCGGCATCAATGGTCGCAGGCGGTTCTGCAGCTATATATCTTTCCCACATTTTCACTTCATCTTTTCCCCTTTCTCTACAAGTCTTTTCTTACAAACTTCCTGCCCTAGATGACCTCAGTCGGTTCCTTTTCAAGTTAAAAAAACAACATTTAGCACACTACCCACTATATTTCATAGCTCAGACACGTCTTATTGAAGGTGGTTGGTTATCTGCAGTTACAATTTCCCTTCGACCTCAAAAGAGTGACCATTTCTCACCAAAGATTTTCATTCTAAATTGCAATACTGTAATTAAGAAGGTTAAATAATGGATTAAATTTTGAGGTAGGCCTTAAAATAACTCCACATGATACACCTTCTTTATATCAAAATTTGTTACAACTAACCGAGCAACGCCATGCTCTGGGTAGCACTAAACGTAAACTGAGGGAAGCATGACTTAATTACAAATATACAATTAAGAGACGATAGGACCACATATATTACACCCTCATGTAGGTTATCACATATAGTGCTAATGATGAGTGCCTTAACAAAGGAAAGTAACTATAGTATAGTTAGATGAAACGGGAAGCCAGCATCTCGCTTTCATACTTAGGAGAAAAACACATTTGTATATAATTCAATAGACAGATGGATCGATAGATAATAGATAGACGGATACGAACTTAGCAGTTCACCAAAGTTTACATTTTGTTTTCGGAAGGAGAGGGAGAATAATATAAACCAGTAGTAGTACGAGGTTCTTTTATAGTAACGTTTCGCTCCTCAGGAAGCTCCTGAGGAGCGAAACGTCAGTAGTAAAGAACCTCGTAGCACTCCTGGTTTCTCTTATTCTCCCTCTCCATTTGTTGCCATAGACTCCTATCAATTTTTTTTGCAAAGCTCAGCTGTTTTTATCTCAGTCTCTTGTAAAGGGTAGGCCCTCGGATTCCCATGCTTGACCTTTCTCATCATAGCTTACGGTGTTTATCGCAGGTCGACCAGCTTCGAGGGTCCCATTTTTGGCCTAAACTTCTGTAACTTACCAGTCTAATTTGCGTAGGGGAAGCGACTCATTCTCCCCCCTTTGTTCCCGACTTCCCTTTTCCCCCTTCGGACTGAAGGATATAAATGAGGCCGTGAGGCCTTTTAATTTATTCTGTTTGAGGATTCTGCCTGATTGCTCCGCTGAATCGTTGTCTGTCACTTAGCTTGACGTTGTTTATTTTTTGGAGACCCACACTGGATTCCTTCGTGCAGCGAGGATTGTCTGCAATTGATTCCTACCAGCGTTGTAGCGGCCCCTCTGTCGGCTTCATCGACTTCTGCTCTTCCAGTTACGTTTGCAAGTGTTTTTCTTGGGAAGCCGTTCGCACTGTGCATGTAAAAGTTCTTCCCCAGTTACCTCGCCATCTCCTCTTTGGGGAATTCTGTCATCTCTAATTCCTTCTCTCGGGTCTTTGGGCCTTCGAATCATCGTTCCGAGTGGTCTCGACGCCTTTCGCCCGATATCGGCGTCTGTGGGTTTCTTCTTCCCGAACATCTTCATCGCATTTACACCTGTCGACTTGGGTCGAATTCCCTCATCATCGCCAAGCCTCTTTTGCCTGCGTTTCCGACGTGGGTTATTGCTTCACTGCTCTGGTATCAGGTATCTTAGAGTATTTCTTTCTTCTTACGTTCCCTTTAAATTAATTGTTAGAAGTGTAATTCTTGTAACTTTGGGCCTTCGGGTAAGGGACGTAAGACAGGGCGGTTATTCCGGGAACACCTGTCACTAGAATAGAAAAGTATATTTCATATTTAACGGTGCATGTTGTT
This sequence comes from Ceratothoa steindachneri, assembly GCA_963969495.1. Taxonomy (NCBI): domain Eukaryota; kingdom Metazoa; phylum Arthropoda; class Malacostraca; order Isopoda; family Cymothoidae; genus Ceratothoa; species Ceratothoa steindachneri. Next base: position 120,387,477 of record OZ018326.1, read on the forward strand.
TCAGCTTTAACCAACCTATTCATAGAAATCAATTTTGTATGCGCAAATATCTTTTTGGTTAAAACGACTTGTGTTCGTTCGATGGTGATAAGCATTTGTGACTTTTCTTATTGTTTGATGACCCCCGTATAATTTGTTAACAACTAATTTATTTCATTTTAATTTTGTTATAAATAATACTGTAAATACTTTTTTAACTGTGTATTTATTTAACCCCTTGTGGATACCTCATAATTTAGCCCCGTTCTGATTAATTCTGATGAATTTCATATAGGCCTTTAGATCCCTTGTCTTCTATAAATTTTATGTGTTTATTTTCTTTGGACCGTGTGAACCGGGTTCCGCGATAGCCTTTACATCTCTCATATATAACCCAACTTTGTAATTGATTTGTGACCATAAAATGATGCAACAGCAAAATTCGCCCGTCTAACCATACCAAAACCTAAACACTGCAAAAACTCAGATTTTCTTAATATCTAATTCTCTGAAGTTTAATAAATTTTGTAATTAACATTTCCACCTCTAAATGGTATTGCTGCAAGTATCTGCCATGTAAGCAAAAATAACGAAAACAGTACTGAAAAATAAATGCTTAGGAATCTGCTATACTATAAAAAAATCGTTTTCTATTTACTAGTGCCACCCACTTCTAAGATAGGTTAGGAGAGAGTGTATGCCCGCACGCTGGTCGTAAAGGTAGTGAATAAACAGGCAGTGTTTGATATTAACATACCCTTGTTATGTTAATATTGATAAATCCACTTAAAAGACTTCTGAAATCTCCTCCCAAGTAATATAGGATTGGAAGACTTCCATTAAATTAGCCAATAGCTCCTCCTAAGTAGAATTCTATTGGTAAACCCTTTTGGAGGTGAACCCACAAATTTATATAAAATCCTTGTAAACTTTACATCAGCAGCCATTCCGAGCAAATCTTTTACTTTAAATAAAGCTAAAGCCATACAGCTCCTTTTGCTCTCTGCCACTGCGACGTACCAGGTTTCGAAGACGGGCAAGCAAATTATGTTAAATTGCTGTGATCACTTAGGATCACCGGCTATTCTTCTACAATCGAACTCCTTGCAAGCATCATCCTTCATCGTCAGATTACACCGTTTCCCAAACTACTAGGCAGTCCTTTCTCACAATGAAGAATTTCGTGGCCTTGACTGCCTGATCACCTTGAATTTTTGCCTCAACTACCGACGGAGGGTCATTGGCGCCATAGCCATAATTACAAGACAGAAGGGAGAACTAATTTAACAGTAAAACAGTACTGACGGTGGTCTCATCATTAGACTAACGAGTATGTAATTACGTACCCTTTCTCAATAATTGCAGGCAGAGTTAATGAAAAAGTCTTAAATCAATAACGGCTAAACGAATCCAATAATTTACCGCAAAGATTAGTCTAGCTACATAAAAAATTGAGTAGTTGTTCCTCATTTCCACACATCTAAAAAGAAGTTGAGAGGTTACAACATATCCTATGCTTCTTTGTGTCCTGAGCAAAAATGCCTTTTCTAGTAACATCCATTTATTTTTATACTAGAGAAAATTTTCTTCTAATTAACAAAAACAAATGTTGGAAAACAAATTTTTATCGGACTTTATGATTTCAAAAACAGAAGGACTTTGAAAAAAAACATCTTAGGAATTATTATTTACGAAACACATGAAAAATGATGAAAAATTATAGGTAAACAATAATTATCATAGAATATCATAAAGAAAAGTTTAGGCTTCAATACATGGTTAAATTGCTTGCCTACACCTGATTTTTACGGAACCTGTTTTTATCATTTTCAAGTCCCCCTACCACATTACCACACACAAAACAAAGAAAACTTAGTCGTAATACTTTTTAAATAGTGATTTTCTAACAATCCACGCGTTCTCAAAAGAAATATTAACATAGCCTCTCTCACATTACATTTTTAGCGCAGACTGGACATTGTTAATGATAAGTCGCAACCACTAATTATTCATTCGTTGCAAGAAAATTTAGGAATATTGAGTGGAATATCGATTGTTACATAGCAACTGTAGATTTGACTAATTTGGCCCAAAACCCTGGTGTCGAAATCTAGTAATAACAAAAGAGAAATCAAAGGAGGCATCCTCGCCAGAACATTTTTTACAAGAAGTCGTATAGAAAATGGCAAAGTTAGAAAAAAGAGACATATTAAGGTTAATTTCATTAATAAAAAAAAGAAAACATTTGAGGGCCGTTCCAAAACGATGATTATAACTAAGATTTTAATGAAAGGATACTAAATGATATATAATATATATTTACTTAGATTTACTACTCAAGAAAGAATAAATAAATACCTTTTATAGGAGATGAATATAAAAAAGCTGAAGAGTGGGTCCACCTTCCTTTACTGATCATTTTTTTGCCCAGTTGCTAGGAAATTTGATTTCTTCAGTACATAATACCTTATTCGAGTCTAGAACCAAATCAAGAACCTATTGGCTATATGCATCACATCATCCATCATTTTAAGAATTTACATCTTTTAGTGGAATAATCACATTAATTAGTTTCTTGTCCAAATTTGAAAATAAATCTTAGGATGTCAATGAGTTAAAGGTTACTAAATATATTCAACTCCAAAAGGCTAAACACACCTTTTTTTATTTCTAACACGAAAATGAAACTTTAAATCTTTTATATTTCTAGAAATGTAATTGATTTTAAATAATCAAAATAAACGTATGCCACCTAATTAGTAATTTTGTTTACATCCATTATTAAGACAAGACTTAGACTTAACGCGGTCACCTTACCACAATAATCTACAATTAAAAAATATATTATCGCTATGGAGTGAATCTAAATTTAGATTTCATCTGGCGATTAGACAGTGGTGTTTACGCTCAGATAGACCGTAGCCCATTTGTAATTTTGCCGATTTGTAAAATAGAAAACGGGATTCTCCATACATAAACACAGTTCTCTGCTCTCATATCCACTTTGATACTCATGGCTAAGTGGCAACGTATTACGCATTTTAGGCTAAATTTCATTTAATTATACAATATAAGATCAAAAGGAAATAAAACAGTGTAGGATTAATAAATTTTTACTTGGTTATATTAATTATTTTGTAAGTTCTGCAGTACAAATTATTAACCTTCAGATGAATTTTTCAGATTAAGCTATACAAAACATTTATAGCCATCAAAGTCTTGTACCTCGAAATATTCCTCAGTTGTTTCTGATTTTTAGAGCAGAAATTTGTATTGTTTTTTCCCTGGCTAAAATTTGGAAAAACTAGCCCTGAAAAAAATAAGGGTCGAAAGAAAATAAAACTAATAAATTTCGCTTAGAATTAAAATCACGTATTCAAGCAAAGTCACGTATGACAGCTGAAACTGTACCTTAAATATTAACTTTTAACTTTACCATTTATAAAGGTTTTCATGATGCTGTATATTATGGCAGCGAAGCAAATGCAAATTCATGTTTCTTAAGCTACACTTGGCAAATCAAATATAGTGCAGCGAACAATTAATCTGAACAATAAATTAGATGATATCACATGTTATGAACTATTTCTCCTTTATGATCGTTTAGGTATGACTGCAAACTGCAGAAGCATTTCATTCACCATTTACCCTGAAGTTACAGCTACAATAAGATGGCTATCTAAAGATTATACAGCAAAAATGCTGGTAATATTAGATCTAATACCTATTCGTCACTTATGGTTGTTCAAGGCCCTCCTCCAATAAGAGCACTAATCGAAAATAGGAGATTTAGGCATTCAGAAAATACACATTTCCAAACGGTTGTGGCAGAACACTGAAATGAGATAGGAGATTTAGGCATTCAGAAAATACACATTTCCAAACGGTTGTGGCAGAACACTGAAATGAGATAGAACCTGTTAATTGCATCTGTGAGAGGATAAAGAATAGGAACAGTGAAAAGTTTAAGGATAAAAAAAATAATATAAAGCTTCGCATTTGATAGTAAGGCTCTAATAATCTCTAAAATCACTAAATCAATAACAATATGGATTTTAATGTGAGGAGACATTTAAATTTATTGTCATTTTTATAACTATATTTTTCTATGCATACTAATACTAAAATATGCCTGAAATATAAAATTCAAGATAATTTATTATTTTCAAATAAAACTGATTTGCTACCATATTTCAGATATCATTCTAATTGTTCAAAATTTAGATAATAATAATTTAATCTTTTCATTTACATCCGAAATCCTTTAAACTATGATTTTTTCATACATTCCAGTTTAACAATAATTGGTTTCAATTAAGTCTCGCGTTATTTTTGGTCATTTTGAATAAGACGCCCTAATCTAGAACTCTTCATAATATGCAAGGTCACAGTCGCTGGAATTGATCATTCAGGTTCACAAAATAAATAAACTATGATACGATGAAACTCGATTTTATCGGTGAGGGCAAACAAAGAAAGGTACACCATAACAAGAGAATACCTCCTCTTTAGTTGCAACTGAATTTATTAGACATGAAAAAAAAGAGTAATAAGCCAAATAAGAACAGAGTCATCAAATCTGTTGGAAATTGCTTATGCATCCGGCCGTTTCACATCCTATAGAAAAACTATGTGGGCTAGCGAAACCCTCCAGATGGTAACTAGGAGTACGCATCCAACTTGGATGTTGGAAGGCAAAATGTAAAAGGCAAGGATGGGAAATATTCTTCCTCAGCTCCAGCCAATTAGCCGGCGCCCACGGCAGTTACTCTAAAGGTGATTGCTCAGCGGATCTATCTTGAAAGAAGTATCTGGTTCTATTTGAGAAAGACTTCCATACTGGATTAGCCATAGCCCGCTTGATAACAGATCTTTGAGTGTTTTAAGGCTAGGCACGCTAGTCTTCTCAAGCTTCTGCCTCGATTCATTCGGCTGGAGTGGATCAACCACTCGTTGTGAGTCCTTTCGTTTGGGTTACCCCCTTTTCCGGTGAGTAGGCTTTGAGTTACCTAGGGTTGGACCGAATGCCATCTTCCTGGGCATTTCAATCTTCCATGTCAAGCGACTTTGTTGATGAGCGTGAAGCTTCATAATTTTCAAAGAGTTCACAGTGTTGCTAGACTGGCCCGCTTGGCACCACCAGGATGAGTAGAATCTCTTCGTGTGTTCCGGTTGTGCTTTTCTTCTATCTCGCTTGTAAGATTGACAAAGTCACAAGGAGAGGAGACTTTTCTCATTTAAAATGCATTGGAAATCCCTGGAAGAGCAGATTTTGCCCGAACTATCTCATTAACTTATTCATACGAAACACTTACACAAACTGTACTTACATATATAGCCATGCACAGAGCACTTTGCTTTAAAGAATCAATTGGCAATCAAGCACAATTGACACACTTAGCTGAGAACAAAACAAAGAGCCATAGTGATAACACCTTTGTGGCACGAATGTCTTTACTTGGTTCGAGAGTAGCTAAAATTATCCAATTTATAGAGCATGTCTAGCTCAAACGTAGCGAAGAGTATCGAGATGGGTCTCAAGATCCATCACTCCTTTCTCACCACAAACTGAAGCCTAAAGGATAGGTCGACCAGCTCTTTAGTAATTTCTTCCAACGAGTAGTCAATTAAGTCTTTTCAGCAAGATACGCATATAAAATATTCAGAGTAGAGTATGAGGTTACCCAGGCAATATCACAAGAGCACACCATAGAGGAGTTTATTTGACATTGTATGTAATATCAGTTATATTAACTAAAATCATTGAAGCTTGTAGGCCTTGATGATACAATAAAATCTTAAAATTAGGGGTCAGGGTGTCTTCGAGGCTTGTTTCTTTTGGCATGGTAGAGCGGTGTCTAGCTTGTTTTCTCTAAACCTCCTGAATGGTTCACTTGGCAGCACGGACCCACCCCTTCCTGGCCTTTCCCCAAAACGAGGAAAGACGTGAATCCGTCTCCTGAGCATAGCCAGCGTGTGATGTGCTTATTTCTTAGTCATTGTGTTTCACTTTGGTAACATCCGTTCCCTTAGTATGTCCTACTTAAAGGTGAGATCAAGATTGTGAGATATTCTAGGCAAGCTATAATACCCTCATTTGAAAGGAATTTGCTTTCTCGGGCAAGGCCCACTAGTGCCTGACCTCTTTAGGAGTCAAACACTTTGGAATAACTACTTTGGAATAACTTTCGGACAGTTCCTTTTTCTCTCTTAAAAGATATCTGGGGGAATTTCAATTTTTTGGAAGAGGTTAGCGACGGGTCATCAAATGAGAGTGAAACTTCATCTATCCTAGAACACCGAACAGGAAAAATTTGTGGTTTCCAACAGCTGTGTGCATGTATGTATGCTGAAAGATGTATTTCTGTGCATTGGTTCTTGAGAATGAGCGGAATAGGGTAAGCTAAGTGGGATGAGGCTTTGCTATTATGTCGCTCCGCCATAATTGTTTATTTAGATAGGGAATAATTTTAAAAAAACCCTGAATGCATTTGATTTTCAAGATCACTTTCGACCTCATAAAGAAATAAAAAAGGATGATTAGCTATATAATGCTTCCAGCATCTTCAGTCTTTTCGCCCCCAAAATTTTGGACCTCCCAAGCATCACATTCTTCGGCTAGGAAAAGATGTTGATTGCGCCAAGCACGCAGCCCAAACGATGGGAAATTTTCTAGCCCTCGTCACCTAAGAACAGTCACATGGGAGAGGCACTTCAACACATAATACTCTAAGGATTTTCTTATAGAACCTAAACAACTTATTCAATTAATCTCGTCCTAAGTCCAGTAATACTCAATCTTTTTTGTTGTAACCAATGAAGGGTAAAAGGATTTATATTGTTCCAAGCCTTCCTGCCGATACAGCATAAGGTAGTTAGTTTAGGTCCATACTATTAGAAAAATTTTAAGAATTAAAATTGGAGGTGTTAATGAGGTGAAAATGATGAGCAAAGTTAGGGCGCAGTTGTTCTAGGTAATTAGCAACAGAGCATAACCTTTCTTGAGTGCTTATGAGATCAAAAGGCACGCAAGCCTTCAAATGTTACTGCAACATGGTTGCCACTGCTATCTGGCACTGCCAAGTAAACGAGTAAAATGGGTTAGTAGAGAATGAGTAAAACGAAAATGTGTAGAATAGGCAAAGTTCAGTTCATTTTGAGACTAAACGGAGCACTAGAGCCGGAACGGCGTTACACTCCACCAGCTCCCATCAGTAGCATTAACCATTGGTCCGTCTTTGCTAGTCCTTGCTCAAAAGCAACTTATTTTCACTTGTGGAGTAGAGATATGTGCTTATGACTGCTAAGAATTCAGTACATAAAATACGTTTCTCTCGGTACGTAACATTCGGCAAAGGAGGAAACCGTCGAGGAAATTTCGCCTGACGCCTCCTTAGATTTTTCGTGCAAAGTGAAATTTCAATGTTTTGCCTTAACCTTTCAAAATACGTTTAAGTGAATGTGGTACACATCAAGTACACACTCAGTGCCAGTGCCACGATAAATTACGCGGATTACGGCAAGTTCCGGACCTTCAAACGACCCTTCGAAAGGTAAAGTGCTGAAACTGATTTTGGACTTTCGTTCTTCTATCCTTCTCACTTACCCTCTCCCCCCATAAATCTTGGACATGACTATTATGACTTTAACATGACCGACGACGTTCTCAGGATTAGCCTGAGGACTCTCCCCGAAAGGACAAAACCTGAGCGGGGAGATGTCTTCTCCATTGTCTACGGGGAGCTGGATGTGGCCCTCGTTAGACTTGTTGACACCCCTTTTGGGTATACGGCCATCTGCCAAAAAGAGTCTGATGCTGAGCTACTAGCATCAGACAAGGGAACCCAAGTTTTCGGCTCCATTAATTTAACCCCCAAAATCCCCCCTCAAATTCAGGCACACCGCAGTGTCGTCTGTCGCCGGCTCGACTCCTGGGTGGGTAGCCACTCCAGTACGGAGATTTCGGAGGAAATAGAGAGGAATCACTCCTGGGCCAAGGTCTCGGAGGTTATAAAATTTAAAGATTACACGCACGTTTTTAAAGTCGTGTTCACCGAGACCGGTATGGCCCAAAAGGCAAAAGAGGTAGGCCTCCTCCTGTTCCACGTCAGGGTCTGCCCTGAGCAAGTGGAAAGGGAGGAATTTACGCAGGTACAAACCTGCTTCAAGTGCTACAAACTAAATGAGCACACGACCAGGTCCTGCACAAAAACGGAAGCCATCTGCTCCATCTGCAGTGCGACAGGTCACATCTGGCGGGACTGTAAAAGCTCCGTCAAACGTTGTATAAATTGCAACGGCGACCACGCCGCCATGGCTATGTCATGCCCGGCAAAAAAGAATGCAATTAGGAAGCAACAAATGGCCAAAAAGAACGAGGAAGAGGCTAAGGCAAATTTAACGTATGCAAAAGTGGCGAAGGCCGCTGTAGGAGAGGTAGCATCGCAGCGCACCTACCTTAAGGTAGAAAGCGAGCAATCTACCAAAATTATGTGCTGTATTTATTACGCGCATATAGCCAACCTCACCATGCCCGGAACCTTCAAGCAGGAGTTAAATCAAATGCTGAAGAATAACGGTATGGACGAGATGTGGTTCCCAGAGAACCCATGCTCGGAAGAAGTACTACGCATTCAGATGCAACCCCCCACATCAATTCCTGCAGTGAGAAAACCCAAAAATTCTCCCGCCACCCCCAACCCAGCACAAGTAGTTCCTCAAAATAACGCACCTTCAAGCGCTCCCACCAATACTGCTCCTGAGGTGATCTCACCAAAAGGAGCTAAAACAAAACATAGACAGTGTAGCCGATCGAGGAAATCACCTCTCCGCCAGAGGGGCAGATCCACTTCCTCATCTAAGGAGAGCAAGCATGCCTACCTTGGGAAGAAGATGAATCTGAAGATCTTCGCTACATCTGACGTCCCATTCCCCCTTCATAGAACTAACAAAGACGTTAGTGATGGTATCACCACCGGGAGATACAAATGGGAATTCTCCGATGACCTTCCAGAGAAGGTTGTCGAAGAGGCCCTCATCCTCGGAATGGTGCGACTGGACCTGGACGCCTTTGTAACGATCTCGAACGCCGAATTAAAAAAAAAGAGATCCGGCAAGTGCCGATCTCCTCCTGCTAGCCCCTCCTCCCCCCCAAAAACAAACTCTTAAAGAACGTTAGACTGACTAACAACATGGACAGACTAAAAAAAGACTTGACTGTGCTTCAAATGAACTCTGACGGATGGACTGACAAGGAAGCAACTTATGGAAATATCATAAGGAATTGTGATCCTGATATCGTTCTGATATCAGAACACGGTTTAGACACTACACAACAGACAATTAAAATATTAAATTACTCCGTGACGACAATAAACCACAACCAGGGGCGCTTTGATGGCGCCACCATCGCAGTCAAAAAAGGCATCCTCTTCAAGCTACTCCCCTCCTTAGACGAATCATATCTGGCTGTCGAGGTCCAAACCACCCTGGGACCACTTGTGGTCTCCACAGGGTACCAACCCCCAAGAAGAGACTATATCCCCATGCACAACTTCCTCCAGCTGTGTGCACATGGGAGAACAGTCTTGTTTGGGGGGGACCTCAACGCCAGATGCAAGGAATCTGGTTATACCGGAAACCTAAATAAGAAGGGAAAGAACTTGAAGAACCTTATTGACAGAAGTATCGTTGCCCGCATCCTGCCCGACTTCCCCACCTACGTCACCAACTCCTTCGCAACCAAACCAGACATCGCCCTAACCAGCCCTCAATTCCCCTATAACTACTACATCCAGCCCGGGCCCTTAATCCCCAGCGACTACGTCGCAACACTTATCAGAATCTCTTCAAGCCCAATACAAATACCCGTCAGGGAGCGTAAATGCTACTCTCGAGCGAACTGGGAAGAATACCGTACTCTTCTCGGTGAATTCAGAGCGCAGCCCCTGGAAGAAGCCACCCTGGAGGAAATAGATCAGGAACTGGAAAGGTTGACGAAGGCTGTGGTGGAGGCGGACCGTGCAGCGGTCCCAAAAACCTCATATAAAACCCTACCGGCACCAAGATGGACACGAGACCTCTATGACTTATCTGACGAATACAAGAGACTTTTCGAAGATATAAGACTGAATAACACTGACAGAATAAAAAACAGACGCCTACGAGAACTCAGGACTGAGATGAAGACTCTCATTACAGAGCAACAACAAGTGCTCTGGAATGAACTAGTCGATAAACTTGACGGAGAGACGGACCCCCGAACATTCTGGAACTCGCTTGCCAGACTGAAGGGTAGGCCGCCACAAAAGACCATTCTCCTAAGTAAAGATGACGGGACAAAAATGGACGCGACAGAGACGGAAGAGGAGTTCAGAAGCTACTGGAAGGATGTGTTTTCCATCACTCCAGAAGAAAACGAACTCTTCGACCTGGACTTCGAAGAAGTGATACACGAAGAACTAAGACCCATAATCCACAGGACGTACCCCTTCAATAACACGACAGCTGACAGAGAAATGACTGGTTACGGAAGAAGAGTAACCATACTGGAACTTATGACTACACTTCGCTCCTTCAGGCAAAGAGCACCGGGAAAAACAGGTCTGACAAAGCTCAACTGGCTAAACGCCCCTCGTAACATCATAGAGGGGCTGGTCAACCTGATGAATGCGTGTCTGAATGTCGGCTACTTCCCGGATGAATGGAAGATCGCCAAAATGATCTTCATTCCAAAAGCCGGGAAGCCGCCCAATAGACCAGAAAACTTCAGACCCATCTCCCTCCTCGAAGTGGCTGGCAAGGTCTTCGAAAGATCCTTGGTAGCCGCATCCAAAATTTTATGGAGGAAAACAACCTCCATAATGAACAACAACATGGATTTAGGAGAGGGAGAGGGACCGACACAGCACTAGCAGTCATCACCGAAAAACTGGCGAAGACTGCTAGCCAAAAAAGGTACGCAGACCTGGTGCTCAGAGACGTAAAGAAGGCGTTTGACAAGGTATGGAGAACTGGTCTCCAGTTCAAAATACTTAGACTCGGACTAAACCCCAGACTAGAAAAAATTACATGTGACTACGTGACAGACAGAAAAGCTTATTTACAAATCTACGACCGTACTGGACCAGACTTTGAACTGACTGCAGGTGTGCCGCAAGGTGGGTGCCTAAGCCCCCTCCTTTACAACATATACACCCTTGACCTACCAAACCCGGTCAGGGAGGACACCCTGTATGTCCAGTTCGCAGACGACGTCTCCCAGATTGTGAATGCCCCGTTCAAAAATCCCGAGCTCATGGCGGAAATTACCGCCAGAGAAATCGACCATCTGAACAGGTTCGAAAGAAGATGGAAGATTGCCACGAACTCCCAAAAGTTCAAGGTGATTCCATTCTTCCGTAAGAGACGGGCGCATATCGAAACCGAGAACGCCCGGATCCCTTACAGCAACGACGGGACGGTACTTGGACTGAAGATAAGTTATAGGGGATACGGTGGCCACGTTGCTCGGGCAGCAACGCGTGCGCGAGTAGAGCTTTCTAAGCTGTACAGGTTCAAGAACCTGAACACAGCTAACAAAAAGAAAATCTACTTCGCGCTCGTAAGGTCGAAACTATTGTATCCACCTATACATGTCAATGTCAGTTCCAAGAACCAAATGCGACTCCTTCAAAGAGTACAAAACAAAGGTGTGCTCTTAATAACAAACACCAGAAGGAGAGAACGGAAGAGGCAGAGGGACCTTCACCAAGGCATCCAGTTGACACCAATCAACTTGGAGCTGCAAGGAAGGGCCCAAAAAATCTGGGAGAAAATCCCCAGACTTATGACGGACGAGTCTAGACAAAGACACATCGACATCCCGATACAAGACATCGACAGAAGAAAGTTAGACTTTGTCAGCAGCAAAGCACAGACAGAAAGACATATAGACGCAATCTACACATAAAACAAATCACTTCACACAAAGACACGCACAAGGCTGAACAGAAGAAGAATACTTATGACATCTTAGATACACCAAGAGAAACATGAATACCATAGTATAAGCTTACAAAGGCTTGAATGCTATACCACTCACAATAAAATACAAATTACGTTACAACCTAATATAAAACACTACACACTACAAGTTAAATGACGATTGACATCAAAAGAACAAACAACAAAAAGAAGAATACGAGCAAACATCGAAACAAAAAGCTATGCAAATAGCAATCCAACGACTTAGATCGAATAAAAAGCAGAGATAACAGTACGAAGAAGAACACCAATATTAGAGTAAAAAAGACTAATTAACATCAACATCAACCCTAACAAATGCCTGCGATTCCCTATCACCAGGGAAAATCCTCTCCCCCCCCCTCTATCACTATTCTTTAATCAGGGTGATCTATCCCTACCTAATTACCTACCACTATAACATACATATATGCATACATGAGGGCAATGGCTGTCGTATGTGTGTGTATGTATTTTTCTTTTCACTACTTTTTACATCCGAAGTCCGAAGATATGTGCTTATCTTAGCCTTTGCAAAAAGAAAGTATAAGATTAAGCCTAATTTAAAATATATAGGCCAATAAACGTAAGCAAAGTTGTTATATCTTTAAAAGAAAAAAATATATAATACAATAAAACCTCCAAAAGATAGGGGATACAAATTGACTCCACATGTTACAAAACCCGAATATCCCTATTAATTTGGAGATCTAAGTCCTTTCCATTCTTATATTTACATCCATACAAAATATATAGTCATATCGGAATATCATATCAGTTTTAACGTCTTTTATATTTTTCGCCGTTCTTCAAATATAATCTCTTGACCACTTATTAAATTGTAGAAGCGATTAATTAATGAAACGAAGTTCTCTTTTAATTTATGTATAAATTGACGTCAAAAACTTTTAATATGTTGAACAAAAGTTGTGGATTTAACTTTTCAACAATAAATTGTGAAATTCATGAGTTCATTTTTTAATTTTAATGTGGAAATTTCTATCTTCCAACTAATTAGAACTCGGTAATGGAAAAAAAATGGTGTTTTATTCTAGGAAGAAAATTTCAGCGCTTAATTTGTAGTCAACATTAAAGACTCAATTCAAAAAACTCACATATGGATGAATCTACAAAGTACACGTTTCTACACACACATACACAAGTAGTGATAATCTCATATGAGGATAAAACAAAAATTAGGTAACAAATAGGGAAAAATCATGTTAGAATTATACAAAGAGGAAAGAGGTGTTATGATAATCCTAAATAAATAAGAAATTGATCAAAAGTATATATTCTCCAAAGAAACAATGAGAGAAAGATAGATAAAGAAAGAGAGCATGAGCGCGCGAGAGAGATAGAGCGAGAGATAAAGACCGAGAGAGGGTGAGAGTGTAAGATAGAGAGAGAGGGAGAGAGAATATGAGAAAGAGAAAGATTGGAGACAATGAGACTGAGAGAGCGTGAGAGGGAGGTCGAGTGAGATATGGCCAAAATGTACCCTTTTGTATATAAACTAACTGCAAATATTTCAGAACGTCTGTATTTCTATCGCAACATCTTCTATAACTTTTTGACACAGAAATTTAAAGGTTGTAGAAATAACTGTAAAATAAACCACTGGTATATCCTACATAAAGTTAAGGGTTAGGCAAATCTGGATCAAAATACTGAATGTTATCAGTAGATAAACAATTTACTAGAAAAATTAAAGTGTACAAAATGATCCGAACGACAGCGGAAACAAATTTCTTTTGGAAAATAACGATTCAATTAGTGGAAAACATTTGTACAAGTTATGAGTAAATAGTATTTAGTGTGGAAGTCTTTATTCTCGATGATGCCTTGTCATCTCTCGCTTACAGAGACAAATCAAATGTTGGCACGCTTCTGCATTATCTCCCTCTATACATCTTGAGAAATTTCCTATAATTCTTGAACGTTTTTCGGATTCCTTGCCTTAGAACAGTGCTTTACAACCTTTTTTTCTGTATTTTCCACATTCAAGCAACTGACTTGTTCGGATTTCCCCTGCATACAGAATTACAGAGACTGTAAAAACTAATAAAATGTAAAATAATTGCTTGATAATGCAATTAACATAATAAATAATTATTTATTTATTAGATTAAAAGTTTCTTTCTTTAGTTGTGACTTAGTCGCTCAGTGGCACTCACTTTTATCTCTTTGACGCTTTCATTCTTTATACCGAACCTTTACTCTTCCTCTCATCCATTCTTATTTTCACTCTTACTTTTTTATCTCCACTCAAAACAAACACTGAGTGGAATGGCTGAAAGAGTTTGTTGCTCGATTAATGCTAAAATATCAGGCGCGGTAGCAGATTGAATGCAACGCATTTCACATTGAACTTTCAAACCCTTTCGTTGTTTGAGTTTAATAATAAGGAAAGTTGAGAAGAAACTAGGCTCCTAAAGATAAGTTGTGGAAAAGAGAATGAGAAATTCCAATGCGTTGGTGCTCAGCTCTAGGAACTGCTCCTCACACATGAAACATCGAGCTCTTGTGCACAAAATTCATTCTTCGAGTCATGTGATCCCCAAGACCTCAGCTTGCATTTCCTCAGGGTCATCATCCACCTAACACATGGATGGGTTTATCGTCAACCTAATTAAATTGAGTGTACTTTTGATACCATTGAAAAATCTATTAACTCCTCCTTCAAATGTTCCAAATTGGGAATGATTTCTTCCTTTATTAGGTTTTTTAAACGCTGAGAAGCTGCAACATTTTATTTTTTTATTTCTTAGTCGTCTACCCGAAAGCTGAATTTTTTTCTAAAATCATTGATGGCATCAACGTACACAATCCCGTTGTTCCTTACTCACTGCAATTTCTTGTTTAATTCATTCAGATCTTTAAATATATCAAATAGATAAGCCATCCTGCTTCGAATTCTTGATTGTTAATGACAGACATGCCCACCTTGTTTTTAGCACACAAAACAACAACTTTACTTCTTCCCGCAGTTCGAAGATCCGAGTAACATATTTCCTCTCGACAGCCATTAAACTTGCGTATAAAATAATAGAGAAGTATATTCCGCGTCCATGTTTGTACAGAGTTTGGGGAATTCTCGCGTGTTATGGGTTAAATTTTTTACGCGGTTCTCAAAGTTTATGATGATAAACAAACCTGAATAAAAGTTCTTCAGAATTGTTTTGGAAGCAAGAGCCTCTCTGTAGATCATACACTGCATTCCTCTCACACTAGACGGCTTCTACGAGAGCAACACATCCTGAAAGTGAGCCAAGTATAATAGTTCAACCATCCGCTCAAACCCTTCCAGTTTGTTTCAACGCAGCTCCCTAACTTTGAAGAAATCAGCTAAAACTTTCATCACATCAGTCTTTCCTTGTCGTCTCTAACTGTTTGCAAACGAGAAACTGTGGATTCATCCCTTTGTCGGTAATGTAGTAAATGAAAAGAGTTAATTGTGAAATGTTTGGCTATATCTGTCGACTCTTCAAGCTGAAGGGCAAAAAAAGGGACAACATTATATTTAATACTATATTTTTCTTGAAGTTTTCAGAAATTTTAGCAATTATGTTCTTGATAGTATTGATGGATAAGGAAATCTGCTTCATCATCTTCGATGCTTCCTCTCCTAACCCAAGCCTCACAGTTTCATAAGCTTTTCGCCCATCGCGTGTGCTTTAATTTCCTTGGACGCTGGTTCTTGGAATTCAAATGCGAATGAGCATTTAACAGATGTTGCTTCAGTTCAACCGGTTTCATGATACCATTCGAAATGGATTTTAAAAAGCTGACAAATTGAGTAATATGTACACTCCCCTTGACAAGATAATTACATTACTATGATATTCTCTTCTGTGACTTCTGGGCAAAAAAAATCCAAGGAAAAAGAATCGTAAAACTACTTGTACATACTGTTATTTTATTATACTTTTAACAGTTTTTAGATGTCATCCTTTTAAAAAAAACCTTTTATGCATTAAAAACGTACAAAATAATCTCCAAATGGTCCCTCGTCCTGGTAAGAAAAAGCGGTACTAGTTAACTGACAATGAGCTGATGTAGCCCGCCCTATCCTGTCTGGCCTCAGGCGTCGTACCATTTTACAATATTGGTAATTATATCCCTTCTTCCATCATATATTTTTTATCGATAAATAAGATGTCCATTAATACTATGAATATCCTCTTAAGATATTGTAATGCCAGACTTAACTTGTAAAAATCAGGATTAAATAATTCATAATTTCAACGAGGTGCATTGCGCTCACTACACACTTACACCTAGCCTACACAACCGCTTGGTCAGCACCAAAGACCTATTCCCTCCCTCCTCTCACTTTTTCATGACAATTAATAATAAGCAGTCATGACATCACAATTCTGAAGAACACCTAAGGTACACACTATGAAAATAAAATGAATAGACATAAATGCCTCATTGAAGTTAGGTAAACAAAGCTCACAAGAGTAGAGCAATAACAAAAGCATGTGTCACTCGATGATAAGTCTTACAACCATATCAGTGTTGCTAGATTCACAACGCATACTTATCATGCTGATTTAGAAAATTATGGAAATTAGCCTAAATCTTTCGAACATAGTCACTATTTAAGGCAATTGAAGCAAAAATTTGATTTATATTTTCTTCTAATACTTAAAAAAAGTCACATGACACATTATATGAAATTTTTTGTGGGCTAATAAATAGTCATTTTTATTTTCTACAATCATAAAATTTCCCTCTAGTGGAAAATTACCCACTGGTTAGGAAATACTTCTTCAGACCTCTCTCCAAGTTTCTTTCATACATTTTTAATGAGATTCAGGTGGAGACTTTGTGTAGTCCACTTCCTAACAATGCTCTGATGGTAGTCCAATAATGACTTCACTGACATGGTCGTGTGTCAGAAGGTGAAATCATTCATGAAAATTGCAGGTTGGGATTTGGAGATTCTCAGATGGAGTAAAGCAAACTGTCGCAGAAATTCATTGTACACCTATGCAATCTATGTGCCCCAAAACGCACCAGTATCTGAGTGTCTTCTAGCGAAATCACGCCCCGATCCATGACACATCCTCCACCGAACTTCACCTTCTTTTGGTGCAATTGCGGACAATCTTTTCCGTAATCTAAGGTGAACAAACCTCTTCTCCTCGGCTATGTTAAAATTGGACTTATATTTGTCAATAAAGTGGACTTTTGTCCATTAGTTATCTCTCCGTGTAACGTGCTCAGTGACGAATACAAGCTGAGCCTTTTTTTTTCGAAATTTTCAATGGCTTGACCGTAGGTATGCAAGCATGAAGATTCTCTTCCCTTGTATGACATGACGCAGTCTGCTTTGAAACATTGATGGCCAAACTTCACAAATCTCTCAAAAAACTGTTGCCTTTTTCTTGAAGCGGTCCTTCTCCAAAATTACGGTAATTCCACATTCTCTCCTTTCTGACGGTTTCGTTAAAATTACGGTTTGATTTACGACTCTGAAATTATCCGGTTTTGTCAGAGGTTGAGAGAGTCTCTGCAGCGGCTCCAATTGAAATACATTATGGTGACACGCATATTTATGATTAGCTCACGGACCGAAAAAGCATGATATAATTCTTAGGCGCGTTACATGGACGAGAGCTGTTAAGACTATAAATCTAACTTAAAAACTGATGCTAATTATATTCAAATAATGCCGGTGCCCTCTGCACGAAACCTAAGCGGTCCTATCATTTTGAACGCTTTAAGTTTTCTGTGTAGCTTATCTACTGAAAATTTTCGTTTTATTCATCAAAGTTTTCCTTACATTTACCATATTTAGTTTTTACCGGTAGGTTATTGTACACTTCTTTGAAAAGCTTGGATTTTCTTTGGAAGAATAATAAAAATATATATGTAGATTCTTTCTTATCATTTCGGATGGTACTCTTAGTACAGTTTCATTCCAATCACTATAAGAGCCTTATTCTCTCTCCCTTTTTTGGCCTACCCTTAGAATTCCTACACCTAACCTAAAAATAAATGATCTTTACCTAAATTTTTGGATAAATATAAAAACCAATCTGAGAAAACGATGCTAGGAAATAGATCTCTCACCAGTTATTTATGATTGAGAGCACCAGCAAGGTTATACCGAGCGGCCAAACAAATATTTATAAAAGAGGAGAAAATCTTAATAGCATACTTATATTGCAATTAGTAATATAACAAGAATTTTGGTACAGATAAAAGGAAACAATTTTCTCCTATATTTTTTAAGAAGCTCACGAAAATGACATTCTTTTATTACAAAATCACTCCAAGTTTTAATAAATTGCGAATTGTGAATTAATAAAATATTAAAATTCACCATAATGGAAAGTTGCCTTTGAAATAATCGAAGGATGGTCGAATATGCTTCCAGGCTTTGAAAAATTGTTTTATAAGATCTAATTTTATATTTAGAGGGGAAAAATTATTTTTATTTATTAACGAGGTGTTGAGGAAGGATGATGTGAAAATAACTATTGTTTTGGTCATAAGCGGCCATTGCGATCGTTTGCACTGTTCCGTTCAAACACGACTATCATACTTACTAGAAACCATTTTGTATTGCTACTACTTTTATTTTTGCGCATATTTTAATAAGTGTCTTTTAAAATAACAGAGTGAGCAAAGGGAATTGTGAAAGATAACTTCTGTTATACAAAAACCTAGCTTTGCGAAATAAAGCGAGCCATCTTTAATAAAACTCTCCTGACTAAGATCATAAGGCGAATCTATTTCTTCAAAGAGCCCTGGAATATCATTGCCAAAACTCAAATTGTTAACAGTGAACAAATATCTTATATATCATCAGAACTAGTAGTTGATGCAAAAGTTACTAGGCATTTTTAGTTGATTAACTCTGTATGAAGTATAGGTGCACACGTATGCAGTCCTAGTTCCCTCCACCCCTCCTCGAAAAAACTCAATCGAAAATAAGTCGAAATTAGTTTCAGTACGCATGTTAATGATTGTGTATTGAAATTTCTTGACCTAGTAAAAGAGTGAACGGTTTTTAATTTGCGACGATCTTATTACAATATAACTAATTTTTTCTACTAATCTAATATATTTTGCTAGAGTTCTCCACTGCTCTATGCATACTCGGCCTGGACTTGAGTAGTTTCCCGTGTCTTTGCGGCCCTTTATTCTGTAGGTCAATAGTTCATCTTAGGAAAATTAACCGCCGATGCCCCGTGAATTGGTATTGTTATATTCACATACTTCATATCAACGGTTTGGAAGAGAGGAAAAAAAATAAGTCAGCTTGTAAAATCAAAGCGATAGAAATGGATGATGTCGGTGAGTTTTCAAGACTCAATTCAATGATTAAAAAAAAATAATGGGATGATTATTCTGGGCACCAGTCTTTCTCTGCTATTTTCACGTATGAATGCGGTCAAATTCATTCACCTTCTACCAAGAACAACTGATAAATCTATAGTACTATCCTTGCACTTCATACACAGAGAGAAAGAAAGAATTTCATCTTGGACGAAACAGCTACAAACGAGAGCAGGAGGCGAGGCGGGCGAGGCGGGCGAGGCGAGGCGATTGTCCCAAACTTCGGAGTTGATTTGTAAAAAGTTAAAAAATTAAAATAATTCAGGAGAAAAACTTTAAAGTTTCTTTTGACAGTGCTTTTAGCAATTTGGATTTACTTTTCAAAAAGTCAATTCCTCGAGGCATAGACTCGTGCAGTAAACCACAAAAACTTCATAACTATAGTGTAAGTTTTATTTATCTTAGATACAAATATTTCTTATTTTTTCTTTAACTATCGAATAGTTTATTCCCCCTGCAAATTAAGTCGACTTGGATTTTGTCGGTTAACAATAAAGTCACTTCTTTATTTATTCTTCTCGAACACATTTCCACAGTGATAATTTGTAGGTTTGGCGGAGAAAACTATCATATAAAAATAACATGACGTGAATATTAAAAGCTAGATGAATGTCAGATAAATAATTTCTGTTAAACATATAGTTCAAGGTTTGATATTAATAAAAAAAAGTATTCGAATAGTATTATATCAAAAGACTTGATGCAGCTAAATGATCTAAGATAGCAATAGTTTCAGACCATTATGCTCTTTCCTTTAATTGCAAAGCGGCATAAGACAAATTACCCAAATAATTCTTTTTCTGCAAACTAAGAAAAAATCAATAATAATGAACAAGAGAGGAATAAATACCAAAAACACCTGCTGGAGCTATTTAGAAAATGGAATTTTCCGGTGAATATAAGAGGGGATGAGCGATCTTTGAGGGCGAACCGAAAGTTTTCTTAAATTTTGGATTGAATTGATTAATGCCACTTCAACCACTTGTAGTATGAGTGTCATTAGAGATTTAGTTAAATGAAGCTTTTTTGCCAAATGATGTTATCGTCAGTAGGCCGCATATATTGATATCAAGCATTACTTTGTTACATTTCCCTACAGAACATTTGTGTTGGTAAATCATCTGAGATAGGCAAGTGTAGGAGAATCGATATCCCACCCTAACGACTGAGGCCCTGTTCTTAACCACAACGTCCAGGCAATTTTTGGCGGCATAGCCCGACCACTTAACCTCCACTCCCTCTCTCCTCTCGCCTCTAGGAGGACAAGAAAGGCAGCCCTAAACCAGATATTGCACTACTCATCACATGTCGGACCCTGGTGAGCTTAACATTGGTTAAAATAGGAAGCTTCACCATAAGAGTGGTTATGTAATTTCACTTCATATGCGAAATTAGAGGAGCGTCAGCCTAAAGCCAGAAGGTCCCCTTTAGGGACAACTGAAAGAGGCTCTGAGAAAAACCGTTAGAGGAGGAGACTTAATGCCGCCGTCCTCATCCATTCTTCACCTACCCCCAGTGGGGTGGCGAAGTATATAATCTAATAACTGCAGAAGAACTGGGTACATCGTGCTAGTCTTCGAGGCAACTAAGTCCGGCTAGAGGCCCGGCAATCAACGAAAGGAACACAGAAGAAGCTCATCTTGCGCCAGTTCTTGGCGGTCACACCAAATTTAGCATCCTGTCACATGTAGATCGTGAGACTCATCGAGACAGTGAAGTCCGGCTAGTGCACAGTATCCCTACGAAAGGAACTTAGAAGAAGCTCACCCTCGAACCAGTTCCTGGTGGTCACACCGAACTTTGAGTTAACTTGATTTGAGAAACAAGTTTAACTATCTCTTGCTAGAGAAGCCCCTATCCTGGTGTACTCTAAAATCCAGAGATAGTCCTCGCCATTGAGGAATACCCCAAAGTAAACTCCCTCAAGCACTCCCCTTCGTTAAAGGATTCCCTCCTTTTCTCATCGCTCGTCACTGTGAATTATTCCCAGATTAACCCAAAGAGTGGAAGAAGCATTCTTTCTCCGTCCTTCTGGTGAGATTATCTCACAAAGAAGACGTGCTTAACGGCATCCGCCACACGCACAGAATTCTTCTGCCGCTTTAAAGCGTTCCTCCTTCAGACTACATCTGGAACGGCAGCCCACGTGCCTGCCTGAAACAACATTCTTGAAGCAACATAAAAATTGAGGCCAAGGTCAGTCTAAAACCCGATTCTCGTGAGAATCATGAAAGGTATTTAAATTCCATTATCTGGTTTCGATGAAGGCCAATTTGTGTTGAATATTAAAGTAAGCTTTAGGTCAACCATTACTGTATATTTAATTGTGTAATTTAGTAAACCTCACTTAAATTTGTTTCATTAATTACTGTGTAGTTTGTTTGTTAAATTTCAATTTTAGTTCATGTTGCAATTAAAGTCTATTTTCTTAGAAGCATTTAATTCAATCCTCGAAACGCTGAGAGCATGGCACTGGAAAACCTCAAAGATAACGTAATAATAATTAATAATAATCAAATATAGCACTCTTAGAGAAAAAAATTAATCAAGGAGTTTTAAAGTACTTAACAAACCTATACGTACGAACACCATTACTCAGTTCTTGCAATACTACGACAGCGAGGTAAATTTTATTATATGTACAATTATTCATAATATTTACCTGAATTTTTTTAGCATCCTAATTTATTGTGTGAGAAGGTTTTGTTCAGGATTACTTAAAATTTAAGACAGTTTTCAAGGCTAAAGACTACCTTAAGTTTATAATATTTCGAATGACTATTAATTCATTTAAGAACTGAGTTGTAAGGGATAATGCATTTAGGATTAATATAATTTCTACTAAAAAAGTTATAAGAAAGCTTGTACTTTTATTTTGCTTTTCAGATGTATTGGAAACTTCATACAAACCTACCCTAAAATATTGATAGACATAGGCAAGGAATATGTTAAATCTTAGGTGAGGGATAACTTTGAGCCGCGGCTGAATAAACATTGGCAGATAGAACTTTTGCCACGAGCTTTTGCATTTTTAATGTGCATTCAGGAGATACGGCTTAAACTGGAGATTATTGTATTTTATTGGTCGTATCAGACACTGATCGTTTTTGGTATCGAGAATATCATATATATATATATATATATATATATATATATATATATATATATATATATATATATATATATATATATATATAATATATACATATATATATATATATATATATATATATATATATATATATATATATATATATATATATATATATATATAATATATACATATATATATATATATATATATATATATATATATATATATATATATATATATATATATATATATATGTAAATATAGTAGTTAATGAGTAAAAACTATATTTATATCAAGGAACTCTTTTAGAATGTTATATCTTTACATGTCTAATTTAATACTATACATCGATTTCTCTTCTGTAAAATAATTTGGTAATAAATTCACAAAGTCTCCTGCAAACAAGCGATTACAGATATTAGTGCACATCGCCATAATATCATTTTTTCTATAGAAATTGCTACTAAAATTATTGCGTCTGAAAGCGATGGTTTCTATAAAACTCTATCGTCGCATTTATTTGTGGACTCATTCTTTAAAACATACGGCGCTATTCAGGACTTCTCCTAAGCAGGAGAGTGCGGGACTATGTGGGGCTTCAACTCAAGTGCTTAGAATCGAATTACTTGCATTTTGGAAATGAGGATCGCTAACAAGACATTACACATCAAAAAGAACTTTAAGAACAGTCTGACATCTATGAAATTTTAAGAAATTTGATGATGGAAGATGCACAGTTACATATTAAGAAGAGATACTTCCTTAAAAGTTCCCTTTCCAGAGAAGAAAGGGGCCTCGTGCCAGTTATCATTACATCATTCTAAAACTATCCCTATGTGCCTGTTTATCATCTCAAAGGTATTTGGTCTCCAGTGCTCTTCACAAGAACTTTGTTGGGGACTATGATCCATATGTTTTCCTGCAAGAGCCATTATTATTATATCGGGTTCTAACAAGGACGATCGTTTACCATAGTACTCAAATATTTTGCCAATGATCTGTGGGTTTGCGCAGAACTCGCGGCTCAATTTAGTAAACAGCACGACTGGTCTAAATGCAGAAGTGGAGAGGAAAAAAATATAAAAACTGGAGATAATTAGTCTTTGTATGTATATTTTGGCGATTATTTAAAGGTTTTTCTACTATTTCTGTTTGATTTTCGTGAAGAAGTTAAGTGTAGAATATCCAAATGATAATTCTACTGAAATTTATAGTAAAATTATCAACAGTAAATGTTCTAGACTGAAGAAAGGATTACAAAAGTTCATAAACAGTAAAATCTCAAGGAAAGACAAGGCAATATCATAGTATCAGGGTGGAAACAAAGTTCCCTCACAACCTATATTCAAAATATGCTTTATTCATAAATTCATACAGGTGTAAGACTAGTTAATGTGTAGTGGGCTAGTCTTTCATAAACGTCGCTTGAAAGAGCACAGCAACCTAGAATCGAGGTAGTTTAGGTTACAATGCACTCTACCAGCTGTCATTTTGGCCAGCTCCATTATTGCAGCTGTTAGCTTAGCAAGCTTCTCCCCAAATTCTGAAAATTTCTTTGTCATTTTCCCCGTTTAAGAGCTTAACTAATTTCGCGCACGACACTATTGTACTCCATATGCAATATTCCGATTCTGTTTACTCCATACGATTTCTACGGTTTCCTTTTATCAATCACAACCCTTGTCTGACACATTATAAATTAGCTAATTAAGGTCGAGATCCTTTAGTCTTTGTATCGTTTTCATTCCCAGGGCTTACGCGTTTTCTTCACCCACCAGACAGAGTCACTTACCAATAATGTTCCTATAATCAACGTAATCATTGGTTCTTATACCATTACGTACCAAGAGAGCATCATTTTTATCACGCAGAAAGTCTGCATGCGTATCTTTACTTTATTTTGGATTATTTTACTTGACAATGGAAGAAGGGTTATATGGAGGCATTGAAGGATGTGTTAAAGTCGAATTCGGCAGGTTTTAGCTCAAGGATTTACAAGAGCTCCTAAATACACAGGAAATGTGTGATAGGCGTCACATGAGATTCCTTGAGCATCTCAAGGAATTGATCAGTGTAAAAGGGAATTCAGGCTGAGCTTATCGACTCCCACCTGAGAGAGATTTTTTTGCTTGCGATCTCTGACCACATTAGCCCCCTCATTATGATAGGAGATAATACTAATATAAACCAAATAGCAAAAGCAGCTGAGATTATATTTCTAAATCCATACGTTAACTCGAGGACTGTACCACATAATCCTATTCCTTTGTCTAATTTATCTTTTTCACAGGTTTGAATACCAAAGGAGCCTTCCAACAAATGGCCAGACCCGTGTAGCACCTTTTTTCCTTCAACGTTGGACTTAGCTGCCACGCGGGGAGGATAGAAAAGGATTTACAAATCTAAACGGCCAATGAGAGACCGCGCAATTGCATAGTCAGAGGGGTGGACGTAGCAACAGGCGCCGGTCGTACTCAAGAAGGCAAAACCATTGAGAGCATTCCAGCACAAGAAGTGAGGCGCAGCATTTTTACCCATTCTTCTTCCGCTTATCCTTCTGCACCTAGGTTTTCTTACTCTCAATTAAAGAGTCTGTGCTGATATCATGAAAAATATGACATTAACGCTATACACTTTACACAGCATTGCAGACATTACCACCGTTCCAATTCTCATTCTCATTCAAAGGCTGACTCCTTACTCTTTCCTCCTTGTTATTCTCATGCTTCTTCTATAATTACTTTAATACAACCAATTAATTGTTGCTAATACCACAACAAATATGGTGCACGAGCCGTAAAATCATTGCAGGCCTGCACATATTTACAAACAATTTCTCTTTAATCTAACACTAATCCACCATTTACATCTCCTAAACAATTAATTTACTCTTCTCATTCTAATGCTCCAATTCACTCTCAATCTAATGATTGAAATTCTGCAAATAATTTAAACTAAAAACGCAATGATCATCAATGGGTCTATCACCTCTGCCGTTCCTTCAATTTATCAGATTGGTCCACAATTTTTTTATTTACCACCCACTCTCAGTTTTACATATCTAGTTAACACAGATGATAAATGTAAGGTTATTCCAGATTGTCTAGACCATAAAGCTTGTATCTCTTATGATATTGTCCATAAAGACCCTAATAGCTTAGATTTAAAAACCTATGAAGCCTATGGAAGGCGTATTCTTTAATTCTCTCTAAGCCTCCGTCGGTTTTTTTTATAGAGGTTTATTATTACCTATGTTGACGTGCCTATTTTTGGCCTCGAAATTCTCTTTGCCCACAACTTTTTCGTCGATGCAATACTTTGTTCACGGTTTGGGATTCAATTTTTCTTTCTCACAGTTTTCTTTCACCGGTTACTTCAACCAATCCTGATTTCCAGCGCATTATACAGGAATTTTATGATCTTAGTCTTACATCTTCAAAATACAAGCCTATTAAACACAGTGGGATTCACCGGATAAAGACAAAATAAGGACCTGTACCTTTACCACATCCGTCGTCTAGTCCCAGATAAACCTGCATTGATAAAGCAAGAGTTCATCTTCCTGCCTCCTCCGTTTAATCTCCTACCCAAATATACTTCTGGTGAGTACAAAGCTGTGGGTGATTAGAGGCATCTAAATGCTTATATCGTTCCAGAATTATATCCTCTCCTCTATCTGCATGACTTTAACTCAGCTCTTTTTGGTTGTTCAATCTTTTCTCGACTCGATGTGGTTCTCTCTTCCAACCTGATAAAACCCAAATCACCCAGATGTCATCCCAAAGCCAGGTATCACCATACCATTTAGTCCATTTATCATGCTCCGATTGTTTCATGGTCTTCAAAACATTGGTTAGACTTTCCAATGTTTTATTGATCGGGTTCTGAGAAGTTTTCTTACATTTTTTTTGACATAAACAAGCTTTTGAAAGCATCTTTCTCTTTAAAGGAGTATCTATCTCACCTTCGTCAGGTTTTTGCTTGACTTGAAGAATTTTTTATCGTACTTAACACTTTTACTGTCTCTTTGGTTTCGCATACCGCTCGCTTCTCGGACACCTTGTTTCTCCAAACAAAATTCTTTCTCTTCACGGCTAAGTTGCTGTCATTCAGGATTTCCCCCCGACCATCTTCACTCAAGTTACTGCGTAGGTTTTGTGGTATAGTTAATTTCTACCATAAAATTAATCCTGCCGTTGCTAGAATAATTCAACTACTCTAGACTCTCTACTCCATCGCCAAGAAAAACTCGCCTCTCTAAGGGTATTCCGGGGCTTGTTAATCTTTTCTCCACACCAATAAGGCTATGGCCTCCGTCGTTTCACTGGTTCACCCTTGCCCAGGGGCCTCTATGAGCGTTGGTTCGAATGCATCAGCCACTCATGTAGGTGCAACTCTATAACAAAAAATTATGACTCTTCGCACCAATTCTCAAAATCTCTAACTCCTCCAAAGAGATCGGACACCTTTTCTCGGGAGCTGCTCGGAATATATTGCCCTCTGCCAACTTCCGACAATATTTGAAAGGACGTAAATTTCCTGTCTTTATTGACCACAAGTCATTGGTAAGTGCACTATCCGCTTAGAGGATTTTTCCCGGCCCCTCATTACCTTCATGCCACTTCAAACGTCGTATGAGACGCGCTTTCTCTCATTTGTTTAATATTGAACACGCAACTCTCTCGTGTGATTATTGAAGATGCAAAAATACGTTGGCTCAGAAATAGGATTAAAGAACGTATACACTTCGTCATTATTCTCAACTCGTCCTTCGCGAGATAGACTTAGCCAACTGTCCTTCTAGGCGCATCCTTGCCAACCTTTCCTTACCTAACTGTTTTCGTTATCTCATTCCTCTGGCTTTCAGAGCTACTTGCAAGCTCTGTGTATCTTTTCAGCGTGCTAAGATTCAGCACCATAGAAAGAATCCTCTGATTCCTTTTGCACTGCCTCCCCCCAGTTTCAACACCATTCAATTCGATCTTGCAGACCCTCTTCCTTACTCTTATGGTGGCGCCTATCTTCTCACCATGATCGACCACTTCACTCGTTGGCCAGAAGCTGTCGCTATTCCAGAAATCATGAGCCTCCACCATCGCTCAGGCCTTTATCTAAGGCTGCGTTGCTCGTTTTGGTATCCCGTCTACAATCATGATTGACCCTATTAGTGAATTTGAATCTCTCCAATGAGATGTACTCATAGCAGTTATTGGTTCTTTTCGCTTTCGTACCACAAGCTACCATCTTAAAAGCAACAACGTGGGCGAGAGTGAGTTAGGTGTAGATTAGCAAGTTTGAAATAATTCGAGTGTTGTGATCACCACAAATTAATAGAACTAATTAAACATTTACTTTTGTTTTGGTATGTTTTTATCATTATGTGAACGTGAAATATATAACAATTTAGAGCCCAAACCAATTTTATTAATAAATACAGCCAATTGATGCGCGCAGTAAATATTTACAATGATTTCATTTTTTCTCAAGACAGCTTCAATTCTTTTTGGTATACTGGAGACAAAGTTTTTTATTATATCTTGAATGATATCGTTCCTTTTGTTCTAAAATAGACAGCGGTACCTGCACAAAATTTGCTGGCTTCTGTTTATCGATGGCCAGTTTGATTATCGCCGACAAATTCTCTATTGGGTTAAAATGTGGCGAAATCCTGGTCGAAAATACTAAAAGTTGATGTGATTTTTAGCCCAAAACCTTACCATTACTTTTACTTTTGGAAAAGGTGCAGATGAAGCATATTTTGGTCCCATTTTGATTTATTGCCGTGATATGGGGGAAAATTGTTAGTGCTTGACTTCGCTTAGATGAGAGGCTACGCCAGACAACGATACTGCCAGCTCAACAGAGAAAAGCGCTTCCACTCCAATTTTTTCCTCTTAACAGGGGATATTCCGGAATCTCCATAAAAACGGAAAGGAGTTTTTATGAGAATATCGATTTGTCCCATTCTTCATCAGTCCATTCTCTCTAATTCCTACCAAGGTGAAACTATTCATAAGGTTCTTCTTGGTGAGATGAGAAATCTTTGCAGCACTTCTCGACTTGAGACATATGTCGAAAAGTCTCTGCCTCACTTTGGGTGAGGAAGCGTTCCCATCTACCGTTTTACAATCGCGAACAAGGTTGGTACTTGAGGTAACCCAATCATTTAGCTGTGACCTTACCAGGAAGAAATCTTGGCGTTCACTTAAAACAATTGGGCATGCAGCAGACTTGTTGATGGGAGTGTCCCCAGTCTATTTAAAAGTATTAATGATCATACAGCTTTTGCTCCTTGATATAGTACTCGTAGCAACTATATCCTCACATTTCAGGCCACTTTGGTGCAAAAAAAAAACTATAGTCGCGCGCTCTTCTTTAGAAGAACTATTTCTGGAATTAAAAAAGATTCACACATTTAATTTTACCAAAGGATGTTACAAAATTGATTATAATTGTAACAAATCATTCACTGTACCAATATTAGTCAAGATTTTACCTCTTTAATACAATTGTAAGGCTGCAGAGAAGGGAACACTTCTTAAAGAAATAGGATCACAGCGCAATTTTTGATTTAGCGAAGGAATGCACTGTTTCGACGCCTTATTTTGAAATACTGATTTATATATAAACCTGCAATAATCGAAATATTAGAATAATTTATCCTTTGATGTAAATATTCAAACAAATGGAAAAAAATATATTAGTCTCAAACCTTTGGTCATGAGTGTAGTTTAAAGCCAAATAAAAAGGAAGAAAAGTCTTCCTAAGCTTTTTGCAACCGTTTGATCCTCCCTAGCCCTTTCCCCTTCGAGGAGGGAGAATTGGTTGGCTAAATGTAATACACTGATCGAATTTCTACTATGAAATTTATTTGACAGCTCATTGAAGATAAGTCTGATGGGAATATGTTCGAAAAGGACAAATTCGATGATAGAATATTTCATTTATAAAAAAAATACCCATTCAAAATTGAAAAGCGCTGCCATCTTTGAAATTGTCAAAAAATTCGACGCCATATTTTACACTTTTCTTTCATCTTGGCAATTCACTTGCCAATGTTTCCGTCTTGACTAATATATAATCAAGATGGACTTATCCGTGAATCAATAATAATTTGCCACAAATGCTCTGCCGCAATCGACTAAATTAAAATTCACGATACGGTTTTTACTTCTACTCGCATAGTTGTTCTTCTATTGCTACTTCAGAATTGAGGTAACTTTATGCCGTAAGATAAGCCACCACCGATATCAGAAAAAAATATAAAATCCCTTTAAGATTTGTGTGTAATCTGTTTTCGAATAGTTTAGGAAATATTCAGCATTTGGTCATTTAGGTATATAAAATTAAATGTAACACGCAGGAAAAAAAAGAGTAAAAGATAACTTCGCTTTCTATTAGTTTTAATTTTTTCTTGTGAATTGCTTCATTTGAATGCATATTTGCTGATGCGTTATTATTGTTTTCCGTCTGTTACACATGGCCATCCTTGGGCAAAAGTATAGAGCACCTTATGGAATCATTCATATAATATAAATAGACATTTGTGTTAAAATAATTAAGTATTTTTAAGCTCAGCGGACAAGGGCAAAATATTAGTCGCATGGTGTGTTTAAAATAGTTTGAAGCATGGGGGCCTGTATTTAGTATTGAACTAGGAGAATTAGAAGTTTACTATCTGAAAAGTGTGTGACGTGGTTCATATATTTTGCAAAGGTGTTATGGAACAATGCCTATCTCTTACGCTCTGTCAAAATGGGGCATAGTGCAGATGTTAATGAGTGGCTAAAAGGAGCGATTGCCTCTGGGTTCGCCAAATTGTACGCGCACAGTCATTCTTGTATACTAGCAATTGCATAAATCCCGGTCTAGAGGAAATTCCCGACATAATTGTTGCCAAAAGATGACACTGACAGGCAGGCATTGCCTGATTTTTTCACGGCTTGTGGCAAAACAATGTTTTGTTTCAATTTAGAAATGACTGCAGGGCGTCAACGCCCTTCCTTTGGTACCCATTACTCAAAGAACACTCCGGATAGCAGAAACTATGGAGCAGAGTGGCACGCAAGAGGCCTTTCCTCACTCGTGCCAGCAAAGTTTCCTGTCAACAACGGGCGAGAAAATACAAACAGTATACCTTCGAGGACTGAAAACGGAATATCTGGTCGGAAAATAGCGTTTCTGACTGTATGTAAATAATTCCTGGCGTAATGCTCATCGTCTTCCTCATGGGGCCTTCAGGAAACACTACAAGCATGGAGCTATTTAAGCTGCAGGAGTCTCTCTGATGTACTAGCGTGTTTTTCTAATGCAAAAATGGGCCCTGTGGAGCAGTATGCCTTTCGAAATGCTAAACAAAGCAGGATGTGCCCTTTGGGATTTATTTTAACACAAAACATAACATTCTAATACCTGCTTTTCAATATAGACCTGTGACTGACTGGCATGGTGAATATTCAGAAACAATCACACATCTAGTTTGGCAGGTAAAATCACCAGAACTGAACCCTATCAAAAATCTATGGGACTATCTCGAGCAATGTTTCAAACGTCAGGAACAAGATCCAAGCAATCTGCCATATTTCACAATTCTTTGATACAATACTAGCTGATCATTTAGGTATTTTACATGCAGAACGTTATCTAGTAAATGACACGTCGAAGTGCGGCTGTTATCATGGATCGCGGAGGTATTACACGCTCTTAGATATGTTTCAGTCACTAGTCACTAATATTTTTCCCGTGATATTATTATATATTTATTTATTTTTTATTATTTTAATACTTATATGCCACTCATTTTGCTTCAATTACATCCATATTTCTTCGTTTCATGTATTTAACCAAATATTTCATACAGTTCTCTTTTATTTGTATTTGTAGTACTTATTATTACTTTTCCAATCATTACCCAAAATTTCTATCAGAATTAGCGCTCGGGTCAGGGGTGCTACACCATAAAGAGGAACATCTATTTCTTCCCCAAAATTCGTGGTACGGTTTTATCTATAACAAATGCCATTTTTCTGTGAAATATAACCTTATTTCTTGTTGTAGGATATAATTTCAAGATAAATGGCTCTAAAACTTGAGAAAACCTACTGCCATAATTTGTCGAGTTCATATCATACCATGCTAGAATCATCTCTATGCTTCACAATTGGTACTACAAAAGCAGGATGAAATAGCTTCCTAAAACTTCGTCTCACAAAGAAGTGCTTAAAATCTACAAAATTGTTAAAACGTTAGATTTATAAATAACTTTCTTCTAGGAAATATTTAAATTGAATTACATAAATCACATGTAAGCCAACGATACAATCGTCTTTCTTACATACTTGATAATTAGTTTCCTCTGAACAAATTACTCTGGGCGGTTTTTTTTACCTCAGATATACATGGATTTGTTTCGTTCCGCATCATTATAGCTCCTCTTAAGTATCTTTTCTAATTCTTCTGGGTGATATTTTTTAAAGTTGATGCTTCATAAAACTCCACAGCAAGTTCATAAGATGCTTTTTTTGTGGTTCTATAGTCAAGCTCAAATGATAAATCTGTTTTTTCAATATGAGGAAAGACGATTTATGTTATTTCTCTTCCTCAAAACAAACCTGTTGGTTTCTTGATATCCTTTTTTATTTGTTTGGGTTTGTGCTCTCAATGCTTTTGAAAGTTCATTTTGTTTTTCATCATAGTAGGTATTTAGAACGCTACTAAATGCAAAATACTTATCAATTTAAGCTTTAACATAAGAAATATTAGCTAAATTCTAATTATCAAAAACACTCAAGTTTTTTATTTAAACACCATATAGTACAATAATAAGGTATTGAAACCTATAAACAAAATATTCAAACATTAGCAAAATACACTTTTATTATCAAACATATTTAAGAATAATATGATAAATTCTAAAAAGTTTGATTGAATATGTTCAATATATAAATTTATGAGGGATCCTCTATTCTTTTAGCCAAGGGTGAAATGGAACTAGGTTTACATTAAATTTAGGCTATTGAGATGCAAATGTTGAACCAAGTAGGGTTCTACATATCACTTCCTTTGATAATCATTAATATTTACTCTTATACAGCCGTGTTTGCTAGAATGTAGAATAAAAGAATATTGCTTTGAGTCTAACAATTTTTATTAAGTAGAAATATGCATTTATTTCATGAAGACATAAATTCTTGCAGAAATTTGCAATTAAATTTCAATTTTAGGCACTCTACGTATTTAAATTCGTATTAGAAATGATAAGATATTGATTTTATCACCGTCATACACTTCATAACATTACTTCAACAACAGAATATATTATACATACCACTACACTATCTATCATTATAAATCCTTAAATTTAGTAACGCTTTGGGCGAAATATAGTTACTGTTCCTGGTAGCATAGAGGTTAAGCATCTGACCGGCAATCAGCAGACCCGGGTTCGAGTCCCGGCCAGGAATTTTTAAAAACTTTTTCCCATGTCTTTATTTCTGTCTTCCCGGTAAAGGATCGCCTTCACTGTGCCTCTCTTTGATTCTGAGTTATTCTAATATCCCTTTCTCTTGCCTTTAAACAACTCCCGTTTCTTGTCTCATTTGCTCATTCGCGTCCCATTCTTCTTTCTCTTGTACTATATATATAGTAGTGATCAAATTATTATGGATTTCTTGGAAATTCGTAATTTTTCTGGTTAAAGGTAACTTAAAACTATTTAATGAGTCAATAATGAGGTTATTTTATCATATTAATGTGAAATAACTAGTTTACATTTTTGAAGACTATATATTAGAGTATTTTGCTTCATTTTCTGGCAAATTTGTTGAATTAAAAGAAAGCAACACCGATCCGGTTTTGCCCATTGCGTCAACTGTTAGTCTCGTGTGCGAGACTAGTTGAATCAGTAACTCAACTAGTGTGTATTTTGCTTGCCTGTGGATTATAGGGACCGTTTTTTCTTGCATTGTAATAGATAATAAGAAAGTGAACAACTATGGGTAAAGTAAGTGACTTGAGGCATTGAAAAATTGTACAGATCAAATTTTTATTAAGAGTTCACTTAAACAGAAAGATATTGCAAAGGAATTGGGAGTCTCCTCTCAACACAGTAAGTAATATATAAAAAGAAAAGAAAATGGTCTTAATTTAAATTCAGTAAGGGCTGGGAACTGCGGTCACTAAAGGAAAACAACACTAAGAACAGATAGGAAAATAAAAAATGGCTATTTAGGAAATAGCAAATCTTTTAGGAAGATTCGAAGCGAACTCTCAGCAGATGGCATTAGTCTTTCTCGAATTACAGTAAATAGGAGGTTACTGGACAGTGAACTACGAGCCTCCCGTCCAAGAAAGAAGCCTAGGCTTACCAAAACCATGATACAGGCACGTCAAGTTTAGACTAATGCTCATGTTGATTGGACTTCTGAGCAATGGAAACAGGTAACAGTGGTACATTTACCAGTTACTGTCTATATTAAGCATAATAAAACATACTGTACTTACTCCAGCAGGTACATTTTGATTTACCTACTAGCTACGCGTTCATGATGAATAAAATAATTTCATGGCATAATTTGTCTGGCTATTTAACTGCTGCCACTAGCATCACAGGTCGTTTCAGTACTGCTATAGTGATTTTTATTGTTGCAGGTTGTATTTTCGGACGAGTAAACTAGTGCAGTACTTGACGACCCAGTGCAGACAGTAAGGAGGCGGTCAGGTGAGGAGTTTATGGCAGAGTGTCATAAAAAGACTGTAAAACATTCACAGAAAATCATGGTTTGGGGAGCAATTTCTGTACATGAGACAAGTCGCTTGAAGATTGTTGAAGGTATAATAAATCAGTATAAGTATATCGAAGTACTGAAAAACCGTTTGGTACCTTAAATGAGGGAATGGTTTGTGATAGATCATGCATATTTCAGCAAAGCTCAGCTCCTTGTCACACGGCGGGATCAGTGAAGAGATGGTGTACTCAAAATGGCATTAAACCGCTATCAAGGCCTGGAAATTCCCCAGACATAAACTCAATTGAGAGGTTATGATCTATTCTAATAAAATGAAATACAGAAAGTTCCCATAACAACCAAAGCAAAGCTCATAGAACGTCTTATCTACGTTTGTTTTTTACTTTTAGAGAATCAAGCAATTATGCAGAACTTGAATCACTGTCATGCCGGAGCATGTTAAAGCAATTAAAGCGGCAAAGGAGGTCAAACATGGCATTAATCAATGTAAGAAAGGATACTTTTTGCCATATTTATGAAAATATATTAATTACCTGTCAATAAAATAACTTTATATAACCTTTTCCCAGAAAATTATGAATATTCAAGAAATCCATAATAATTTAATCACTAATATATATATATATATATATATATATATATATATATATATATATATATATATATCTACCTAGACATAGAGATGAACCTTTGAACTCACTTTTGTTTAACTTAATAATAATAATAAAGTAAATCGGGACAACCTTTCTCAAGCTTTCTTTGAAAAAGATGGAAAATTAAATAAAGTTGCGTTCTCTTCCGGTCGTAACGTAGCTAAATACATAATTACAAAACTTCCAAACATAACAACAGAATAACCAAAGATATCAAATCTGGTCAAAACTATAGATTCCGTAAAGTCGAAAAAAATTACTAGGAGCAACTTTGAATTACACATTTTATTATCTGTTTACAAAGTCTAAAAACATATTCGAGGCATCTTTTTGCCTTCCAATAAAATCTAATAACTGAATGCGCTTTCATGTAATTACACTCCCTTCAGACAAAATAATAGATATTAACATATTTTATATCATTCTTTGAATGTTATTACAAATTGTGGAGAATATACATAACTGAAAACTTCTCCGTTTCTTGATCATAATTAATTATAGTGCACACATACCCGATTTTTATCGTAATTAACGAGGTATTTCGCTCTACATATTCCATGTCTGGGCTCGTTTAATTTGCTATATTCATTCATTCTTAATCCCTCAACACCTGCTCAAATTTCCATCATTTAGGCGAGGAGTTCTTAGAAGTGTAATCTCTTTTTACTAGCGTCATTCACATTCAGCTCATTCGCATATAAAAGATCCTAAGAAAAATGTAATTATTTGCCTGCGTCTGCCTTAGTGTTTATTTGCCATCGCATTACTCAGGCGGCCAAAAGAAGAATCGTGCTAATAATTAGAGAAGAACGTTAAGAGGAAGAAAGAATGTGTTTTATTAATAGAGATTCGTTTTCTTAAGGAGTTTCGCCTGGCAACTACCTTCAGGGTCATAGTCGCTGGAATAAGTTAAGAAAAAGGAAAAGAATAGCCAACTTAAAACTATGCACGGAAAACAGACAAAACAAACAGAGGTACTGTATATTCATGATCAGGTGCCGGAAGAAGTCTGTTCCAACACACCAAACTTTTTTATAATAAAATTATCGAGACCCTACTTCTCCAAAAACTTAATTATGATACAGTCAGGTGTGGGCTACCCCCCCTCCCTCCCCAGTACAAAAATAAAGACAACGCACACTTCATAGAGTAAACAATATTTTTCTTTAAATTACAATATTATTTTCCCCCACGCTCTCCATCCAAAGATCAGAGTACAAAGTAGTGAAACAGAAATATAGATAATCAAACAATTAGTGAGAGGTGGAGTAGAAAGAGAATTTTTTTTTCTAATTAAACTAAGAATGTGCAAATTAATATCGAGCAAATTCTTCACATCTTATTAAAATTATGGCAAACATTAAATCGGTGTAGATGACGTAGATTAAAGGGTAAAAATTCGCTAACATAATATTTAAGGAATACTTTTATTCCCACCATAATATTTTTCAAATTACTTATCACGAAATTAGCGATCAAATTAAGATTTTAGCCTATTTGGTATTTTAACGTATTAGGACAATTTTATTCAATAATAGCTGTCGTATGATGGCCCTTTTTTGATCACTATACTCTTTGACACCCTTTTTGTAGCGGTATGCTTTGTGGTGCGTGAGTTAATTCTATGATGAAGTAGGCTTTGTTCTAAGAGTGCTAATTCAGTAGCTTTGTTCTTAAGGAAGAGCTATTTAAACACATAAGGATAAGAGGAAACACCAGATTTATACCAAAATATACATATATTTTAAATGAAACACTTAACTATAACAAACCAACAGTTAACACATTTCTATCTTTGGCATCTAGACCTATCGCACGGATATGATGACAAAAATTAACAAATAGGCTACCCGTGAACATACCAATTGCCGATTAGTATTTTTATCGCGACTCTATTTGATTAGCGTTAAACATTAAATTAACGTACTCTCGTCTACAAGCAAATATGACCTAGGTTTACGAACGATGGTTTCTATTTCCCTTTAAAACGTGAGACGTACTAAACTTCTACTATCGCAATATGAATATAAATGTTCTTTCTAACTTACATGACAGGAGGTATTATGGAATGCCGGATGTCACTAGAGGACTTATCTCTCGCTTTGGAGGCTTGTGGCCCATGGTTGAATTTTCGTCGAGGAGGGATAGCTTGCCACCTATGGGGGGCCTGATTCTTCAACGTAATTAAAGAACGGGAGCTCGTTGGGGCTGGGTTCTTCTTCTCTCACTTTTACGGAGCTTGAGATGTGAGAGTCACTCGAGTGTAAGCGGCTTTGCTTTTCTTCAGTCAGACTGCTTCACAGTCTGTAAAGGATTCTTCGGTATGGCACCGATATAAAGCTTTACTATTTAGTTTAATACGGCTCGGAAAGGGGGGATCGATTTTCTCAATCTGATCATATCGTTTCTTACGGAAATAGTCTTGTATGGCGGAAGGATCGATCTTCACGAACTAACCCTTCTTCTGGCGTATTGAATTCTAATCTTCTTGTCTGGCTGAAGGATCGATCTTCACGAACTAATTCTTTTTCTGGCGTATCGACTTCTAATCTTCTTGTCGGGCTGAAGGATCGATCTTTCACGAACTGATCCTCCTTCTTGCGTATCGACTTCTAATCTTCTTGTCGGGGAAGGATCTATCTTTCACGAACTGATCCTCCTTCTTGCGTATCGACTTCTTATCTTCTCTCTTTCTTTGCGGGGCTTATTTATAGGCGGATTCCTGCCCCATCTAAAGGGGGAATTGACCAGGCCACAGAGGCAAGGGGGGAGGGGACGCGAATAGTGAGTTCACATCTGGGGAGAGCGAGGGTTGCAGAGGGTGGCACTGGGGTGCCCAAATCGGCTCGCTAATTAGAGGCTCGCAACCGCACCGCTACTTGGCGTGCCTTTTGACTAGCACCGCTTTTTTTTCATAACCACGGGTTTATGGGTATCGTAGGTAATTGGATCGTTAGAGCGTTGTATAAGGGTCTTATGTGGTCGCCTTAAAACAGATGTTAGCTCCAACTGCCGTAAGCGGCGGGGAGACCAAACAGGGTAAGCAGTTATGGTTATTCGCAGGCTACCTTTCCCACGCTTCTCCTCATGAGGGAGGGGGGGGGGGTAATGTACCTATACTCCTCCAGGATGCTTAATGTAGCTATTTCTTTACAATAGCCATAAAATCTGATATGGCTCCTAATTATGTCCACTATTCATCATAACTTGTGAATTTTTTAATACTCTATCAATAATTTACTCTAAACTGATTTAAATCGAATTAATAATGCATAAAATAAATTTAATCAATAAATTGTCAAGAAACTAGTCTCAAATCAAAACTGTGCAAATTTGTGACAGGTCGAATGAACGTCTTAAATAAAAACATAAATTACGTTATTACAAATTTGAATCATCCCCCTATAAAATTTATTAAATGAGTTATATGAAGCCCAATTATATCTGAATTATATTTCAATTAAGAAAGAAAATGGTTTCCGCTTTTAATGAACCCAATAACGCATTTTCATCGTATTTTATTTTTTTTTAAACATTAATTAAGTTATAATGGCTGAGTGCGGTGAGTTGAGAGAAATGAGGATGGCCGATGGTGAGTATATGCGTGATGCTTCTGATATGTATGTGAGCTGAGTGCGGAATGGTAGGATTGGCTCGGCTTGTGCTGTTTGTGGGCTACGAGTATGTGTGCTGGAGTTAAAGGAGGGAAGAGCCCGGGATTTGGAAAGAATAGCTATGTTGGAGGAGTTAGTCACTGAGCTTAGGATGAATTTCTTCAATAAGCCAAAAGGAAATTCTGGGGATTGTAGACTTAGCCCATTCAGATTAACTAGGAGCAAGACTAGTG
This sequence comes from Ceratothoa steindachneri, assembly GCA_963969495.1. Lineage (NCBI taxonomy): Eukaryota > Metazoa > Arthropoda > Malacostraca > Isopoda > Cymothoidae > Ceratothoa > Ceratothoa steindachneri. The sequence continues at coordinate 120,426,156 of OZ018326.1, forward strand.
GAGAAAGTGTAGGGGTGCGAAGATGTGTAAGAGAAAAACTTCCTTCCAAAAGCGGGAATAGAAATAGCCCATTAAATTACCAAGTCAGAACGGACTTGGCCGTAGCGTGACGGCAGAGTGCTGGCCTCAGGATTCAAAGACCCGAGATTGATCCCACAGTCCACCAATTTTTACGGAGAAGATCCCAGAAGCAAACGGAAAACGCCTTATGGACAACTCAAGTAATCGACTCAAGAGAAAACCGATGTCAAGGAAAACGACTTCAAGAGCTAACTCTGCTCAACTCATCAAGAATAAATTATTAACTCATCACGGAAGCAAGAAGAACTCATCGTGTCATCAAGAATTAAGAAGAACTCATCCCGTCATCAAGAATTAAGAAGAACTCATCCCGTCATCAAAAATTAAGAAGAACTCATCCCGTCATCAAGAATTAAGAAGAAAACAACACTTTGATAAAAAATTTGGAAGGAATCATCACATCAAGATAAATGCAAGTTATTAAGAAGATACATCAAGAAAGAATTACCAAGATCACGAAATAACCCAGCCAACTTACAGAAGAAGGAATCTCAGCTTACAAGAATACTAAGAGTCAGATAAATGGTGACAAATATTTCGAGGGGCAACTTCAGTCAAAAATAAATAAATATAAAGAGGCCCCCCTCCCATAAGAGTAGTAAATAGAATATGTTAAATGGAGGAAGGAATCAGGTCACTAGTGAGGGATCTTCTGTTCGAGATAGAAGTAGGGATGCTGTTGCTAAAGGAACAGGGATAATAGACGTAGGTAGAGCCGTGGATGGCGGCAGAAGTGCACCACCTTAGTCTTGGCCAAAGAAAACCGAAACTTGTGCTCTTCGGCATAGCGAGAGACGCGGTTCAATGCCTGTTGGAGTCGACGCTCCAGAGTTGGCATCTGTGCCGCGCCAAAAGAGATCGAAAGGTCGTCCACGTAGAGGGAAGCGAGAACATCTTCCGGCAACACCGGGATGGTGCCGTTGATGCTCAGGGCTAAGAGTGTGACACTGAGGACACTTCACTGCGGGACACCCTCCTCCTGCTCCTTTGGGCCGGAGAGGGCTCCCCCCACCCATACGCGGAATCGACGATCTCGCAAAAATTCAGATATAAACATTGGGAGGCGTCCCCTCTTCATGCGGTATCATAGGCCTTCTCCAGATCGAAAAACACCGTGGCGTAGTGCTGTCTACGAAGGAAGGCCTCGCAGACGGCATTTTTCAGTCGGTGCACAGCATCTGACGTGGAGTGGAACTTGCAGCAGCCGCACTGTGAAGAAGACAGATGGCCTCCGCTGTCCATGAAAAAGGCTAATCTAACATTTACCAGTTTCTCCATCAGCTTGCACACGCAAGAGCTTAGTGAGATTGGGCGGAAAGCGATCGGGATGGAGTGATCTCTCCCCGGTTTACAAAAGGCGAGCACAGTAGCGATTCACCAAGTATCTGGGAGAAGACCTTCCACCCTGATCCTGTTGAACAAATCTAACAGAAAGGCCATGCCTCGCTCACCCAGGTGTCGAAGAATGGCGTACGGGACATCGTCCAGACCATGGGCGGTGTCCGCGCACGAAGCAAGAGCGGAGCGCAATTCACTCACAGTAAACCTGTCGTTGAAGGGTTCTCCGCCTCTGGAGGTAAAGTCCAGTGGGCGGCCTTCGGCGACATCACGACGTGCATTGAATGCTGGCAGAGCAGCATCCAGGCTAGAGAATGCGGAAAAGGCGGTCGCGAAAGATTGTCTACGGAAGCTGGGTCCGAGATCACGGTCCCATTCTCCTGGAGAAAGGAGGGGGGTCCTGAGAGAACTTGCCCGGAATCATTTGACTCGCTTCCACACCTCTGCTAAAGGGGTCTTCCTGTTAAGTGAAGACACGTATGCCCGCCAAGAAGAGCGGCGGGCGTGCTTTGAAATATACCAGAACCTAGCACTAGCCTGACGAAATTCACCGACAGTGATATCGTTCGGGCAGCGCTTATAGCGCATTTAGGCTTACAGCTTCTGTTTGAGGGCCCTCTCACACTCAGCCGACCACCATGGGAGTGGTCGGCCTGCAAAACGGCCAGACGTCCTAGGAATAGTAGTTAGGCCCACGGCGATGAGGTTGCCGTAGAAGAACTCAACGGCCTCATATACCGACCTAAACTCCTCGACTATCCCGTGGTGGTGGGGTCGCAAGACCCTTATACGCCGGAAGGGCAGGCAGGGGGCGCGTGCCTAGCCTAGCGGGACGAGACGAGCCTCCGCAGCTCCTCACAGTTGGCCCGGAGTTCACCGGAATTCTATTGAAGGAATATGCCCTCCAGGCCTCGCTCGAAGGAGACGCGGGGCCCTCCTCGAACAGAAGGCCCTCACGGGAATGGCCGTATGCTTCCCGGAGGCATAACCCCGGACGCTGTTGGCCAGACAAAGCGCTCAAGGCGCTGTCGCCTTCGAGGACTTATTGGGGGAGGTTGGGCTCGCCATGCGAGTCTTTTCCTCCCTTCGCCTCGAAACCTTAGGCGGGCGTTGCGGCTTCGGAGGTGGGGGGGCCCTCTTTTAGAGGAACCACCGTACCCGAGCCACTCGCTCCACCACTAGGCGTGGGCGAAGGAGCCGAAGCTCCTTTGTTAATGTCCTTCTTTCGGGGGACAGCTTGAAGAACCCCGGAAGATGGCCTTACGGGAACCCATCACGCTGGGTGAAGAGGGGGGGAGCCCTGGTTTTAGCTGGGGCTGGGTATGAGCCCTCTTTGCCACCAGCTTCACCAGGGAAGCGCCTGGGTTGAGAATAGCCCGCAGAATGGCTCCGAATGGGCACGGAAACAACCCTGCTCGTTAACCTGGATGGGCCAGGAGGAGAGGGTGCCTTTCTAACTATTGAGGCATATCACGTCCCAGGCAGAGCCGGGCGCGCCAGGACCAAGTCCTTAGCCTCGCACAAAGAGATTCAATCATGGGCCTGAACGGCCAGCATTTTTTTCTCGAGGAGATATGCACCACATTGCTTCGAAGAAGCGGGGTGCGGCTCTCTGCAATCGACACGTTTGGCCACACACGATTTAGACTTATCGTGTGCGGCCTTGGAGCAATTTACACAGACTTCGGGTGACCCCGAATATGCACGTCTACAAGAACGATTCGTATAGCCGAAGCGGTCACAGTAATAGCACCACCGCGGCAGTGGCACGAATGGCTTCACGCGGTAGCGGTACCAACGAGCAGGCACCGACTCAGGGAGCTTGTCATAGTCAAACGTGACGAAGAGTGTAGTGGTGGGTCTCGAGGCCCCTTCCTGTTTTCTCATCACACGTCTGACCTAGACCGCCCCATGGTCGGCCAGCTCTAAGGTAATGTCCTCAATGGAGTAGTCAACGAGTTTCCTCGCATAAGTTTATGGTAGTGTGCGGCGTCACACTCACCGGGGTGCCATGAAGTGTCCGAAGAGCACTTATCTTGGCCGCCTCGGCGGGATACGCCGCATTTGCCAGAAAGCTCCCGTCCGAGAAACGGGTCACCTTCACCTCTCTACCAATTGCACTAGCTTATTCTTTCCTCTGATGGATTAAGTTGCTCTTGGCCAACATGGTGCCATCAGTGGAGCGAATAACGAGGAAGCGTTTGAAGCCAGCGGGCTCGAAAACACCAGGTAACCTCTGAATCAGAGGCCCCGATGTCATCGAGGCTCCGCCCTGTGCACTTTTGGTTTTTGTCATAGTCAGGGGCTTCGCATCCGGGAAGGAGCCGGATGTGCCGAACTTGGCTTGGTCGATTGCCAAGGTGGCAGCAGACCTATCCGTCCCCGTAGCCCCCGCGGATGGAGAGAAGCCCCAAGTCTTCTTTATCTTTTTGTTTTTCTTTTTTGGAGAGGAGGGCGGGGAATGAACCCACTTCTCACCTCTGCTGGAAGGAGCCCCCAGGCAAGATGGACCGGCCTCAGCCAGGTCTTTCTCCAAAATGGAGAAGTTCCTGGTACTCGTCGGGGCACCGGTCAGAGGAGATCCATCCCCTCCTTATACTGCCTCGGAAACCTTAGCCGTTTGAGGAGGATCTTGCATAGGGGCGGATTCGGGTTCAGTGCTTGGAACCGAGCCATGATTCCCCCCCATGGAAGGCCCTACCGTCTGAGGCTGGGTTGCCTCAAGGACCCTGTCTATCTCAGGGGGAGGCCTCCAGTTGGCCATCCCCCCCCCTAAGACATCGCAGAGTCGCCAGATAGCCGGTCGTTTAGCAAGTTGTTTAGCAGTATCGTCACGAGTCTCGTGTGGGGAGGCACAGGCCTTGACCCCGGCAGGGTTCAATATTCTTGCCAGCAGGTCTTTTGAGGGAAGTGACCGAAGGGGCCTGGCTTGCCTCTTCCCCTTAAGGGGGTTTGCCCTACCGAGCCGCTTCGATGTGGAGTGGCTGGCTAAGGACTGCCTGCTAGCTTTCTTGGCAGTCCCCTTGGAAAGAACAGAGGGGACTGCCGCTGGAAAAAAGGAGGTGCCTGAAAGCACCTCCAGAGAAAAGGGTGAGGGGGAGTCCCCTACACCCGCAGGCGAAGGAGAGGAGTAAGCCTCCTCCCCGGTTAGAGAGATATGGAGGGTCTCCTGCTCAAGCACAGGGGCTAGACCTCCATTTTTTCGGTGGAGCTGCCCGAGTGCGGCTCCGTTGATGAGCAAGGGGAAGTTGAGGGTTGATTTTTTAAATGTTCATCATCGAGCATAGTGACCCTTAATTTTCAAATAATTTTAATGTGCAATTCCAGCTTGTCGCTTGACTGTTGATGGTCGGCTTATCTTCGTTTATTAATATGCCTTCTAAGATATTAATAAAGAGGTTAATAAAGCTAGGCTGAACATTTTAGAAGCTATATTAATAAACAAAGATAAGCATGCCATCAACAGTCAAGCGACAAGATGGAATCGCAACTTAAAATTATTTTAAATTTCCACTCACCGGACTGACCCATTTCCTCTAACGTTATGCTCACCCTAGCGGGTGAGCATAACGGTAAGGGAGGCAAGAACATATCAAAACGCTCCAAAGATGATCGAATAAGATCGAAAGATCAACAATTTAGCTTCGGCCCCTGTGGAACTGGAAGTAATCCTTTAAGATTTCGTCTCTCGGATCACGACCGAGGTGATATTGTTTTCTTACTAGAAGTTAAACGTTGGGGATTTAGTGGGTTCAGTATCTTCCTCGTGTCGATGGTGAATAAGAGTTCGAAGGACTCTTCTTCCGTGTGCATCACAAAGGTGATGGCACAATGTATGTCGATTAAATAGTTACAGCAAATTTATTCGCAGCGGGGTGCAAGGTCAGCCTCGAGAGGTTGAACTTCATTCCCTTGATTATAACTTTATGTTTACAAAGGATTAACAATGCACCCCCTCCTCTAGCCTTGTTGTTGTGTATTGTTCTATTAGGGTTTTGCCAGTCTCTGTTCTTCGTTGGTTGCGATATCTATGTTGTTCCTCGTTTAGCTGAGAGTGGGCCGTTATTAAGGACATTCACGATTGGAGGTATTTATTTGCCAGTGATAGATTAAATAGGTTAGGCAGCCTGCTAAGAAAAATCTCTGGTGCCTCCTTTAGGTCCCTGAAGAAGATTTGATTGGCTCTAGGTGCTTTAGATAAGAACGAGGAGATAGTCAGTCACAATTCTGCTCTAGTAAAGAGACTGCCCTTCTGTGAATTTCTATGGATTTGAGTGAGGTTCGCCGTTCTATAAGTAGAAAACCTGTCTAATATCCTCTTCATGTGTTCAAGTAACTGATTCTCGAAGCATAACTTGAAGTTTTACTCCTTTTCATTAGAGATGTAAAAAATTCTATCCAGACTTCTCGAAGAGCCGCTCTTTCTAACATGGGCGGGGGTTTGCTGTCACTGCATTTTGCACAATCGCCGTTTGGTTTTGCTCTCTAGTTTGCTGTTTTAGCATACTGATGACAACTCAGAAAGATTTGTGGCCCATATCGACGTCTATCCTTTGTATTAATCGGTACCACTTTTCCTTCAGTTCTTGCGCAAAATTTGTATTAAGCTCTCTCCTGATTTGTTGAATAACTCGGAAGTCCATGAGATTTTCGTTGTCAATGTTGTGGGGGCAGTCGTACAACTTGAACCTTTACTTCACCAGAAATCTCTTAAATGATTCCATGTCTATTGGAGTAGTCCTAGAACTATTTGATCAGGTCTCTGCGGACTCCATTTGCTATGTCTTCTATTTTGGTGGTCCTTGCCTAGATAGTATTCTTATATAAGGCAAATGTTAGATTAATTTCTTTACCATCTCGTATTTGTTCTTTGAATGATGTTTGAGGATATGGGTCTCAATTTTAGTGTTCTCTTGTGTATTTATTTACTCCTCCTTTTGAGTGGGGTTGACTCTGGTTGAGCTTGTATTCTCTCAAACAGCTTTTGAGTCATGTTTCTCAATTGCATTCTCTTGGTATACTATTTGGAGTATTGTGGCTAGAATTTCTGTTCTTTCATGACTGAGATTAATTTATCTGAATGTGGGTTGTCGTGGAATACGATAGGTTCTATGCCATTTGCATTGAACATATTGTTCAGTTCAAAATTAAATGTGCCTTGGCCCGCAAAAACGCATGCTAGCATTTTTATGGTGTTGCTCTATTTGCGCTCATTCTCCGCAATGCTTACATTTCATTAAACCCAACAGAAGATAATTTCAGCATCATGCTTGCATGAGGCAATCGAAGGATTACGGATACCATAAACAAAGTGTTGCGGAGATCCCAATGCCCGAGATTATTCAGGTCGGTTTGAAGTCGCTCTAGATCACACTTTTCTCTCCGAACCGACCGCGATGCGTTATCACTCATACTGAGCCTTTTATTTCAAACAGCTGGGCCCTGAAAACAGACGCAGCGCCTGGTAGAGCTGCACTAACTTCAAACATAGGGGATACGAAATGGAAGACGAACCAACAAGGGTGCAACGCAATACTCCCCAAGATGTTGAAGCTTTTAGAGCCGGGAAATTGCGAAAAATAGTCAATAGTTATACCTTATGTTTTTACGCACTAGGGAGAACTAGTGGTGCCAGCGGTGCAAGACCTACATCGAACTTGCAAAGGAGTTTTCTAGCACTAAACCCAGAAGGTTTAAGGTATAACTGGCAAATTTTGTCCTCAAAGGCATGGTCTAGGTCCTCGTCGAAGATGCAGTGAGAGCCGTTGGTGACACTTAAAGAGGAGCTAGGCATGGCATACAATTGCACATTGCACTGCGTACGGATCAGAATGAGTGGCATCAACCCGCCATTGACACGTAAGCTTTCAATCTGGAATGTGCGACAGGCACCGGTGGCCTGACAGAGCTACCATGGTGGAGTGAGTCCACATTCTGCAATATGCAATCAGCATCGGATGCGTAAAACCTGAATCTATACTCGATCTTCACAGAACATAGGATCGATAGGAAATTAAAGGCGTAGCTGTATCAATACTCCAAAAGCTGAACATCACGGAAATAAATATGTCCATTGCGCAGATTCACAAGTCCCTATACCTGCGAATATCTGCCTCCCAGTTGAGTCCTTTGTCGAAAACAAGAAAAGGGAACGGTGCAAATTCATCAATTTCAGGAGAGCCGTTTTAGAAAGAAATCTGTTTTTGGGTGGAGTCACGGAGAACGGCAGAAGTCTACCAGCTTAGTCTTGGTTAAGTGAAACGGAAATGGTGCATTTCGGCATAAGGAGAGATGTGGTTCAATGCATCTTAGAGTCAACCTCTCAGAGTTGGCATCTGAGTCGTACTAAAAGAGATCAAAAGGTCGTCCACGTAGAGCGTATTAAGATTATTTTCCTTCATCACCAAGGTTATTGTCTTGATGCTCCAAGAAAATAGTGTGATAATGAAGACACTTGTTTGTGCGACGTCGTTCTCCTGCTCCATTGGGTAGAATGTGGTTAAACCCACCTGTACGCGGAATCGACGATCTCAGAGAAATTTAGAAATAATGATTAGAAGACGTCATCTTGCCCCATCCTGTGGAGATTCTCCAGGATACCATATCACCATGTGGTATAATAGGCCTTCTCAAATCGACACAGACGTGGTGTAGTAATGTCTACCAAGAAAGGCCTCACAGAATATTTTTTATTTTCCATCATCTTACACACAAAGAATGTTGGGGAAATTGAGAAGAACGCTACCAGTATAGATTTACCTCTCCTGACTATGCAAAAAGCGAGCACAGTAGCCTTTCGCCAGAAGTTTAGAAGGATACCTTCTGCTCCTAAACTATTCAAGAAATCCCGCAGAAATGCCATGCCTCGCTTACCTAGGTATCGAAAGCATGGTATACGCAACATCGTCCTATCAAGGGGTGGTGTCGCCGCATAAAGCGACAGTGCAACGGAACTCGCTCAACGTAAACCTGCGGGTGAAGAGTTCTCCACTTCTGGAGTTAAAGTCCATTCGGCTGTCTTCAGCGATACCACAGAGTACCTGAAGTGCAGGCGGAGCTACATCCTGCTAGAGAATGGGGATAGAGGCTTGTTGCGAAAGATTATGCCATGGACTAGGGGTTTGAGAGTGGGGCCCATTTCTCCTGTAGAGCAGGTCAGGTACCAGAGAGAATTTGCCTCGTATCCTTTGGACTCGCTTTCACACTGCTGCAAGTGGACTTTTTCAATTATATATAGAAAGTTATTCCAGCCAAGAAGAACGGGAGGAGTTTTTTTTATACAGACCGGAATCTAGCCCTATTTTGACGAAGTTACCCAACCTTGAAATCATTTGTGCGGCACTAACATATACCACATGTAGGCATGTGGCCTTCGTCTAAGGGCAGTCTCACAATATTTTGACCAGCCAGAAAGCCGAAAGCGTGCAAAATGTCCAGTTGTTTTAAAAATAGTACTAGCTGTAGATGGTTGCTGGAGAAGAATTCAACGCCTGCCTCAAAAGACATAAATTCACCGACTGAAACAGAGAAATAATTCCTTTCCTTAAATGTGGACCGACATGCATAAAAAACATTGAGGAACAAAATATAATTTTGTGGGGTACAAAGCAAATAATATGGGGTTCTAATAGAACTTCTAGGGCAAAATTTAAATATGTAGATAGATTTTCTCCATAATCTACCGTTTATTTGTGAGACGTAGGTGAAGTTTTATAGAAAGTGCAAGAATTTACATGCATGCAGTGCTCTATTCAACTTACCTAAAATATGGTAGTTATTGTTTTCTTTCTTTCCTTGGAATCTGAAACATCCCTCTTTAGCGTCCAACAAAAATCTGAAAGCATTCTTGCACTCCACTTTGCTGTTATTTGATTTCTATGACTCAGATTTGCTAGTGGAAACGTTCGCCGTGCTCGTCACAGACGGTGCCGAAATAGTCCGGAAAGAAATCAAGGTGTGAATACAAATAATCATATTTTAAGGACATATTACACGCCATAATTTACACACAATGCACGGTAGTTGGTCGCTTTCAGATTTCCTAAAATAAATTTGCATAACACTTTTTAATGATCTCCACGCTGATTTTTCTAGTTGGCTTAACAGTTCTTAAAACTGTCCATATTTGATCAAATTACTTATTTGAGGACCGACAAAAATTCGTTTCTTTATCTCAGCATCACTAACACAAGGAAATTATATAAATTATATAAATCCAGAACCATTTTTATCCATCGTCTTAAGAAAGTTTTTGAAAAGCCGTAATTTTATAATGAGTAAACATAAAGAATCATCTCTGAGTTAACTAGTGTAGGATATACAACATACTTCAAGCTTTGGCTAATTTCTTCCTGACGTAATGAATTATCTTATCCCTGTTGTCCCATTGACATAAAAAGCAACAATATTTCGTGTAGTCAAACTTCAAACCTAACTTTTAGGTCACAAATGATTGCCCAACCACATTTGTTGTACTGAATTTTTTCTAACAGGATTTTCATATTATCAAATTTCTTTCATGTTAGTTACTTAAGCTACCATCACAGACGGAAATTTGTTGCCATTGTGCAAAAGTACAGCTTTTAAACTAGTTTCTAATGAATCAATGAACAGTCTCCACTCTGTATATTTTTATTCAGGATGAAGTGTAGCCATGACAGCACAAATATTGTTACAGTAGACTAACTATCTTCTTCAGAATAAAAATCTTGAAACTCTTCCTGAGGATTATGAAAGAAACACCCTTTAGTGTCAGCATAAGGAAGCTTCCAACCTTGTAAACTAGATCCCAAAAGCTCGATTTATTTGTTCGACAAGTCCAAATCCTCAACAAAATCGTTTAATTTGCCCTAAATAATCAGATGATGTACAGGGACAGAGGATTCTAATTCGAAAGTAGGATCACATTGGTCCTTATGTAAAACTTTAGTGGCAACCTCATATTCCGATTCATCTTCAAAAGTTAGATGATGTGGAAGTTGCAGTACAGGTAAGTAATCATAACGAGGGACCAGTTTTATAGCAGACGAAAAATTTGGGTACTGCACTGTGTGTTTGACTTTACTACTTATTAATTTTATCTTTGTAATGCAGATTTAACACTCCAACAAAAGGTATTGGGGTTCGCACCACACCATCGGTCGGGCAAAGCTCATGTGTTGATTAACATTAACACAGTCTGTCAGACATTTCATACAGGTCGAACAGCAGATGCGGGGGTGGGGCAGCTCTATCTTGATCCCATACTTTACAGCGATAATAGAATTCATAATACTTTTCTAACTAGTGGAGTCAAATTTGGTCGTTGTTCCTTAAACGTTAAATCCCCACAAAAGTAAGAAAAGTTATCCGGATCGTTAACGCACTTCCTCGGCATATTTATTTACTAACACAGCACAATTGACACAGTAATTGTAAATCACAAAAAAAAATTAAACAAGAGTACGTGCGACTTTAAGCTTGAACCTACTCTCTGCAACTTTCAAGTACTCAAAACGGCGCCAATTCTTTCTCTATTTAGTTGTATAGATAACAGCTTTTTCGTTGATTCTTAAGGTAATGCCCAATCAGAAATTTCAGGCTTTGTTAACTCTTGCTTGTAATTTAGATATTAGTGACTTAAACTGCACAAGTTCTAAACTTACTACTTGTCCCGTTAGAGGTCACGGAAATATAACTGACTTGAACCATCCATGCGTGACGTATATTACTTATTTCGTCAATCGACGCTAGGTTCGTTCTTTTATCTAAACATAATTACTAGATTACTTCAAGTTGATTTACTTTAATAATTAGTCTTATTAGTCGTTTTATAGATTTTATTTAACACTAATAAAACAATTTATTAAAATAAGATGTTTATTTTAACGTCCAATATATTTATACCGCTGTTAACAAGATTTAGCAAACAGCTTTACTTGAGTTCCCAAACATAATTTAAAGACAACAGCTGTATTTTGGCGTACATTTTCTAACAATATACATCTACTGTACTGTCCAATTATGGAGAAAAAAATACCAAAATTTAAATTTGGGGGGAAATTATCGTTTTTATTGTATGGAAATTGCACATAATATTCTTTTTAATTTATCTTTGTGTACCGTCCGAGATATGTAAGCGAGCAGTTTGAAAGCTTCGCTTGATTGAGTCTTTTTTAAGACTCAGGATAGCGCAGAGGCTTCACCACTCGCTAACAGTGGTTAGGTATGGCAGAAAGCTGTTTACAACTCACCTACGCTACTCTTTGCGTCTTTTCCTACACCTCTCTATCTACATCCGATAGTATTTATATAGTTTCATTTCATATAACGACGGCTGAACAAATTTAAGTGGAAAGTAATATGTATTTGAAGAAATGATGCTAAAGGTTATCAGGTTAGTATTTGGTAATTGAAGAAAGGATGCACCCAAAAATAGAGAACTATAATTATAAATGCAGCCATAACTTAAAGTAACAATTTCCTCTCAGGAAATTCACCAAAATATTACTCAGAAATAGGCAGGCATTTTCCTACATGAAAATGGGCTTATATCTCCATTTTTTTAGGCGAATAGTCTTTAAGGCTCAAAAATAAGCGAAGCAATCAATATGTTTTGCGAATCGGTAGGGCAAAACAGAGGAAGGGCGATGGCTGTTTGTAGGGGTGTTACGACAAGTTATGACAAGTCAAGACATGCATCCGCACGCTCCTGTCTCGTCTATTTAAGAAGCAGTAGCTGATCGCAATCGTCAGCCACAAATTTTCAATAATAGAGAAGGTTGAGCACCGTGCAGTGATCAAACTTTTGACCAAGAATGGCAAGAATGCAAAAGAGATCCATGAACGCATGGTTGCAGTGTACACCGACACCGCCCCTTCCTATGCAACCATTGCTCGCTAGTATAGGGAGTTCCGCCATGGTCGTGAGTCCCTTGAAGATGACGCCGATCCATGAGGCCCGTCATACGTGACCAACAAGGACAATGTGGCCCGTGTGGAGAGGATGATCCTCGAAAATCGACAAATGAAGGTCGAAGAAATCGAGCGAGAACTTGGAATATCACATGGAAGTGTTATCAACATCATCCACGACAATTTGGCCATGACCAAGGTCTGTGCCCGTTGAGGCCTTAGAAACCTCACGAAACCTCACGCCCCATGATCGACTTCAACGTCGTCAAAGTTTTGAGGAGCTGCTGCTCCTGTACACCCAAGACGCAGCGGGATTCGAGTCACGCATAGTGACACGTGATGAAATGTGTGTCCATCACTGGGATCCTGAAACCAAGCTCGAAAGAATAGCCTGGAAACACAGGGGCTCTCTGACCCCCATCAAGCTCCGGACCCAAACTTCAGCCGGGATGATCATGGCCACCATCTTCTGGGATTCTGAGGGAGTGTTGATGGTGGAATATGCAACTCGTGGAAGGACTATGACAGGCCAATATTAGGCCGAGGAACTGGTTGGGTTGAATTAGTGCATCCGTCAGAAGCGGCGCGGCAAGTTGACATGCGGTGTCTTGCTCCTCCACAACATACCCCTGTCCACAAGGCCAGAGTTGCACAAGCTGCCCTGCGCGAGTGCGGATTCGAGGAGGTCAACCATCTCCCCCCCCCACAATCCAGATCTGGCCCCTAGCAACTACATTTTATTCCACTAGCTCAAGGCTGCACTGCGTGAATGCCAGTTTGGGGACGATGAAGATGTCCAGCTCGCCGTCCAGGAGTGTATTGAAGAGCAGTCGGGAGATTTCTGGTTGTAGGGAATTCGAAGCCTCAGGGACCAGTGGCGCAAGTGCATTGAAGTCGAGGGTAGTTATATTAAAAAATAATAAAACACTTTTCCTTATATCTGGTTTCTTCATATCCAAATTGCAAACTTATTGACCGCTCCTCGTATGCTACTCACTATAAGGCTGCCATCTTCAAATTTTTGCGTTTTATCTTGCATATTAAATTGAATCTTGGAACTGTATGCTGCTTGCCATCCAATTCGAGAAAATTAAATCAGATCTCGCCGCTGGACATGCTCAGTAGCAAATGAACCTAGCCACATTATTCTTTTCATTTAACAGTGATTTCATAAGAGACGAGCGAGCTAAGAGTCCCAATTCTCTCGAGGAACGTGAATCAGTCTGGCGACACATATTTAGGTTCATGTTCTCGGCAACCTGACTTGAAATACTGGTTGTTGTCTCAAATCGGTCCTTAATACTTATCCGATGTATCGTGCGATTTTCCTTAGGAGTGTTTTTTTCGAGGTATTCCCGTTTTCTTAGTCGATCTGCGAGATATATTATCTTAATGGAGCTCTATTATGCGTCAAGTAACAAATATGACCGATTACGATGCGTCGGAATGACAGAAAGTGTCATACCTTCAATCCTCTAATGTACAAACGCTTTTCAAGGATTTATCGGCCTTAAGTCGTCTTCTCATGTAGATAAATTCAAGACAGCATAATTAACAGTCTAGAATTCACTAGAGAGAGTGTTACCATGTATACTTTAAGAAGTTTTACTTGTAAACCCTAAATTAAATGTTAAAGTTTTCTAGATTTTAACGAATCCTTTCTTCGAAAACCTTCCTCATGACCTTTTTAACCTGAATTTTTTTAGATGAAAATTATACACTATAGTAGACAATTTTCAAATAATATTTTAGGCAATTTTAGTGGAAATTAAATTAGCATTTTTAATATAATTCAGATTTCATGTATTTTGTTCTCTAGGTTTGGACGATAGTATATATCAAAAGTTAAGAAACGCATTGATTAAATACTTTACGTATTAAGCATAGACGCTTGGCCCTCCCTTTCTCCAGACATGTTTTTTTCTTTTATTAAAGGAATTTTCATTCCATGTTCGCATTTAGAGTCAGAAGTTGTTATTAATATGTTTATTCTCCTCCGTTTCTCCAAGGGTAGATTATCAATTTTAACATCTCTTATTTTTCATGGTTTGCCTCCTCTACACTGCAGCGGGCACGCATAGAGGACGCACCTCATCCAAGTAAAGCAAATGTCTCTATCAAATAGACTAATCTAAAAACCTCAAAAAGAAATCTGTCATTTGGCTATTATAGCAGACCATCTTGCCGTTACAGGACACGTGATCGTTTTAATTTGTCCGTGATTGAGTGAAAAATATGAGTGATAAAATAGCTAAATTAACCATGTTCTTTAGAAAGCCTTTGTACAGATATGGATTGTTCTCCATACGTGCCCGATGCAGTTTAGAAGAGGAAAAAAATTGTTATTTTAACCGTTGATCTCTCTTTTTAAAATTAGTTGAATACTTATTTTGCCTGGATAAGTTTAAAGTCAAAATGTGTGAGTGTGATAAAAGCAATTAGCGTTAATTCTTGTATTTCTTTTGAGCTTAAGCCAAATATTTCGATGTGATCAGCAAAATGAACGGGGTCTATATGACCTCCACAATTCTGATCCCGTTTTGTTTATACTTCATATTGGTGAATATCCTATTCAATCGTTTCTGCTTACAATTCGGCAGAGATTAGATCTCTCTGAATCATTGTCATTTTATTTTTATTTAATAAATGACAGAGCGCAATTTTAATGATGTGTTGCATGAGGCTATATGTATGTATATGAGTCTTTCAATGTATTTTTTATCAAGTTTATTTTTGTGTAAAGCCGTGAGAACTGAATCGGCGTTTACGGATTTGAAGACTTATGAATCCACAATTGCCAGGCAGATATATTTAATCAAGGATCCTGTCAGAACTGTGGGTGATTTATTCGGTTGAGTTTAAGAACAAAAACAAGCTAAATTTTATCTATAAGAAAAGTTGCCTTTGGCTTTGTGGAATTTTTAAATTATAGTGGCAGTTTGGTTACTTAGAAAGAAATTTAGACTGTGTAAATAATTATAAGGTGTAAATCGCCATACAACTGAATCATCCTAGGCAGAATTCTGAGACTAGTGGCATGGTTATTTACATTAGTTGCGCTGGGTATAACCTAGGAATTTACATAGGAAAGACCATTCTAAATCCTCGAGAGATAAATTTATTTCACCTTCTTAGTATTATTTTAAAAGGCTACAAAACAAGTAATAAATGTAGCAAAGAATATGAAAAGAATATTGAGAGCGATTACTCTCACAAAACGCAGGAAATAAAAGTGTTTTCCTATTCCCTTTCGTACTTTCACGCTCTTACATTCTGTGTTTACGACAAACTGGCGATAACCATTGAGAAGGTCTCTTCTATCTTTTTCTATGTCGTGAATGTTCGTTAGATAAAGTACTATTGGCCACGATAAACTTTAGCCTAAATTTATAGCTTAGTTCTACGTGTACTTAGCTAAGTAAATGCCTAATCTTAGCCATAAAAAAAGCATAAAAAAATAAAAAACATAAATTTATGTTTGGGGCACATATCTACATTAACAAGTGCAATTCAAAAATTATAGCTCTTTGATTTGGGTAAATGGCCTAAATCTTTGTTGCACATAAAAGAAATGGTTATTAAAGCTAATTTTCATCTTCTTTCTTCCTCTGTCTAGATCTATGGAGCAATACTCTCTACCTGCACATAAGCGTGAGGAATACCAATCTTCACATAGGA
The DNA here is from genome assembly GCA_963969495.1 of Ceratothoa steindachneri. NCBI lineage: Eukaryota > Metazoa > Arthropoda > Malacostraca > Isopoda > Cymothoidae > Ceratothoa > Ceratothoa steindachneri. Next base: position 120,442,146 of record OZ018326.1, read on the forward strand.
CAAGCGTACAAAGTTTGAGGCAAGAATACACTTCCAGTGTTCGTACTATTCCCAACAAGAGCACCTTTTGAGCCAGCATTACTAGCCAAGAAATTGAAGCAATTTTCTTACACTTCCCTAAAAGAGCAAGTATTTTCCAAGCAGAGAAACTCCTACAACACCCACAAATTTACATAATACAAAACTGGACCTGCAATCGTATTCAGTAGTACAAATCTCTACGACTGGTCGTTCCTTCACATTGGTAACAGCTTTTCTCTGCAGTGCTTTTCTCTGGAGATCTCACAGTGATAACAATAATTCACTCGCCTTTCCTCTCGTTTGCTATTTACATTTCATCACGTAGACAACTAAGAGTACATCTATTGGCATTTTCAAGTGTGTCTGGGTGTCAAAGAGTATTAAAAGTGCTGGTTATGACTATTAAATTTCATTTACTGCTACTACGTCTTACGAGGACCTCTGATCATTTTCGAATTTTTGGATGACATATTTGTGGTACGAGGGGCGGTCAATAAATTTTGCGAATTGGAAGGGCAAATCAGAGGAAGGGGGATCGCTGTTTGCGGGGGTGTTAGGACAAGTTATGACAAGTCAGGACCTGCAGCCGCACGCTCCTGCCTCATCTATTTGAGAAGCAGTAGCTTATCGCAGATCGTCAGCTACAAATTTTCAAAAATGAATAAGGTTGAGAACCGCGCAGTGATCAAATATTTGACCATGGAAGGCAAGAATGCAAAAGAGATCCATGAACGCATGGTTGCAGTGTACACGACACCGCCCCTTCCTATCCAACCATTGCTTGCTGGAATTGGGAGTTTCGCCATGGTCGTGAGTCCCTTGAAGATGACCCCGATCCAGGACGCCCGTCAGACGTGACCAACGAGGACAATGTGGCCCGTGTGGGGAGGATAATCCTCGAAAATTGACGGGTGAAGGTCGAAGAAATCAAGCGAGAACTTGGAATATCACATGGAAGTGTTATCAACATCATCCACGACAATTTGGCCATGACCAAGTCTCTGCCCATTAGGTCCCTAAAACCTTACGCCACATGATCGACTTCAACGTCGTCAAAGTCCACAAGGCCAGAGTTGCACAAGCTGCCCTGCGCGAGTGTGGATTCGAGGAGCTCAACCATCCCTCCTACAGAAAAGATCTAGCGCCTAGCAACTACATTTTATTCCGCCAGCTCAAGGCTGCAAGGCGTGGACGCCAGTTTGTGGACAATGAAGATGGCCAGCTCGCCGTCCAAGGTTGGATTGAACAGCAGTCGGGAGATTTCTGGTTGTCGGGAATTCGAAGCCTCAGGGACAAGTGGCGCAAGTGTATTGAAGTCGAGGGTAGTTATATTGAAAAATAATAAAACACTTTTCCTCATATCTCGTTTCCTTATATCCGAATTGCATAACTTATTGACCGCCCTCGTAAATTCGAGTTTTGGCTCAGAATTAACAGCATTTAACTTTTTGCGGGAACTGAGAGATAACTTTTTCAGTCCCTTTTAGACCAACGACGAAAATTTTATCCCTTTAAAAACTTAAAACTTCCACGTATCTCCAGGCAATTATGTGAAACTTTGGAAAATGCGAACTTTTGCATTTGTTTAATTTTTACTTTGCTCATAGATTAGATCTTTTAAATGGTTACCTGAAAGTGGGAATTCACAGATGAACTCTAAAATTGCTTGGTGGAACGAAATAACCAAACAAGGAATTAATTACCTAAACGAAGCCTTGGCTGTCACCCAATTGTTATGGACCATACTCGACAGATTTACCCGCAGATAGAAGTTTTTCCTATGGAAATCACAAACTTAAAGCCTAAAATCAAAGATTCATTAGTAATAGTGAGTAATATTTGGTGTTACATCTACGATTTTCATTAAAATTGGCATACAGTTTGACTTATCTTTCTAGAAAAAAGCCTACTAGCACATTAAATTTCTCTTGTATGTAACGAGCTCATCGACTTAGTTGGCCTCTTCTTCCAAGTGCTATTCATTCACACTTACTCAGAAGTATCAGTTTTTCATTGAAGATCTCGTTTATGGCTGAGAGTTAAAAATTGCTGGCAACTTCATTAATGTCCCCTCAACCTCTATCTCTTCGGGAAAAATTCCTCACTATCTTTTGGCGTATCATCTTCCTTAGTATCACCGGATGTATCAATTGAGTCTTTAGGAAAGAACTAAATGTAGTAAGTATCTAAGTAAGAATCAAATTATATAGAATAAGAATATCCAACTTAGAGCAATGTACCACCTAAAATTCTTTTATACTTTTGCAGAGATTAACCATTATACAATGCGTAGGAATAAGGCCATAATGGAGTTATTAAACTTTATCATTTACGGTATATGCTTGATAATGATAATAAAAACATTCCTTATATCTCTGAAATTTGCCGATCGAGAGCAATTTTCTTTCATTCTTTAACAAATAAGAACTAATCTGTACTTTATTATGTTCGGCTGTTTTCCTGAAATTCTGCTACATGCCTATTCTAGCTCCCCGTAAAATTCTGTATTGTTTCTATAATATATTGAAGGTTGGTCTGTTCACCAAGTTAATACTTATACCAATCATAAAGAATTTATGCGTTTTCTTCTTTGTCTAGAGTTTTATCGGGAGTATTAAGGGTAAAAACAAGGATCAACAACAAGGAAAGAAGGTACCCTAGGAGACCTTACGGTGCATTCAAGGAGGGTACCTTTCGACTAGTAATCGAGCGGGCACATGGCTGCTCAATTGTTTTGCGTCCCTAAACGGCTACTTTTTAAGACTTTCTCTAGTCTTGACTTGAACTGGTCAACAGATTCACTGTTGACAACTTCCACTGGAAGTGCGTTCCATTTACCGCAGATACTGTAAGTGAAAAAAATTCAACACAGATTGCGGTTGTAACGCTTCAGTTCAAGTTTGAAGCCAGAATTGCACGTTCTGTTCTCACTCAGTGTGAAAATATCCCGGTAGTCAACATTGACGAACCCTCGAAGTATTTTGAAAACTTCGATGAGCTGACCTCGCAGTCTACGGGTTTGCAGCGAGAACAGATCTAATTCCATTAGTCTATCCTCATAACTTTTATGTCGGATAGAAGGAATCAGCTTGGTTGCCCTGGCTTGTACGCGTTCCAAACTTGCGATGTCCTTTCGCAGTAAAGGACTCCAAAATTGTACGGCATACTCCAGGTGCGGTCGGACAAGTGAGTTGTACAAGCACAGTAAAATCTCCTGGTTCCGATAGCTAAACTGGCGCTTAATATAGCCTAGCATCCTTTGGGCCTTTTTCTCCACCTTAATGCACTGTTTCGAGAACTTAAAGGTCATTAGTGATTGTTACACCCAAGTCCTTCTCAGTGTCACTCGATTCAAGAACAGTGCACTTAAGGATATACTGAGATTGGGGGTTTCTGTGGCTGATATGCATCACTTTGCATTTGTTCACGTTAAAAGGCATTTGCCACGTGTCCGACCACTCCCCAATCTTCCCAAGATCTTCCTGCAGGCATGTGTATTTCCATCCTTTGCAACGTTCATACTAAGCTTGATATCGTCGGCAAATTGATAAATGTTGGCAACCATCTCACCGTCCATGTCATTGACGTAGATGATAAATAGTAGTGGTTCCAGGAAAAAACCTTGAGGCACCCCGCTAGTAACGGGCACCCACTCAGAATACTGTCCATTCACCACCACCCGTTGTCGTCTGCCACTTAGCCAGTTCTCGATCCAGCCGGCTACCTTTCCGTCTATGCCCAACGCTCGAAGTTTCCGGAGAAGGCGGCGGTGTGGTACCTTATCAAAAGCTTTCTGAAAGTCTAAGTACACCACATCCCCCGCCTTGTCCCGATCGTGCTTACTGAAAACAAAGTGGAAGAATTCCAGAAGGTTCGTCAGGCATGACCGTTGCCTTTGGAAGCCGTGCAGGGAACTCCTCAGTAGCAGGTTTGACTCTAAATACGACGTCACTTTGTCCACCATCATGCTTTCTATGAGTTTACCGACTATCGTAGTCAGACTGATAAGTCGGTAGTTCGACGGTTGGTTACGGTCTCCTTTCTCGAAGATCGGAGTCACCTCCACCTCACGCCAGTCTTTAGGAACGCATTCAGTCCGGATTGATATGTTAAAGATTGCACTCAGGTGTCGTGACACTTGATCGCGCACTTCTTTCAACACTTTAGGTAGAAGCCCATTTGGCCCAGGTGACTTATTCGTCATTAGATCAGTTATCTTCTTTTTGATTTCTCCTTCGGTGATGTCCATATCCTCCAGCTTTTCCCCCAAGTAGGAATCCGTCAGCTGGGGGATAGACCACTCTCTTCAGTAAACAATAAAGAGAAGTAGTCGTTGAGGAGGTTAGCATTTTCTGCATCTGAATGCTTCAAAGTCCCCTCCTCATTCCTCAAAGGGCCAGTCGTTCGACGGATTGGTTTACGGTTGTTTACATATCCAAAGAACTCCTTGGGATTGTCTTTACAGAGTCTCGCCACTCGGAGTTCCTCAGACCGCTTAGCCGCCCTTATGCTGGACTTCACTCTCCTGGCTAGCCTCTGGTATTCGACAAAGTCACCGGAGATATTCGATTGCCGGTACACAGTGCTCTTCTCCCTAAGCAGTTGGCTGATTTCTCGATTAAAACACTTTGGTTGAACAGAAGACCGACGAGGCAATTTTAGAGGGATGAAACGCGATTAAAGACTCATGGATGTGGTTTTGAAACTATTCCACGAGTCTTCAACAGCATCGCACACTTCTAGCCTCACGTCAGTCCGTCCAGCACGAAGGCTTGCAAAGGCTGCTCTTCTCAAGTCAAGTTTTCTTGATTGACTGGCAACAGACCTTACCTTCGGGATCTTGACGCTAAATCTAACAAGCTGGTGATCACTGCCACCGATCTCTTCGCCTACAGAAAAATCCTCAACGATATCATCCTCATAGGTGAAGACCAAGTCGAGAATATCGTCTCCTCTCGTCGTTTCTCTGACCCATTGAGTGAGGAACTCGTTGTTGGCGAACTCCAGGAGTAGCGCGCTCTCGCCACAGGCTGCTCTGGTTTTCCAGTAAACTTGGCTGTTGAAATCGCCCATAACTATGCACACTCTGCCTTGAACCAGCTCACCCAGCAGCTGGTACAGTTCCCTGTCTCTCTTAACGGGTTGGGAAGGGGGTCTGTAAAGCAGCAGGGTCCTATATCTGACAGGACCGATCTCTAGGTCAACGCTCTGGAGCTCGGGGTCGGATATAACGTTAGAGTTCGTAGATTTGATTGTATCCTTGACATAAAACATTACACCGCCACCCTCTCTGTCTGGCCTATCTTTGTGGAAGAGTTGGTTGCCAGGAACCGTGAATTCACCTTCAAAGTCTCGGTTTGAGGTTTTTATCCACGATTCTGTTATTGCTACCATTTTGGGTTCTTCCGCCACTACGAGGCCACGGAGCTCAGGAAACTTGTTCCTGATTGACCTCGCATTAAACGGAAGAACTTTCTGGGAGTCACCTAATGTAGGACCCCCTATACTCCTCCGTTTCCCGGCTTCTTGGTTGTTACGGTAGCCCCATTTTTCACAACCTCCGAGAAGGTTGTTTGGGGAGTGCCTTGGGCGTACTGGCGTACGTCCGCCTTCCCAATGGGCCGGACACTACTTTGGGTGCGCTCCACGACATCCTGGATGAAGTTAACTAGGAAGGCCTTGCCCTTAAAGGATAGGTGCACCCCGTATCTTTGGTAGAGGTCTTTTCTACCATAGAATACGGCGTACGGGTCGACAAAAAAGACACCCTCCGCTGTACAGACGTCTGCAAGGCGCCTGTTTAGCGACATGTTCCTCGAGTGGGCAGTCCGGCTTGAACATCACCTCGGGAGCATCCCCACCACGACGTGTCTGCGGGCTTTCAATCCACAGTCGTAGACAGCGCCCATAACTTTCATCATAATCTCGCCTGTAGGGCCTACCCTACGTCCTCTAAGGTAGAGGTCGTTGCCACTTACCATACGGGCAACGACTGAAGTCTCTGAAATCTAAGACTTCTTGGCCTCAGCTCTTACCTGCTTATTTCCACAGCCTCGGAGGCAGCTCACCTTAACGCTTGTGCGAAGGTGGGCGGCTAGCAGGAACTTCAGACACCGTGCTTGAGAATCACCAATAAGAGTGACTTTTGCACATTTTTCTGCAGACGACTTAGTCTTTCCTTTCGGAGGTGACTTGCCGCTTTCCTCTTGTATCTCTAAATTTTTCTTCTTCTTCTTCTTCTTATTCTTCCTCTTCTTCTTCTTCTTGTCTTCCTTTGTTATATCTTCTTTTGTTTCCTGTTTCTCTTCTTCTGCTTCTACATTCTCGTCCTCTGTTTTCACTTTCTTTTCTTCTCTTTCTACTTTCTCTTCTTCTCTTTCTACTTTCTCTTCTTCTATTTCTACTTTCTCTTCTTTTTTCTTTCTTTTCTTCTTTTTGGCTCGTTGAGGAAGCCCTTCAGCAGAAGAAATTGGCTGTTGGACTTCGGGAACCTTCTCGCCTGAGCATCTGCATCTCTCTCTTTTTAAAAGTTGAACTTCCCTTTTAAGAAGGGAGTTCTACTCTCTCAGTTGAGCGGTGCTCTCGCCCAGGCGCTTCTCGAGTTCGTAGAAGTCACAGACACTGACGGCATCTGTGAGCTCCTTGCAACTCCTGCCCCCAAATTCTTCACTCCATCTGTAGACTTTGCATATTTTGTAGGTTAGCTTTTGAAATGGAGGACCATTCTTCTTCGCCATCTTACAAAACTCTCGGACCATACGCATTGAAAAAGGGTTTTTTGGTTGTGATTTTCTCTTGCACTAATCACATCCGCCTATTTACAGGAGGTTTTCAGGAGTTCGGCGAACAGAAACCCTTTGACCAAGCACAGCAACCCTAAGGTCTCCCCTAGGCCGGACGTCCCCAATCGTGCCGCAGCTCCCAACTGAGCAGCACGAGAGCCCCAGTGAACTGGTTCTCTTATTTTTCGACAGGGGTGCTTGAGGTGTAACTTTCTTCTTAATAAGCCCTACTAATTAACTAAAAACGGCAAGACTTGGGGCAAATAGTAAAGCTAAGTGCCTACGGCTTCATCCGAGATCTTTAGCTGATCTGGCAACCAGCAAGGCATAAAAGCTCTCTCACCGAAGAGCTTTTGAGCCTTTATTTACCAAGTAGTGGTCACAGGGAGCTGGCCAGGCAATTACATGTTAGGAGAAAGCTTCTAAGGGGTACCTAGCATTTCTCCATTAATCGTACCCCAAACGCCTGAGATCCCTTCAATCTCAGTCTCTTGTAACCTATGAGTGCTCCAAGGCGTTATTTAAAGAAGTTCCAAAGCCTCTCTTCTCACGCGGCATAAGGGAGCTGGTGAGGCTCTTATTAATAAACAACTTATGTGTAATAGAGATGAAGGTTTGTTTTTTGTTATTGGGTTTTTGTTTTGATTTTTTAACAGTTGAAGAGAGTTGGTGAAACTTAGTACTAACAGAATCGAAGAGGTTGGTAGGGAGATGCAAGGAGACGCATCAAAGAAGTGGTAGAAAAGTTTGACAACCATTAGTCTGGATCCTACTACAGCTACCTTACTGGCATGGGTGACCCTACAGGACTAAAAGTCCCCCAGCTTAGTTAGCTTAACTCATGCAGATCACGCAAGCTCTGGGGTGCATGTTCGAAGTGTTAAAAAAGTCCCTTTTGATCGAGTGTAAAACGCCCAACTCAAAGAAGATTAGCGAGACAAAATGTTTACGTGGCCACTTTCACCCGGCTAAGGTGCCTCGCATCGGCTTTTACTCAAGGTTACAGCTCAAGATGTAGTCACCGTTTGTTGACGAAACATTTAACCACACCAGCGCTGGTTTGGTATCGAAAGAAAAAAATGTCTGTTCTCAACTAAATGGTTTGGAAAAAACTACCGGTGTGACTTCTTTTTACTTAGATGGATCATCTTCTCAAATTTTTAAGCCCTATATGTCTCTCTCTCTCTCTCTCTCTCTCTCTCTCTCTCTCTCTCTCTCTCTCTCTCTCTCTCTCTTTCTCTCTGGATACTTTATCATTTTTTTCTGAGAGAAATTGCTGGATAAAATTTTACATCTTCGTTTTGTAAATGATTTATTTCTTGTTTACTTTTTATCATTAAAAATTAATATTTTAGGGGGTTTGTTGATTGAAACCAACACTATGCACCTGGTATAAACATTTTCATATAAGAAATAATTAAAACAAACTGCAAGTTCTATACATCAAAGACTTGGAGTTGTAAAAGTAATCCTACTTTTTAGTATATATTATAATTTAATCGAAAAAGTTAAATGTAATGAAATAAAAACCGTATTGTTTTAAAGTTTTTAATAGAAATGCCTTACCCAAAGGAATATAAACTTCTAACAAAATGATTTTTCGGAAAGACTAAATATTTTATATAATGTTTATTTTCTACTATTAACTACTTTTACTGTTGAAAATTGGAAAAGCAATTTGATTTAGACGTAAAACGTAAATATACTTTGCATTTGATGCAAAAAACTTTGACAATCTCTTTTCACCCTGGCATCTTACATCGATCCTTTTTTTTTCTATGAACTCTGGAAAATGGCCAACTTGAGCTGTTTGAATTTCTTGTATTGGTATTAGCGTAGTTCTGCCTTTTCGTGATTTTGCTTTGTGTAGCTCATTGACAACTTCGCTCGAAGGCCGTTCCCGTTTAGTTCGTGAAGATTCAGGTTTACCTTGCTTTAGGAGACATTCACAAATTGCGAGTTTCAATTTTAAAAGTGGAATCTGATTTTTGTCTCATTATTAGAGCAAATAGCATCACGATTATAAAGTAGTCAAGCTTGTACAACCATTATATGTAGTAAATACCAAAGTAGCTTATGATACCATTTTATCAATCTTACTCGAATTCTGTCGAAAGCCATAAGCGAATCTAGAAGATCAACACCATTTATACATTTGTTGTAAATAGTTATAGCTAACGGGCATTGAACATCAATAGGTTGTTTTACCTTTGGATCCCACTTCTCCACATTGGTTTTGGCTCGACTGCAGCATAGAAACTCAATAAGGTTACACCTTTGTTGTCCTACCACTTTATTGCTCTAATGCATCGTATATTGTTGCTACTTGTATTACTACGGTTCTCGGCCATGTTTTTTCCTTTGCTTATCTGGTGACATATCGTATCCAGGAAGTCTATTTTGGCGTACGCTACCTAAAGAACCAATTTCTTGCACCCATAATGTTGTTTGAAGAGGGGGACAGTTGAACCAATTATCAAAATCTACTTTCTGCCACACTTATCTAGGTATTGGTTGTAGAAGGCTTAGCACAATAATAACACAAGCTGCATGATTTGTTTGCCCAGGAACAGCAGTTATTACACCTGTATAAATCTGAAAGTTATAAACTTGGCCATCCACTAGACAGAGCACACATATTTTGTATCCCGATTTTTTTCGAATACTGGAAGCTCCTTTGAAGGGTACAACTTGTTCATCGATCGAAAGATTTTCCGCTGGGAGAATACTTGTCACTTTGTACCTTATTTTTTAATTAGATTCCTATCCAACAAGTCTCTGTAATAGTCCATTGGTTTCTTTACTGTACTAACTCCTGAATAGATCTAACGTTTGAAATCTGGTCCTGGTCCAACAATGACACATCGGTCGAGTCCTTCGTTTGACAGGTGTATTTTTGACCGGTCTTCACCCCAGAACAAACTGGTTCCTCACATTTATTTTCACTGCTATCTTCTTCATCTAGTTCAGTAAATTTCTGCGATTCGTTAAACACTTCTAGGCCTGCCGCACTTTCACTATCAGAATCCAAATTTTCATCTTGCGAGTCGGAGGGGGAATATTAGGCCCAAACCGTTTCGATAAAAAACTGGTGGCGTCCATTACTGAAAAAGATTAATGATACTATTATCATTATTACTATTATTATTATTTGGTGCATTCATTCATTCAGAAAATACAAAGCCTAAAACAAAATGTAAGGTTATAAAAAATAAAGAATAGTAACCTATATATAAAAGGCTGTCGCTTGGTGGTAATTTTTGTCCATGAGCATTGGGGAGTAAGGGAGGCCCTGACTGGATTGTCGGCCTCTGACCTTCGTACCCCTCCTTTCCACACCCTTTTTTACCTTGTCTTATTCTCCTTTTCCTTCCACACTTACCGAAGTCCTCTCTTCCTTGACCTTCCCTTACTGGCTCTGCCCTCGTTGGACGTCACCTGCGATCTGCCTTTGGCATAATGAAATAATGATATACATTTCCATCACACTCCCACTACCACCCCTTGGCTACGGGCATGCACCACAGGGGGCGGCGGGGCTCGATACAAAAGATACGGGTAAAATTTTAGGCTATGCAAAATCTATCAATATGGATGTTTTCCTACAAAATTTTTCATCGTTGTATATTGTAGCTCCGCGGCAACAATCAAACAATACTCATTTTAAGACATAAGTATCAATATAATAAATTTAGATTACTTTTATACACTCTATATAACTTCAAATATCACTCAAAATTTTAGTATAGACGCACCTTCAGAAGAAACCTTGAAAAATCACAATAAAAAAATGTTGATGAAGTCATAAATCATGAAGAAAGCCAACACATCGAATACTACCACCTCACTGACTCCTTTCAGTTCGTGTCGATTTTAAAAGTAAAACTGAGTTTTAAGCATTGGCAGATAGTTCACTCAGTTCGTTGCCGCAAGAGATTGTTGCCACAAAGCAACATTATACCATCCCATCGCTATGCTTTCTCGACTGGAGGCGAGGTACTGAGAGCAACAAAGAGCAATGGCTATTCCTATAGCTACCTGATTTATTTCGAGAGTAATACAACAGGAGAGCGGTTCATGTTATAATGAACTCTAAATGAACGAACTTAATTTTTTCTTCTTTACATAGAGAGAGGGGGAGTATCTTTTAGATTTCGGGACACGAAGGCGATCAAGCAGGGGTTCTAGGTTCGTGCTTTGGCATCTAGCGACTACATACTCCCTTTATTATTCATGGACCAACGATAATTTTTATACGAATATTTTGAAGGGAAGTAGAGGAAATCTAAGAATTTTCAATGGGAGTTCTGGAGCAGACGAAGAGATTCAAGAATTGCTCTCATTGCTCTCATAATAGGAAGAAATATCTTAAATAAGCACGGCCGATTCCGGCTGTCGCGAATTCACTATCAAGCTCCCACCAATTTCACATTTTTATTTGAATGTACTTTAAATTATTTTTATTACATTGTTACAAATATTAATTGTAATATCTATTAAACTACCATTATTATTTGTATCATGATACTCATATTAAATAGTGTTAGTCAAGCGATTAGTGTTATCCTTGGGTATCAATGATAAATTCAAATTACTGTAGCTACACTCTAGATACCCTATTCATAAAATTTCGGCTGCTAATTTAAATTGAGCTAATTCCAGTGTAATTTAATATACATCTATGTGTACACAACTTGTAACATAAGTTTAAGGGGCATAAGAATAATTGGCAATATGTATTTGTTAAATACTTGTTCTTAGAAAAATTAAGATTTTGAAGATGGTGAAGATGGCTCTTACCCTTCAAAATACTTCCGCTCGAAAGTAATGTGTTCGATTTAGTAAACATATTTTTTGGGGGGGAGGGGGGAAGCGCAATTTAGATGAGTGTAGTTGTCCACAATTTCAATTTTAATCTAGTTTTTTTCCATGTTAAGCTATTGATGTAGCGTTGGGATTTCATCTATGTTGTCACTTATACATAACACACTATCATATACAAATCTAAGAAAGTTAAGCTGTTTCAAATTTATCCATTAGGTCATCGTATAATTATTACGGCCTTTTTCAAGGTTATACTTAATTAATGACAAAATTAAACTAATCTTTGATGTTTTATATATTTAAATAAGGAATTAATTATTAATCAATTTAAATACTGTTGAAAAATTTGTTAAAAGATGGAGACGTGGTATAAAATGGTGAAAAATATATTACTTATTAAAATAATAAACATATATTTATATAAATATATATTTAAAGAATTTTGTGATTTCTATCCAGAAAATAAAGTTTGACATGAAAAAAATAGTGAATTTGTTATAAGATTACCTGATTCATCATACCCTTACTTTGCTGATTTGCTTTCATTATCGCTTCAGCAAGATCGAAATTGAACAATATTGGCTACATGTTGTCTCCTTACCTTACATCACCTTGTAGTTGAAAGATAATTAATTCTTTGTACAATCACATTGGGGACTTACAGTTTCAGCAGATGGATCTACTTTAAATTGTGAAATAAACCACATCAATGCAAGTTATAAATGGGAGAGGGTTTTTCCCTGTGTAATTGTAGACTGAATGAATGAGAAAAAAGTGGACAACGCAAATGACCTATCGATAGTGGACATCGGATAGAACCACTTATTTGGGTTTACATTACGGTAGTTACCATATTCCTTACCGTCCCTTGGTTCTGATTACGCTTTCAAACTGTAGGATAGACTGACATTGGTAAAGATAGCGAATTGGTAACAAAATAGTATTAGATAATCGGGAAAATATTGACGTTTCTCTAAAAAGGAAAATAAAACAATATTAAACGTATTAAATATGTATTTTATTTTAATCCACAAATTAGTTACCATTTTTATAAATAACTTCTCCCAGTGCTTAATTAAGGCTTGATAGCTAACTTTTAAAAATCAGCTGATGAGACGAGATATGAGCATTGATTTTACCCTCTAGGCTAGTTTATTGCTTTGTTCATCCCAATGATGTTACAGTGATCGAAATAACTAAGAGGAGACGGTAGAAATTTTGTTGGATGAGGGATGCTTTCCCAACCTGAGCCATTTGCTGATTTTTTGGTCACGCGGGCCACTTTGAGAATTTTCGGCCATGAAAAAGATATATTTTCTCTTCCTGGAACAACTGATTACGGAATCTAATAATTTCAAGATTAAAATTATTATAAGCTGGGAGTCCTACGATAAAGCAAACCGAAATAACATCTATTATAATTGAAAATGTATTTGATATTTTATTATGCATCAAAGCGATTTTGTGCGTAAATAATTATTTAGAAATGGGAAAATATTTTCAAGTTTCTTTCAATAATGGTTAGGTTGTATTAATATTAGTGAAACTAACTAAATTTACGTTTTGCCAAAAGAAAGAAATTTATGAAATGTCATAATTTTTATCTAGAAACAAAAAATTTATTAAAATCCAATATAACAGAAATAGCATCGCACATAACGACAAAAAATTAGTCCTAAGCACCAGATCCCTCTACGCTCTCCATTTTCTTCTATAAGATTTCAGCTTTAGATCTCATTGCTCTCACAACACGACATTTTAGGATGAATGTGGATTTTCCTTGATCAAGTTAACCCATTGCCTTATTCTTTCTCTCAATTTTGTTATTTGTAGGACGGGTTGAGTACCCTTTACTCTTGAAATGAAACAGAAAAGTGTTGAATCCCGTGATCTTGGCGGCCATCGATTAAATTATTCAGTGGAACTGTGCGATCTTTGAAAACTTATGTTAATCTTTCTCTCATCGCAATGTAGTTATGTGCTGGAGCACCATTATGAATCCTCCGGAGACTATTGAAAATTCGTCAAACTTTGGGCAAAATTTACATCCAGATCCACCTTGAAACCTCCTTGCAAATAGCGCGGCCAAATACATTATTGTCCAAGGAAGTAGCGGGTATATGGAAAAGGCATTTCAAAACATATTTCGGCACGAAAATCCGTCTCAAGGAGCTGGATGCTGGAGATGCATCTTATAAAGATATTTCAGCCATAAATTAAGTTAAAGAAATGGTTTCCCCAAAACTTCAGAAAAAGCGTGATAATATTACCATACAGCTGCGCCATTACTGTGATAAACATTAAAGAATGGCTAATAAAAAAACCAGTTGGCTCTTTAATTTCGTTTTAATGCGCAACAGAAACATACACATGAAAACAGTCATAAGAAAATAACCTATATGGAGAATCAATTTAGAACATGATGTCATATTATACACCAAATACATGGATTTCTGTCCTTATTCCACATAACATAATAAATTATGAGCCATTTCTCTCTCTTTTAAAATAATTATGTTAATACTCTATTCTACTACAACTCTAGATCATAAAACTTCAAAACAACTTAATACCAGCCATTCATTCCTTACGCTTCATTTTCATTCGCGTTTTAAAGTTCAAATATTCAATGATTTAACTATCATTTGCCAAAAACAAAACCTGTATTTTGTTAACTTAATCAATTGATTTTTCTAAAGAATTTTTAAAAGAATTTCATTTTTTCGACCCCTATATAACAAGAAAGGCTCAATCATATTACAAGCAGACAAGCTGTAAATCACTTACGCCAAAATAAGAGAGGAAAGGTGAAGGAATTACTACCACAAAAGACCATCAACGAAAGTGGTAATCCTTTCATCTATATAACTTTTAATAAATATATTTATCATTTTTTCTAACTAATGAAAAATATTGGATTATTACAAAAAACACACTTTTAGAAGTTATTTTTAAAATGACATAATTTATTCATAAAGAATTACAAAACAACCACTACTTATAATCAATATCTTAGTGATCTATGAGTATAAACCCAAGTGAAAGGTAGGGAAGACAAGCTGGATAATAATCCAGGAATTTCTGTTCATTCAATTCTAAATGAAAATTTTTTGTTTATATTCCAGTTTTTATCAGGATTGACATTTTATTCAAAAGATTCATTTAAAGAATATGTTTTATTATTATTCCCATTATTGTAAATCCCTTTGTAGTAACTAAGTCATAATGATATTGAAGTAGCTTAAAGCAGAAAGAAGGCTTAATTTCACTGAAATAAACAATTAAAGAACATAAGTATATAAATAAAATAATGCATGTAATGAATACGCTTTCATATAAGTGCGCACACACAAATATAGGCACATGTACATTTCACAAACAAAGAATTAATATGTATATGTGGCCCAATGTTGGTTTCACAAACCTAGGAGTTCACGTTGGTACAGGAACTGCAAGATCTTCATCTTCATACATTATCTTACATTTTCATACATTATATATTTCATAATTTTTCTTTAATATTTGAACTTTGCTAAAGAAATATAAACAGGTTAGTTATGAACTTAACGCCAAACTAAATTATAACAGATGTATTCTGAGCTTTTTCATTATTATCTCTTTTCACGGAACTTTCCTTTGTATTCAGAAGCATTTATCACTTGATATTTGTTGCTACACCAGGCACCTAAAAAAGTGAGACATCTTCCGCACTCCACTGGCCCCGGCAGTTGCAAACTATATAGTTTACCTAAAACTTAATTCTCCTAGACATTTTCACTTCAACCATTTATCCTTACTATTATGAAGACAACTCTTCTCCCCTTTTCTCTTTGTTTGGGTGGTACACTCTCCAACTTTCTCCAGTTATAGCGGTGAGTTTTAAAATGGTTTCATTCTCCTACCCTTTCACCTTCTTTTCTTCATCATAATAATGTTCTAGGTATCATGGCCTTGCAGCTAAAGCAGTTTAAATTCGAGGTCAAAATACATTGAGGGTCAAAAGAGTCATTAACAAAAATGAACAAAAGAATGCATTTTTAGTGAGGAAACGCGCACCTTTTAATTAGTCTGAATGGACAAAGGCAAAGAAGTTAAAAATTTCAGGGTGTTGAACTTATTGATGCTATATGTAGAAATTCGTGTTTTATAAAGAAAATATTTTACGAGGCCAGAGTAACTCTTAGCCATATTAAATTTTACCTTGCTCGTGAACTATTCTGGGCTTAAATTCACTCCCATTGTATGGTATTTTGGAGGTAAAATATTCAGTCTTTTTAGATGAAAAGAAAAATATTGCATTATGTTAAAGATAGGAAAAGAAAATTGTGTAACCAGAGATACAACTTTATTTACTAGATAATGAATGAAGGTTGAGTAACAGTAGAAGGAGCTAAAATTGGAAGAGTTTGCAGTAGCAAACCTGCTTAATGCTTATTAAACCTATTGTGATAGTGAGGATTAGTTGGATCCTGAAAATATTTGTGTTGCTTGAGGAACCTAAATGGATGAATTCTCACCCAAATATTGTTCTCTGATGTACTAAGGAACCAGATTTGGACGTGGTTTTATCTAATAAAAATATAAATTCATCCTCATTAATGCTTTTTATTGTTCTTAAGTGAAGTTTATCTTTAAATTGCCTATTCCGATTTAAAGAATTTTCATCTCTCGTGTGGGTAAAACGGTCATTAAATTCGTTTCTACCAGATGGGGCTTGTATACTTCAGATCGATTGTGTTTATTTGGGTTCTAGGTTAACTCGTATAAAAGACTCCCTCGAACAGGCGCAAATACCCCCTTGTGGCCTTTGTCTGGTAGAGAGTGTTCTGTGTTGGATTCATATTGAGGAAAACAGTTACCAACTGTTCTCCTTCGAAGGCATTAAGGCATTTACGTATGATGAATGAAGGAATAGAGAAAAACAGAACATTTTGTTTTGCGTTATATAAAGTTCTAGGAACAGGTTCATACTCTAAAACAAGGTAGTCAAATATATAAACAAGTACTTTCTAATAGGACCCCTGCCAACAAATATGTACAGTAACATCAAAAAGATTAGAACGCCTATATTTCTATCACAATAAATGAAAGTTGTGGAAAGATATGAAATTTAGTATACCAACCCAATTCATTTCAATCTTGTGCACATAAGGTAATTTTCATACCAGTTGTGGTCCAGGCCACATGTATAAGACATATGTCATGCTACTCTCTGTCCGCGAACTGATCGCAAAGCTGTGCCAGCGACTAAGATGGTGTTTAAATTGAAGAGATTGCAGAGACTATCAAGCGCTCCAAAAGTGTAGTCCATAATATTATGTTAACCTATCACAAATCATGTTTATTTAAGCCTGATAAATCAAATGGTAGCCCGAGAAATACCTAAAAAAGGAAAGACCAATTCATTACCCAAATTGTAAAAAGAAAGATGTTTTCAAGACGGCCATGTCCATTCATTGTCAAATATAAGCTCAATTTATTTGATCCGATGGCAGGAGGTTCGTTCATCGAAAAACAGGCGAAATATTATCTACCAATTAAACAAAAAAACAGTGTTAAGTTTGGCATTGGACTACTGGTGCGCTTGCGGGTCACAGCGAATGCAGAACTTTAAAGGAATTGCTGCAACAGCATGTTTTGTCACATCAGCGAGCCTCTGAAGACTAGTCTTATATTTTAATGTGGGATAACGCTCCATGACACACTCTCAAATAGATGAAGACTTTCATGGACTAAGATTGCCTTCTTTGAAAATGTTGGGAACCCACTCGAAGAGAGGTCTAAGTCAAAGAATATGAAAACAGTTCATGGATCAAGATTACCTTAGAATGTAATCTAAACTATGTATAACTTGTACAAATGTTTTTTACTGCTAAATTAAATTGTAATATTCTAATAGAACTTTGTTTCTGCTGTCATTCAGATCAAGTTGCAGATTTAAATTTATCCGGTAAATTATTAATAATCTGCTGATTATTTTCGTTTTATTCATACCATCCTGTATAGAATTAAAAATGCTTTTTCATTCAATTGCTTTATTTTAATTGGAAAATTAATATCATATTTGTAAAGTTTTGCCTCTTACTATTTTAATATGATTGTATCTCAGATCTAGGACTAAATAGCTTTTGTTAAATTTAATACTTTTTACTGCTATTGAATGATTTTTTTTTTACTTAGTTTTCACTAGTATTCCATCAAGTAGGTGCAATAATTTTTTTGTCTTAAATTACCTCTTCAAATCGGTGTTTACCAACCTATTATTAGTTAAATTATGACTATCTCATATTTTTTATGGTACTTTTTAGATAAATAAAAGATTTTAAAGAAGATAAAAAATAGAAGAATAAATACGTATTTCTAAAAGAAAATTGCCCACCATAAAACAAGCGTATTAAATATAATAAGATTGCTCTCAGAATTTGCCATTTTCAGTTGTCAAGACAACCGATGTTATTAAATTGTTTCTGACTTTCATCACAATATTTTGGAAAGTCGTGCATTTACGCCAAATTAATATAAAGGAAGGTGTTATTATTTTAAAAGGATATTTTCCTCCCTAATTTATGTCAGCGGCCTGTTTATCGAGTTTCTGGCAGAGTGGATTTTCCGGAGAGCTGACGACCTGTTATAAAATTACTCATTCAGCGAAGCGAAGAAAATCAAATATTAGACCGAAAATAAGTCTTAGATGGAGGAAATCTGGCCGATAAAGACTAACGAGGCTCTCTTAGATTTCGGTAAATTGCGATACCAAACTAATTTTTACTCCTCTCTATGTGTTTAAATTGTAATAAATTGAGAATCTTTTGTCATTGTAGCAATAAGTGATCTGAAACTTCCGTTCCCACATTCTTTATGTCTTAAAAATGTAAAAAAATATGCATCTTTGCAAACACGTTCTTCATTTTAATTTCCAATGAACAGTTGATTACTTTGAAGATAAAGATGAAGTTAGAGTTTTAAGTTGGGAGAAATTGAGAATAGGGTAATGATTAAAGCTCGTTACTTAATTTAGAATGATTTTCCTCGAATTTAATGAACCACTGACCACATTAATGAGGGTACATCCCTCAGAACATTTGCAAGGACAGATCCTTCAAAGAAAGCGGGGAAGTTAGTGAAAAGAAACTTTTAAGTCTACAGGGTGCTCATAAAGTCTGGATGCATAGGAAATTTCAGTATTTCTAACCAATCTTTTTGTGCTTATGACCTTATGGGATCCCACATATTAAACAAAAAACAAACAAACATGTTCTATCTTCTATGCGGAAGTGCGCCGTTTTTAAGAAGCTATAGTTTAGCCTCATGGAAGATAAAGACTTAAAAGCAGAATATAATGTACATTACTTTAAATATGCGTTTCCAATGGGTAGTATTGATACACAGGCCAGAAAAAACGACCTTTGGTGGAAAGCTTCGTTCTGGGAGACAAACCACAGTGGATGAAGATTTTTAAAAAGAAACTGGTATTTTGCACTAGACCACAAAACATTATTAGTTATTACTGTTACATTGAGTGGAAACTCTTCATTGATTCGTCGAGTAGAAGATAAACACTCCAATGGATTCATTTTGCTTCCTCTCGATTGTTCACATGGTTCCATGCTCTTCGCTATGATACTTTGAAAGGAATACTTTATCGAATTGTAATCATTTTATTGTGTAACATTACACTATAATGGAGGTTTAACCCAAATAAATCTAAACGCAATTTTCTTCGAATTTACGTCGGATGGAAACTGTGGCTACTTTTCTTCCAAAGACCTTCCTCCAAAAAATCTGCGCAGAATTAATAGGAAAATAGAGATAATTTTCTTTTTAATCACGTTTGACCTTATATCTCACTATGTCTGTCGTCCGGTCGGTTAATCAATTGGTCCTCGTTTTGCTTTTCATTTTTTAGGGGGGGATAACATTGTAACTATTAGGCCAATTCTAATGAAATTTAAAAACTTTATGTTGGTTTACATTTTCTTTCGAATGATATAATTACCATGGTACTCCCACGCTTAACCCAGGAATTATTTGTTTTGGCAATAACATCATAATTATTCGGCCGATTCTACAAAATCTGAAACCCTTATGTTATTTTATATGCTCCTTAGAATGATATAATTGCCAAATGTGAAATAATATAGACAAAAGAGCCCCCACATGGACCTCAGAATTACACGTGGCTTTCAAACACGAGATCAAAGGCCGAGAGAAACGAGCCTAAGAATCAAGCGAAGAGGCTTTCGAAACGCAGCTGTGTTTACTTATGGAGGATCCTCCCCATGCCTTGAGGCAATCTTGCCTCCTGCCTACCATCTTGAAGCATGCGAGAGCAAGGAAGGAAAAAGTCCATTCCCCAGCTCTATGTTTACCTCGGCAGAATCACCTCCGTGGCCGGAGGCGATTACACCCTATCGTCAGCCGATATTTAATGACAGGCTCAACCAGGTCGAATTAGTACCGACCTGCTATAAAACACAAGACACGTCACTTATCAATTTGGTTGCGTTTCCGTTTCCACGAGCGCAAAGGCAAGAAACTCAGTCAATTGGCGATTTCCCAGTAACGGCCGTTCTCGTCCACCAGCGCAAGTACTTCCTCGTCAAGGTGATCCGATGTAAATCTTAACCTTCAGCAATTCTTCTCCTCGAATTGCCCCCTTCCCTCCGTCGTCCAAGCATTAATTTATGCAAGGCATCGACGCGTCTGGATCTCTTTAATCTGGTCATCCCATAAATAGTTATTTGTATTTTGGCTCAGCGCAGCCTCTGAAGACTCAAACCCAGTTTGGTCATTTATTTGCCTTTAGCTAAATAGCTTGTCCATTTTTGCCAGACTATCGAGCACCCCATAGTCTTGGATATTCCAATTTCATTTTATTTGTGTAAATATTTATCTCTTTTTTGTTGTGTTATTAAATATTACTTTTTGTACTGCCCTTTTAAATAACCCCGAATAGCATTCATCCA
Source organism: Ceratothoa steindachneri (assembly GCA_963969495.1). Taxonomy (NCBI): domain Eukaryota; kingdom Metazoa; phylum Arthropoda; class Malacostraca; order Isopoda; family Cymothoidae; genus Ceratothoa; species Ceratothoa steindachneri. The sequence goes on from OZ018326.1 coordinate 120,462,739, forward strand.
CAGCGAAGTAATTAACGGCCAATATGCACTCGCTTTTTGTTATTTGCCTGCCTACTCAAAGGAACAGTTTCCTTTCACCCTCATTAGCTTACCCCCACCATCTGGTAACGGAGCCGAGGAGAAGTCGACTGAGCGTCCTTTTGCCCTATTACACACCACTCGGCTAATCAAATCCCATCCATAGATATATATGTATACCTCGACACCAAGGTTCTCCTAAGATTATCCCTGGAATTATTTTGTTTTGGCAATAACATCATATGAAGGGGAAATCACACTAATACCTGATAATTAGGAAATTAGTAAATTAAGAAAGATGATACACAAGCAATTTATCTTTTTCTGTAAGAATAAACATAAATCCTACATAGATTAAGAAAGAAGGAAGAAAGATATAAACGAAATAAAATAATATAGACTATGTCACCTATTAAAGAAAATGAAATAATAGGGGTGCTTCGAACATATGCCATTGATCGCTCTTCGCTTTCAGATCACCACACTAGCCACTAGCCTACCATTCAGAACCCCCCAAAGGCTGCTTCAAGTCAGCTTATAAGCAGAGCAGTGTAGGTAAGTTCTTATATGTTGAAGACGAGAGCATCGGTCCGAAGCCGCATGAGGTTCTTAACCGAAAGTGAAATCACAATAACATGTGACACGGTAAACACTCATTAACCTATGGGAAATAAGAAAGAATGATAAACTATCTATTTTTCTTTCCTTTATAAGACCAAACGAGGAAAATATATAGGTAGGGAAACAGTCAAGAGAGATAGCAAACGGAAAAGAATATTTTAACTCTTAAAGAATGTGAAATAATTGGGGCTGTTTAAACCTATGCAACCGAGCGCTCTTCATTTTTCAGGCAAGCACCTAGCTGCTAAGCTACCATCTAAATCCCATAAAAATGATGTTTGAAGTTAACTTAAAAGCAAAACATTGTAGGTAAGTTCTTTTATGTTAAAAAGGAAAGCGTTAGTCAGAAAGACTGTAGCCAACTGGACACATATAGACAATTTGTTCTTTTGCTCCAAGTTATATCATAATATCAATCATATTTCCCCCAAGGAGATTCTTTAATTTCGTTCCCATTAATACATTTATCTATTTATTGTATATATCTATTTTTATTGCAATCTCATTATATCGTTAATTGTTCAATTTATATACTTATTTGAAATATATAATTATTTCATGAACAAAATCGAACACCCATCATAATGTCATGTCATTAGAGTGTAACATTTCCTTGCTCTAAATTTCCGGGCGTGACTCAAATTTAGTTCAAGCAAGGTCTGGTGATTTGTAAATCCCCTTCAATTAGGTTTGGTTTAAAAATCTATACTAGTAAATTTGTATAGGTGTATTTTATTTTCCAAAAACGTAATTGTTAATGTAATTTATTTTCTAATTACAGCTCCCTAAATTCGTATATACCATTTACGTGATTCTACTATTAAAATCCCCTAATTACTTAAATTCTTACAATTCTATTATATTCAAATCGTACTGTTTTTCCATTATTATTACTATTACAATCCTATTTATTATTTCCATTTATTCATTCACACTATTCAACTTAATTTCCAATTAATACCTTATTGTGTTTTATCATTTTTTTCTATTTATTATTTACATTAATTAATTACACTGGTCAATACAATTTTTAGGGCAAAGGTTTTCCAGTGGATTAATAGGTAATTCTGAGTGCTGATTCCAAATACCATCAGTTTTTTCTTTTACATTAGGTTTTCGAAGATAAAACAATATTAGAAATAGACATAAACATAGAGAGATACAAAAAGGTTTATTAACTGTCGTCAAGCTACAGCTGCACAAACCTCTTCTTTGACATTTTGTGATGCACAGCATTTGGCACATCTCTCATCAAGCTCCATCAGTAATCTGTCATCATATCGGAGTCCCATCGGCTTTGATAGCGTTCTTCCGTAACTTTAATACTCGTATCTTGATGAAAGCGTTTACCTTGCTCCTCACTAACATCACTCAGGTTCTTTGGAAACTCACCTAAATGACTGTGTAAATAGTGCAACTTGATACTCATTCTACATCCAAGTAATTAAAAACTCAAGAGCAAGTTCTCCACAATCTTTTTGTAGTTTGCAGCTTTTTTGTTCTCAAGGAAATTTTGCACCACATTAGATAAAGCGTTTCGAGCTTTAGCCTCTGCCGCATTCATTGTTGTAACAAATTGGGCATCTTTTAGGAGTGTTCTATGCCTGAGGTCCATCAAATACTCCTGCCTTATTTTTCTCGTCACTCAGGCTTGGAAAGGTTAAACATATGTGGCGGAAACCGTCGCCACTGTGATCAAGGGATTTGAAAAATTGCTTCTTCATACCAAGTTATATGTGCATTGAGGGAAAGGCGATTTTTCTCCTATAAACCAGAGGATCATTAATGATGTTCCTTTCACCAGGCGTCAAACTGATTCTTTGTGGCCATTCTTCTTTCACCCAGTGGTCTGCTCTAGTCCTACTATCCCAATAGCACAAGAAACAGGGATATTTTGTGTAACCTGCTGGCTGGCTCAGCGGAGAGTTCGCCATTTTCTTCCTTCTTAATCTCTGTATGATCCTTTTTTGGTCTTCTATAAAAGACGAAATCAGGATGGGCATTTCAACAAGAGAATGACCCAAAACATATTGCAAAACAAGGTAAAAACTAGTTGCATACAGGTAGAATTAATGTTTTGGAATGGCGTAGTCATTATTCTAAAGTGAATTCCATTGAAAATCTGTGGAAGGGATTGAAACCCATGGTCCAAAAACGAGGTCCGCATAACTTTATCTGAGTTGGATGTGTTTCGTAGTGCTCGGCTAATAATACGGATTATATTGTTAGATATTTGTTAAATATAGATGTGGTTTGTCGTATAATATATTTAATTTCGGGAGCATAGTTAACAGCGAGTGACACGATAAAATATTTAAAATAAATTATTATATTTTGAATCGCTCCCGTCGACCATTTGTTTACGTTTCAGAGCGGCCTAATTTGCTGCTCCCCCTTTTGTTTACACTTTTCCTGATTGCTAAATTAAAAGGGAAGAAAAGTTTTCTCCATTAATTTAACTTCAATTACGAATAAAAGATTTGAGGTCTGTTCTGTTGTTTTTTTTGTTTAAATTGAATTATTTTTTTTATTTAGTTGTTTTTGTGCGAAATGGCATAAATGTGTGGGTACTTGCAATGTTTATGGTGTGATAGCAAAAGGAAAAAATACATGTGTTGTATGTGGATTGCGTGATTTCTTTTTGATTTAGAGAGGAGGAGAGATAAGGATTTGGAGAGGATATGTAGGCTTAGAGTGGTTAGTTTGTAAGTTTAAGAGGAATGTAATTATGGGCCCTAGATCTTGGAACTGGGTAGATAGTAGGGTAGGCCAAGTAGATGTGTAATATGTAGGTAAGAATAGTTTTAAAACATGTGGGGTCTGGCTACTTGTATTAGCTAGAAGTAGGGTAAAAGTGGAATGTGGTGAGTGGGAAGTAGTTAGGAGGGGTAGGCATAGTGTAGAGTCTGGTGCAAATGAGATGAATGAATGTGAATTGTGGGTGAATGTACATGGTATAAATAAGGCAGGATTGGTTAGGTGTGTAAGACAAAGAAACACAGAAGCTCTTAGCTTAGCCAATGGATTCAGTGCACTGAAATAGAAAGTGACTTAAGTAATATGATTTGAAGTCAGGATAGAGATGGAAGTGTAGTTTCTGTTAGTGTGAATGATACCAGATGGGGAGATCCAGTTAGGTCTTGGCGCATAAGAAATAGGAGTCTGACTGATGTGCTGGTGATGGGTGATTCTTGTGTTAGATATTTCGAGAGGAAGTTGAATGCGAGTAGATGGAATTGGTTGACGGTTTTCTTGGCACGTGGTGGAGTAAGAGATCCGAGTGACAGGTAGGAGGGGCTAGTGTCTGGCTGTGCACGTGATACAGTTGTGATTACACATTCAGAAGTGAATGACGTTAAGAGAGTAGGTGCATGTGAGGTACGTGAAAGTATAAGAGGTTGATTAAAAAGGTGAAAGAAAGTCGATTGAAGGGTGGTGTGATAGGTGTGCTTTCGAGAATGGATTTTGGGTTGGAGTTGATTTCTCGTGCAATTTGGCTGAGTGAATATGTAAGTAGTGTATGTGAGATGTAAGGTGTGATATTTGTGGATATGTGGGATATATTTTATAGAATGAAAGAAATGTATGCGATGGATGGAGTACATTGGAGTAGGAATAGGTTAGATGTGCTGTGAAGGACTGATCGTGTTTTTATGTCTTTACAGTCATGAAACTAAGTAATGATAGTGGTAAGGTAAATATAAGAGTATACAATTGTACCGAAGCTAGAAAAGGTAGGATATGAGAAGAGATGTCAAAGTATTCCGGCTAAAAGATCTGCTTTAGGTAAAGGAGGGCTGAGTTTTCTCTATACCATTGCTCGTAGTCTTAGAAATAAAAAGGACACGTTATTTTGTTATGTTGTTGATGAAGATAGAAACATACATAGTATATGTATAAATATTTCATGAGCACAAAATATAGTATATGTAACAGAATCATAGGTTAGTGAAATTCGATTCAATGACAATCTGGCTGAATTTAATTTGCAGGCTGATGATATGTACATTAGTCAATACTACATTTTGCAGCCTTTGACAGAGCACCAAGCAGACTGATGATTTAGATGAGGTAATGATAAGGGAAATAAGTTAAAGATGTGAAGCAAATACAATTATTCTAGGTAACTTTAAGCTCTGTGAATTAAGAAAATATGATAAGGAGGGATAGAACAAGATGTAAGTTTCAGAAATGTTTGGTCGATAATTTTTTTAGTCGATTTGTTAATATAACAAAACGTAGTAGAAATATATTAGATCTAATGTACTTTCAAAAGATGACAATTTAGTTCAGAATTTGATTGTCGGGGAAGTATTGGGAAATAGTGATCATCAGAAAGTTAGTTTTATCTTGGCAATAATGGAAGCTAGTACAGAAACAAACACTATTAAACCCTAAATTTTCAAAGGGGAGGTTATGCAAGAAATGTAGAAAGCCGTTATGGTGGAATCATGAGATAGCATACAAATCATTAAAGGGGGAAGGTACTGTCAAAAATCTGGTTTATTATAGGAAACTAGAACAGAAATAAATAAAATAACTAAGAAAAGCAAAACGGAAGCACAAATTAATTTAGTTCAAAAGAAAGTAAAGATCCAAGAAAAGAATTTAGCTATTATAAAATCAATAAAAACATAGAAAAGATAAACATAGGGCCTATTAATTATTAAGGGATTGTGAAAGAATCTGATGGGGAAACAGTAGAGGTAATAAATGAATCATTTTGCTTCAGTATTTACAGAATAGAAACCTAACTGTTTAATTTGTGATAGTTCTAGGTATGAATATTAGGTGTTAAATACCATTAATCTAGATAGAGAAACCATTAAAGGGCTTATAATTGAGTTAAATACTAGTAAGATATCTAGCCAAGATGACATTCATTCTAATTTACTTAAAGAAGGCGTAGAGGGTATTGAATTACCTCTTGAAAGGATATATTCTAAATCAGTGGAGTTTGGAGAAATACCTAATGATTGGAAAATAGCAAATGTAGTGCCACTTTTAAGTAGGGAAGTGAAAAAGACCCAAATAAGTTTAGACCCGTAAGTTTAACATCTAGAGTTTATAAAAATCTTTGAGAAGTTAGCTAAGAGGAGTTTTTCTGAGCACTTGGAAAGAGTAGTTTAATAAATAATGCTCAATAAAGCTTTATAGTTGGTAGATCATGCATAAAATACTTTCTAGAATTTATGGATTATGTGACTAAACAATTATGGGAGAAAAAGACACTTCACTGAAGTATCTTTAATATGAAGATATATTGTTCGAGGGTGCTAAATATGTTCCCATTTGAAAAGTGTGTGAGAGGCGATATGAATGAGCTTTAGAAAATTTTCCTAGGGTAGAGATGTTGGATTTTAGCAAGTTCTTTAAGTTGGTAAGTAGTAATAGGACTAGAAGACACCCCTTTAAAATTAAAAAACAGAGGTCTAGGTAGGATGTGAGAAAGTATTTTTTTACCAACAGAGTGGTAGATTACTGGAATGGTTTTACCACAGGAGACAGTAAACAGTGGAAATTTAAATGTTTTCAAGGGCAAGTTAAAACAATATTGTGATAGAACGGTCTGAGGCCGCTTAATTTCAGCCGCTATCACATGTTATAAACACATGCTACCCACGTGCATCTGCGAGAGGAAGCAGAGCGCGTTATCGCCACCATAGCAAATATTTAATCAAGGAGGTTCATTCCGCCGTTTCGCCCCATACGTCAATCTCGCCAGATTGAGTTAGGCTTATGGGCAGATAAGGTATTTTTCCCAGGCGCGACCGGGGCATTCCCCCAAAGTCCCCCACTCAATTATCCCCTACGCCATGGAGTTGGCTCCGGGTACTTATACATAGCTTTCCCTGATTGAAGCAGATCAGATCCCGCTTATCTTCGCGAAGCATCACGCCGATCCGGTCTCCCTTGTGCACCTAGGAACTCTCTACCTCGTGAACCCTCTTATTGTCCAGAAGAGGACAATATCCCTTGAGTGCCAAGGTTCGTTCCTTCGAGACGCCAAGTCAACAAGGCCCCCATCTGTTGTTCAGAAAGAGAAAAACGTTAAAACAGCCATTCTTCTTTGAGTTGATTTGACAAGAGACGGTTCTCACCCCCCTCCTGTTGTTCAGAAAGAGAACAACGTTAGAACAACCATTGTTCTTTGAACCCGTTTGACAAGAGACGGTTCTCATCCCCCCCCTCTTGTTGTTTAGAAAGAGAACAACGTTAGAACAGCCATTGTTCTTTGAGCCCGTTTGACAGGAGATGGTTCTCACCCCCCCCCCCTCTGTTGTTCAGAAAGAGGAAATTGTTAGAAAAACCATTATTCTACAAGCCCATTCGTCAAGAAACGGTTCTCGTTCCCAAGACATCCCCTCAGCATAATTTAATTCCCCCCTTTTTAACGTTCTTCAAGAGAACGCTTGGTTTCAACAATAACCTCCATTGTTCATCTAGAACATCCCCGATTTGCTGTCACAAAGGTTGCTCATACTTCCAAGCCCCACTTCGCTCCTTCCCCTTCGCTAAGGACAACCCGCCGAAGAACCCTTCTGCTGGAAATCGCCAGTGGACCGAAGATTCCTTCGCACAACAACTTTGTAATTACGTAAGCTAAGCATTACCTTTAATCATCTAACCTTTTGTCAACGCTACCCTGTGCTTTAAATGGTTTAGCGAACCATTTCCCCCCTAAAATTTTAATTTGTTTACCTTTTTAAATTTCTCCAAATTTTAATCCTCGGATTAGTCAGATATTCCCACGACCCTTTTCATTCTCCATTTATGTAAACATTTTGTTTGTGTGTTGTTGATAGTTTAATTAATAAAACTCTATTTTATTAATGATAGGCATATTATTTATCCTTGTGCTCCGTTCCACTTCTTAAGCATATTGAAGATAAATGAGCCTCTCCAGGCCCCGTCCCCTTTTGGACTAACCTCGCTCAATCAGATTACCACGCACTCGAAATATTAGAATAATTCCCTCAACGAATAGATATATATGGTATATCGTTGAGGGCCTATTCTACGACAAATATAGGTAATGTATTGGGGCAAATTACATATTTTAATATCAATTGGTGTATATATTACTGTGAGGGAATGCCCTCGAACGACTACCGTCAGAGGAAGTCCCCTCGGGAATACCCCTCTATTCTTTCAAGACCACGTGCGCTAGCGTGAGAATTTCAGAAAGTTCGAGAAAGAATTGGACTCTCACTTTATAACCCGTCACAGCTGTGTTTTCTTTCGGACGTCACACGCCCCCTTCCCATCATTGCGATAACGCCGTGCGCCGCAACATTGACCCTAACCCCAAATTGCGAGGCAAGTTTCATCGTCTGGAACGACGCGTTATCATGCAATGTGTTTGCTTAGACTTGCGCCAAGAATCCCCCTAGGGACCGCAAGGCCCTGAGGCGTCTATCGGATCAGCAACCCTGGTATTTAACCCGAAGCTCACCATCTCTTGACGAGATTGAAAGCCCCTATCCGCTCCGTTCAGACAGCCATCTGTTTCTTGTGAACCCCCGTAAAACGTCGTCGTACGTCGTCGATGATCTCGTCAGCAGATCTACCTTAGTTAAGCTTTGGCCACTGTTCAGAAAAAAGCTATCAAGCACTCTTCTTTTCGGAGAATTGGGCGGCCCTCTCATCTTCACCACCCCTCCAAGATTCCCGTTCTTTCGAGAATAAGACTCCCTGCCGATCTGCAGAATCGTCTCGAGTTGAGATTACGTCTCTCTGCAGCAGAGAAAATCTCATTATTCATCATTAAGTGATCCAACCCCATCTTCGAAACCTCCTCATCAGGACTCCCCGAAGTATCTTCTTGGAGACCTGTGCCGTTGTCTTTCCCCCTCCTCTTCCAATTCACCCACGCTTAAAGGTAAAGTGATCTTGTATGGTCATCCCCAGTTTACCTCATTAATCTTCCCTTAACTCATTTAACTACCATAAGTAATTTGTTCACCACCTTTGTATATATATAAATTGCACCTTTTATTAAATATATATTAAAATTATATTTTGGGGTATTGTCTTTATATATCCTTTGAACTGAAACTTGGCAAGCCATTAGTCTAAACCTGATCAATCGTAAATCGCACTCTTTATTGATCGCCCCACACATTCCTCAAGCGGCTTTTGGTCAGCTGTCCACCCGTGATTGTGTACAACTCTGAGCGCCGAGCTAGTCTACACAGGCATACCTTGACAATTACATATATTATCCATATGTGTATTGCAAAATTTAGGGTTTTTTACAATACATGATGTTGATGCCATTTAAACAGTTCAGGAACAATATATTATAAGCAGTTTATGGGTTGTGGTTGACTCGAATGAACACTGATAGGCCCCTGTTGGTTTTCTAATCCGTTAAATTATCTTATTTTAATATTGGAACAAAATCAGTCTATGCACCTGTAGAAAGATCGTGGTTGACTACTCAAAGCATCTGTAGGCCGTAATTGACAACAAGGGTATATCAACCACGTACTAAACAAAGTTGATATGAATTTGTTGTAAACATTTGCGTTGTAAAACTTCACTATTGTCCTTATAAAATTTTTCTTGTTATTCCTTTTGCTTTTCTGATCGTTAACTTGTGTTTATTATATATATTTGTAAATTTGATAACTAACTGTTGGGTGTAAACTTTTGCGGCACAATATATGTATATGTAACTAAATGGAATTTGAAACAATGGGTTTTGAATGCCTAAAAAAAACTTGTTAATAAATAAATATTAACCACTGGCAACGAAATCAATTAATCATGATGATATGTAAAGGAAAGACGGCATGAGAAGCCAACGCCACTAAGCCTATATACGATAATTGGTCGTCAGCTCATATGCTTATCTTCAGTCGTTTATGCTATTGGTTCGAACACTATCTCGCAGGTTGCACCTTGTTTTTTATTCCAACTATTGAAAAACATTCCATCATGCCAATTATTGTGAATAAACTCACAACTTTGGATCAAGAAACTTCCTTCGACCTTTCTCAATAACTAAATATTTTAATTTCATCTGCCGATCAATAATGAATGACATTAACCCGTAGGGGGGTAGGTGTGCAGTGTTTGCTATGCGCAAAGGGGTGTTCACACACCGGTGGAGCTGCACGCCGTACCTCCTGGGCCAACTTGTGCTCCAAAATCCCGTGTGATTTAGGTTCCGTCGCGTGTTGTTTCAAAGCAGGTAAGCCTTGTGGAGGATAGCTGATCAATCATTACAGTATTCATCTATGGAAATAGAGGCTTTCGAGAATATTTTGTGATGGTGTCCGTGCACTAGTTTTGTACGCTTCATGTACTTAAGATCAAGAGTTTTAAATCTGTTTTTTTCCGAGATATTTTAATCTAGTTTGAATAAAATTTAAACACGCTGTTGTTTACTTGAATTGTCTATCTTAGTTTTTTCTGGTAATTGATAAAGATCATCTGATTCGGGCATGTTAACGCTTGAGACCACGAATTGAATCAGGCGTTGAAGCTAATAGTGGATTTATTGAATGGGCGTATTATTAAGATTTCCAAGATTATTTGTACCGATTTTGATTCCAATAAATGTTTTCTCTGATGTGATATGCGTCTTTTTCTACGTATTTACAAATTCCCTGAAAGTAATGACGCAGTCTGTAATGTACAGTGCTAGACCACAGCGTAATACGTAATACATTAGAAGCCAACCCGTTTCCAACCAATCCTTTATCTACTGTACATCCTTATGATTTAAAACAATATGGTTCAGGTACCAAGAACGAATCGACTCCTTGTTATATACAAAATTAAATGTGTGGTGCTGAAATGTATCAAGTGCCATATTTAATATTCAGAAAATTGTTTAAAAGAAATATATACTTTTAATCCTAATATATACTGATTTAATGCCACTTAATTTGATAGGAGAAGGGGAAATATCTGTAAAATCATAAACATAATCTCGTGAAATAAAAAATAAGCAATAAAATAGGGAGTATTCAGAGATACTATGAATTATAATGTCATTTCCCTTCAATGGTAAAGCGAGTGTTAGGAGAATTTATAAGGTGTCATGTCACCATCAACATGTTTAGAATATAGAAAACATCGCAAATATAAAAATCAAATCTTTTCTTGATTAAACAATTTGGCCAAACTAAAGATAAGTAATAGGATTAGGCCGCTTAATTGCCTTTCAGGTACTCAATTTAGCCATTATTAACAGGGTTACATAATGAAAACAACACAATAATTAGACTTCCTCCAGGAATTGAGTAAAAAATTTGTAAGTTTAAGAAAGTATATTTTTATAATTTTGTTTAAAGAATTCAGGTTTTTATTAAATTCACCTCATATATATATATAATATGTATATATTGATATATATATATATATATATATTTATATATATATATATATATATACATAAAAGTACTCAATGGCGAGTTATAGAATATATAGTGAAACCACTGTAAAGGAGACAAAAGTTTGATTTAAGAGACTAGTTTCAGTATGTATTTTATCATACCCTCTTTAGTCGTATACTGAAAATGCGATTGTTACAAAACTCTATAAATAGCCAAGAGATAAAAAAAAGAAGAAAAAACACAAAGAAACACAGAACAGGCGGAAAAAGGTAATTAATCGGGGGGTGGGAGTCTAAGGACGTTGACTAAGCTGTTTACGATGAGGTTACGGGAATGGGGGCTGCATTTCAATTGCCCATCTGACAAATTAAAATTGGGAATTTTTCCTATTAAGATAGATTCTACTATTTTTTTTTACGGAAATATTTACAATTATATATGATTTGTGCCTTTGAATAGTCAATTTGGTGGTTGAAATTGCTGATATGATTAAAAATACTGGATTTGGTACTGCCTCGTCTGATATCACCTTTATGTTCATAAATTCGTTATGTTAAGGTTCTTTCGACCTCTCCGATGTAAAGGTGAAGGACAGTTTGTAGAGCCACACGGGATTAAATATACACCTGCTTCATTTGGCTGATCCACAGGCTTGGTCCAAGTCAAAGATTTAACGATAGAAAAATTACTTTGTTCACTCCTTTGGGGACGGGACATAAATGAAGGGATAGACACTTCGTATCACTAAATTTGTTTTTATCCCTGGGACGGTAATGACTATATTTTGCTGTAGATAAACTTTCATTGATCACGTGAAGGGGATAACTTAATTCAATGGAACAGGCAGCCTGCCTCTCACTTTCAGACTCAAGAAACATACATTTACATGTAATTAGAGAGAAAGATAGATCGATAGATAATAGGTAGACAATTAGATACGAATTAGACGCTTAGCAGTTTCATAAATTTATTTTTCTCAGGAAAAAAACACTCAGGAATCTGTTATTGGTCAAAGACCATTTCCGTTTGACGTAATACGTTTCCGGTCACACCCACTTTTTAAGATAGGTTAGGAAAGGCATATGCCCGCACTCTGGTCGTGAACATAAAAAATAAACAGACAGTGTTGGAAAGTAACCTGCCTTCTTAGGTCAGTGATTGGTAAACCAACTTAAAAACCTGTGAGAACTCCTCGCAAGTAATATAGGATTGGAAGACTTCCATTAAACTAGCCAACAGCTCGTCCTAAGTATTATCCTATTGGCAAACCCCTTTGAAAGTGAGTCCCCACCTTTCATAATATAAAACCCTTGTAAATTTTAGATCAGTGGGCATTCAGAGCAAATCATGTATTTCAAATAAAGCTAAAGTCATACAGATTATTTTGCTCGCCGCCACTTCGTCGTACCGAGTCTCCATCAAAAAACGGGCAAGCAAACCTCGAGTTGGCACGAATACTGAGTGCCACCGCCCTGCTCCTATGATGAAATCCCCTGCAAGAATTATCCCTTAACGTCAGATTTTTACCGTGTACCAACTACCAGGCACTCCTTCCTCATCAAAAAGGATTCCTTTGCGCCGACTGCCTGATCACCTTGACTTTGTGCCCCATCTCACGACCGAGGGTCATTGGCGCCATCGTTACAAGGCCAGAAAGGAGCACATCAACACACACACATACACATACACACACACACACACACACACACATATATATATATATATATATATATATATATATATATATATATATATATATATATATATATATATATTCTAAGAACCAAGAATAATGAAGTCGACTTTAGTAAGTGTTGCTTGAAGTGGAGAGCCTAGACAGATAAGTGGAACTAAATTAAAGGTGAAGAGCTCATTCCAACTGCAACTAATTATATTTTTGATGAGGCTATTGAAGAAGACATGCTAATCCTTATTAATGTTATTTTTATTACCTGGGAAACTAAAATTTTTTGAACTTCTAGAAGACGGTTGAGGTCTTCCGAGTTTTTGCTGGATATGTAGACATTATCAGAGGTAAATTTAAGAGCTTTCTTTTCAGAGAAGAAAATACACCATGACAAGATTAGCAAAAAGCTATAGAAGAAAAAGAAAGGAAATTTCATCAAACCAATCTCTAATTTAATCAATACAATTAAAACTTTGTTCCCTATAGAACAATTATAGAGAATACATTATGATACATCCCTAAAGGTACACAAGCCAGTCTAAGAATGAGAATTTTGGATATTTTTATCCTACCATGATCAGTTATGCCTCCAATTCAATTGCAATAATTTATATCACCCTATTTTTATATATAAGCGTATTTCTTCTTTTTACGTATTTAAGTCAAATCAACAGAGAAATTAATGATAAAAAGATTTGGTACCTTATACATTTGAGGTTATTAAATTAAAATCATTTTTGTCAATATTTTTGTCTCCGTATTGTTAGCAGTCCACATTGATTGCGTGAGACAAGGGATGCAAGTTAGCCTGACGAAAAAGAAAGTTAATATTCGGCCTTTAATAACACTGCACTACAATGAAAAAAATACCGGAAATCAGAATACATTTTTCTAGTGATATATTTTGCGTAAATCACGAATAATAAGATCCGTCTCTTTCTGTAACCCTCCAGTTTCTTGTAAATTACCATCTTACCTACGTTAAGTACACTATGTTTCCGTAGGGATGAGACAAATAGGATTAGGTCGAAACTGATAACTCTAAAAGTTATTAACGGATTTTTATAGAATTTTAATAGAGTGTTCCTAAGTTATCTGTAAACCTAACTTATGAAACGTATGAAAGTATAATCAATATTCTTTCAGTTATATGTGTCCAAATCCGTAGTAACTCTTACGTAACGCTTGTTAATTTTATTACTTACTATAAATGCTTCGTATTTTTACTTTATTATTTTATATTTGTTGCTGTTATTATTTATATTATTTTTCACATACTACAGTGTTTTTTTTTTACAGAAGACAGAGCTAAAATGCTTATAGAATGCCAAAATTCCCTAGACAGTTTCTGAAAATATGTGGATCAGCTACATTATTACAATAAAAGAGACAGTTGACTAAACATGAGAAGAAACTTTATGAGCTGTACTTTGGATGTAAGTTGGGTGACCAGGAGAAACGCTGGGCACCTCACATATGTTGTGTCAGGTGAACAAGTTTCCTTTCTGCCTGGATGAACGTCAAAGGGCCTGGCCCCATGTTTTGCGTACCAATGGACTGGAGGAAGCCAAAGGACCATTCAACAGACTGCTACTTCTGCTTAACAGATATTAAAGGTGGGTATTCAATGTGTTTTCTTTCCTAGTCTTTAAGATTCATTCAAAAGATGTATCGATTACAAAGATCAAAATACATACTACTCGTATGTTGTATTTCCACTATTTATGAAAGTAATCACAGTGAGTAATATATATTTTTTTAGGCAAATTTGATTTTATTTCATTGCAGGTCAAAACAAAAAGGGCAAGAAATCTATCATGTATCCAGATCTTCAGTCTTCTATTCACCCTGTTCGACATTCATGTGCTGCCTGTACCACAGCTGCCCTTTGAGCTACCAAGCGATGATACGAACAACTCAGATGATTCAGAATCTCAAGATACATCATATGTGACAGAGCTTGAATCTGACAAAAAAACACACCATATCACTTCATCTAACACTTGACAAGGAACAGAGTGAACTGCTGGCCTTACGTCTGCAACAATGAAACCTGTTGGATGAACAAGCTCGAATTACAGTGTTTAGGAAGCATTCTGCAGATCTACAGCAATTTTCAACTTTTGAAAACAATTTGAATTATTGTAAAGATATATGAGGCCTATTCAATGCCCTAATGAGTGGAGGTTATTCATAGATGTATCCATTTGCAGCATAAAAGCGTTCGTTGCACATTAGGAACACCATGCCTTCAGTTCTAGTTTGTCACTCAGTCATTTTAAGAGAAACATATTAGAACATTGCTTTTATTCTAGTCTACATAAGTTACAAGGAGCATGAGTGGCTAATATGTGAGGACTTGAATGAAGTAGCCCCACTTACTGAGCTACAAACTGGATACACCAATTTTATGTGCTTCCTTTGCAAGGGGGAAAGTAGGGCCAGATAAGAATATTATGTACGCTCAGAATAAGGAACTCAGGAAATCTTGATGCTTGGATGCCATAATGTAATTTATGAGGCCCTAGTTAAGAAGGGGAAAAAATTACCACCACTGCATATAAAACTAGGCGTAATGAAGCATTTCACCAAAGCACTGCAATATAACAAGCCATGTTTCCAGTACCCCCAAAGCAATCACCCCTAAAATAAGTGATGCCAAGATTTAACGAGTCATATCCGTAGGCCCTTAGATTCGTCACTTATAGCTAATGAGGTATTTGAGATGACAATGAATGAAATTGAGCTAGTGGACTAGCATGCTTTCAAAGATGTATGCAAAGGACTTCTAGGCAAGCACCAAGGGGCCTAACGAGAGTGTATAGTGGAGAGCCTAATCATTTGGTACCAAGATCTTGGATGCAATATGTTACTGAGGATACACTTTCTTCATTCTCATCTGTCTTTCTTCCCAGACAATGCAAGAGATGTGAGTAATGAACATAGAGAGAGGTTCGATCAAAATATAGCGCAAATGGAAAACAGGCATAAGGAAAATGGAACCCTGCTATGCTGGCTAACTTCTGCTGAAACGTGAAGCGTGACACACTTGAGACGTCTTACAAATGAAGAAGTAAATACTGAAAAGTAGTTTAATACCTTGTATAAAGTTAACAAACATTCTAATTCATTATATATTCATGAATTAATTACAATGGAGACAGTTATTCTGAATTTGGGAGCGAAATACATTTATGGTATCGTGGAAATCGCTATCAATTGCATAATTATTAAATCGGAAATTTACCAGAAAATGTTACAGGATGGTAATTCTTTTTATCAAATTCGAATTCAGCATACTTAACTTTATAATAAAATTCACGTAAGATCTGGTTTTTTTTCTTGGCACTGAAAATTGTTGCACAGTGTAATCAAACTTTACAGTCTCGTTTTTACGAGATGCGAAACGTTCAGAAATTTATTATCTATTTCCTGTGGGTAATTTACATGTCTCTGTATATTTATTATTCGTAATATTCAATAGATTTAAAAGAATAGGACTGTTTAAGTTTCTTCATAAGACTGAGAACAAAATATAGCAGGTATTCACATAAAGAACATTTCTGTTTCAAGATTGAGCATTATGCTAAGAATGGGCAAATGTTTGAAAATTTTAACTCATGGACAACGCTTTTCTCTAAAAAAAGACACTGGAAAACGTAGTAAAAACATAAATTCTTACTATATTCCTTCTCTGAGAGAACGAACTGAGTAGACATATATGGTATTAAATATACTTATTAGAATAATAATAGGTATTTATAATGCACCCTTCAGGGCTGTTAACCCTCCCAAAGCGCAGGCTGTGTGGCAAGTGTAAAGAAAGTTTACAGGGAAAAGAAGGCAATTCTGAAGAGATGAGTCTTCAGGAGATGTTTAAAAGTAGCAAAGGAGGGAGAGCAGTTCAGAGTCTACGAGAACAAGCTGAAAAGGAACGGTCACTCACCGAGCAGAGAACAGAACGAGGAGTGTTCGGGATGGGAGCGAAGTTAGCCCGGAGTGCCCGAGGAGTTTGACGACGGGAGAGGGCAGACGAGATATAAGGTGGAGCCTCGAGGTTTAGGGCCTTGTGAGTGATAAGAAGAAGTTTATAGTGGGTACGAAAGCGAATAGGTAACCAGTGTAGCTCCTGTAACAGAGACATCGAAGAAGAGAACTGGGGGTGGCAAAGAATGAACAGGGCAGCATAGTTTTGAACTAGTTGTAGGGGGCGAAGTGACGAAGAAGGGAGATCACTAAAAGAGAATTGCTGTAGTCTTAGCGTGAGGTGACGAAGACATGAATAGCAGTCTCAAGGCTTCGTCGATCAAAATGGGATCGAACACGTGAAAAGTTGCGGAGGGACCCGAGGGAAGACTTACAGATACGATGGATGTGCAATTTATAACGTAAGTGTTGGTTGGTTGAGATGGGACGATTCCAGCTAATCCGCGTTTAGATCTCACTCGCTCGTCTACATTATGTACAGTATATTTACCGATTTCCCGCGCTCCATTCAGTAAGCTTGTGTCCTACGTGTGTAAGCGGTGATTTGTGTATTTGTCGCAATTTTGCGTGTTTTATTTCTCGTTTTTCAATCGTTTTACACCCTTAATAATTCTTGTATTTTGCACCTTAATATTAACAATGCCTAAGCCCCTGCATCGTCTAGTGTTGCTAAAGACATACGTAAGCGTGCCAAGAAAGTGATGAGTTTGGAAGAGAAGGCGAAAGTGTTAGAAAGGTTGAAAGAAGGCAAGAAAAAGACCGAAGTTGCTCGAGAGTTTGGCGTGAACGAAAGCACAATTCAATCAATTTTAAAGCTGTGAAAAGCTATTAGAGAGAGAAAGAGTGTCATCAAAACAAAACTGTCTCCAGATGAGTAAACATTATAAATAAAATAATTTAATGTTTTCTGATACTTTATTTGATACTGTATGTGTATAAACATGACAAAACATAACTTCTTGAATTAATATGGGGAGTATATTACGATGTTTGGGAAGGGTCGGAGGTGTTTTAGAGGTAGCGGCAACTACCCGCGGTTTTTCAATATTCGCGGGGGTTCATGGTCCCTATCCTCCGACAATATTGGGGGACGACTGTATACTATCATATTATATTAGAATTTTAAATCTACAAGAATTTGAAAATTTTGGACTGGGGAATAAATGGCTATTGTCTTACGCTTATGATAATTATATTGACTAAAATTTGGTTGATTTATTTAAGGCTTTGTTACGTATATAGAGTTTATACCACAGAAGATTATAAATTAAGGTTAGTTTGGCCGAACAACAACGCTTCATTCATTGTATAACCTTCCTGAAGTAATTAATTGTAAGTTTTCTTATTTTTCTTATTTTCACATTATTAAAAAAATTAATATCTCAGTAACCTCCTTCCTATTCGTGACAATTTTCGTATAAAAGGCACTTTCAATTTTTCTTTTTCAAATGCAAAATAGAGAGTTTAGATACATTTTTGTTTTCTTGCACTTCATAAAAATAACAACATGGGTAATAAAAAAACGAATATCGATTGTAAAGAAATAAATAATCGGAAATTTAACTTACCTAGAGTAAATGATCGATTGGACCACCACGTTGATGAATCACTAATCTGAGTCTTTTTTCTACAAACAGAAACTCTTCCTTACTTCATTAATGCTAATTTCTTGCCAAGATTTACGTAATTTGCTTATCAATGCTGGTTAAGTGAATATTTCTTTCCGACCTCGGAAACCATTTCTTTTAGTAACTCCCAAATTGAGTAATCCATGGGGTTACAATCTGGACATTACGGTAGCCACTCATTTTTTGTCATTAATCTTGGCGTATTGCTAATTAGAAACGGCTGTGTGGCATGGCTTATATGCGAAGGAGCTCCATCTTGTTTAAAATAAAGTCATTGTCTTGATGCAAGTGGCGACAATCAAGCAACAACTTTGTTTTTAGGCGTCCAATGTAATTAGCAAAATTCACTGTTGTCTTTTTAGTTTCAATAAAATAAACATCTGTTTTTCCATTCCAACAGACCCCTGCAGATATCGTAACCCTTTTGGACAATTTTGACGTTTTATGATACAATCTGTTCACCGGAATGTCACACTTTTTACCACGCTCGTTGACAACCTCATTTTAGCGGTTTTGCGGAATTTCCAAAGTGAAAACTTTTTCTTCCCTGGAGACAATATTTTAAACATAAGCAAGTAACTGTCAGCATCTTATTTTTCTTTTATTTTTAACAGTACCACTTTTTCTAGAAGCTGTATTCTTTTGAAGGCTTTGAGCTTTTGTGTCTTAATTATTCGTGGTACAGAACATCTTGCAATATTCAAATATTTAGCAATGGTTTTTTGCGATAAATGACTTCCTGGTTTCTCTTTTTGAGAGCAGATGGTATTGTTTATATAATTGACATTTACCTTTTCTGAAGCTATTTTCGGTCTAACGCTTCCTGGTTTTCTGCTAGCGTTTCCCGTTAGGCAAATCTTTTTTACGAGTGTTTCCACAACACGTCTTTTCCACATTTTTCCGGGAAATTGTCGCTTTACTCCTCTAGTCTTCCATCCCTTTCCTAATAACAAGCTTTAATGAGAATACGATCTTCTTCGGAAAACCTCATTATGGGAAATGATGAACTGTAAATAAAGATATCTATATGTGGTGATCTAAGCTTCATGTAACCTTATATGTATAATTTACTACTGGGTTAGACTACATTATTTTGTTTACTTATAACTAATTGTCCTTGTTAACCTGATTATAATGTGTATGTTTACTTATATTGTTTCTCTTTTATTTTCAGACTATATTGATGTTTTGTTAGTTGAATAAAGCCTAGAGAAAGGGATTGACCTTTAACATGATCACCACAATTTATTCAACTAACAAACCCGCCAGTACTAATCCAAAGGCTATACTGGTGCTTTAAATAAATAGTGGGAGCCCTATCATAGCTTCCTAAAAATGCAAACAAGCTGGGTCTGATCTAAAGATGGATAAATTCCTGAGACCTGAATGCCTGGATGTATCCCTTAACTCGCCTACTGCTGCACGAGAATGGAATAATTGGAATCGTACTTTCTCTGCATTCCTGGAATCCATCGCAAGCCTTAATCCTAACAAGCTGGATACATTAATCGATTTTGTCTCTCCAGCCGTAATTGGTTACATTGCAGAGTTTACTAGCTATGATTTAGCTATAAATCTTCTCAAAGACCTCTATGTCAAGCCCAAAAAATGAAGTGTTCACGAGACATTAAGTGACTACACGTAGGCAGCATGAAAGGTAGATAATAGATGAGTATCTATAAGAGCTTCAGGTGCTCAGCAAAGATTGTAACTTTAAAGCTGCTACTTCTTTACAGAATCGGAAGTGTTCACGAGACATTAAGTGACTACACGTAGGCAGCATGAAAGGTAGATAATAGATGAGTATCTATAAGAGCTTCAGGTGCTCAGCAAAGATTGTAACTTTAAAGCTGCTACTGCTTCACAGAATCGGAATGATTACATATGGGATTCTTTCATCAATGGCTTGCTCTCTCATACAATCAGGCAACGATTGCTTGAAAACAAAACTTTGGACCTAAGTAAGGCTGTTGATCAAGCCAAGGCACTCGATTTGCTCAGAAGACCTCAGAGTCTTATACTCGTTATACTGTCTTGGTTTAAGTGCTGCTGCGACATCCGAGCCTGCTCGCACCGATGATGGGACCCGTGTTGCTGCAACATCTGAAACTTCTTATTCTGCTGAAAGGACCTGTGCTGCTGCCAATTTCAAGTTCCGATGCTATTGGTACTTACGCTGTGTTATTGGTATTTTTTCCTATTATTCGCAGTGAGTTTTCCGATTCTCTGACAAGATCAGACCTCTTGTTGCTACTGACACATTTCCTCTGAGTCCAGAGGCCCTGAAAGCCATCGATGATCTCAAAGGAGAGATTGAGAAGGCTGTTGTGCACTCGATTGATAAAACTATTCATTTGGTAGTTGAGACTGATGCCTCCGATACAGTCATTGCTGCTACTCTGAATCAGGCAGGCCGTCCAGTTGCCATTTTCTCTTGCACCCTCATACCTACTGAAC